>CM065724.1:70321286-70323786 GCA_033310375.1 Conus canariensis
ACACTGTGCTTGGATGTAGGGTGAGGACTTGTGTCTGGATGTAGGGTGAAGGACTGTGTGTGTGTGTGTGTGTGTGGTTGTGTGTGTGTGTGTGTGTGTGTAGGGAGAAGGACTTTGTGTGTGGATGTAGGGTGAAGGACTTTGTGCCTGGATGTAGGTGAAGGACTGTGTGTGTGTATGTATGGAGAAGGACTTTGTGTGTGGATGTAGGGTGACGGACTTTGTGTCTGGATGTATGGTGAAGGACTTTGTATGTGGATGTAGAGTGAAGGACTTTGTGTGTGGATGTAGGAAGAAGGACTTTGTATGTCGATGTATGGTGAAGGTCTTCGTGTTTTGATGTAGGGTGAAGGGCTTTGTGTGTGGATGTAGAGTGAAGGACTTTATGTGCAGATGTGGGTGATAGGACTTTGTGTGTGGATGTAGGGTGAAGGACTTCGTGTGTGTATGTAGGGTAAAGGACTTTGTGTGTGGATGTATGGTGAAGGACTTTGTGTGTGGATGTAGGGAGAAGGACTTTGTGTGTGGATGTAGGGTGAAGGACTTTGTGTGTGGATGTAGGGTGAAGGACTTTGTGTTTGGATGTAGTGTGAAGGACTTTGTATGTGGATGTAGGGTGAAGGTTTTTGAGTCTGGATGTAGAGTGAAGGACTTTGTGTCTGAATGCAGGGTGAAGGACTTTGTGTCTGGGTGTGGCGTGAAGGACTTTGTGTCTGAATGTGGTGTGAAGGACTTCGTGTCTGGGTGTGGTGTGAAGGGCTTTGTGTCTGGACGTAGAGTGAAGGACTTTGTGTGTGGATGTAGGGAGAAGGACTCTGTGTGTGGATGTGGTGTGAAAGGCTTTGTGTCTGGACGTAGAGTGAAGGACTTTGTGTGTCGATGTAGGGAGAAGGACTTTGTGTGTGGATGTGGTGTGAAGGGCTTTGTGTGTGTACGTAGAGTGAAGGACTTTGTGTGTGGATGTAGGGAGAAGGACTTTGTGTGTTGATATAAGGAGAAGGACTTTGTGTGTGGATGTATGGTGAAGGTCTTCATGTCTAGATGTAGGGGAAGGACTTTGTGTGTGGATGTAGGATGAAGGACTTTGTGTCTGGATGCAGGGTGAAGGACTTTGTGTCTGGGTGTGGTATGAAGGACTTGTGTGAAGGACTTTGTGTCTGGATGTGGTCTGAAGGACTTTGTGTCTGGGTGTAGGGTGAAGGACTCTGTGTCTTGATGCAAGGTGTACCAGTCCTAGTCACACAGGCTACTGCGGAGAAGCTCCGTGGAAGAAGGGGCTGACATCTGGTGAGTATATTTGTGACGGACTGTTTTTCGTCCGGTCATAAATTTTCATGCGACCGCGCTTGCCGGAAGGTGGTTGTCCGGAAGCCGGTTGCAAAATTCAGTTGACTGCTACTCACCGGCGCATTGCTATAAGCCGGGTGAGTTGAACCAGTTAGGCAGTCTCTGCAGTGATTCCGGCAACACAAGTTCACAGAGGGCCGAAGAGGGACTCAGCCGTTTGCTGGTGGCAGTCAGGTATCTATCATTGAATGTTTATTTATTAGCAAACCAAAACTATTCCCGTTTAGGAGCGACTGAAACTTCCTCAGCGCACTTGTGAAGGTTTTGCTTTAAAAAGAAAAAGGTTTGTTGTCTTCTGTTATCCTATGACTTGATAGGGTAACAAAACAAAATTGTTTCGGAAAACATAGATGAAGTGAATGTTATAGGAAGTGGTCTTGAGGGAAAAAAAAAAAAGATTTTGTTTATTTTGTGACTTAACTAGCTATGTACTTCATGATGGAAAAAAAAGTGTCTATTCTAATATGGTTTGCAAGAAGATGGAGAGTTTTGATGCTATGGATAATAAGTTCCCAGAGTGAGCGACATAGACTTTTGTTGGTTTTCATTTTGATGTGAATGAGTAATTGGCTCACTCTTGATATGGGTATCAATGTGTGTGTTGGTAAACAAGAGTGTGGTGGAAATCTTTCCCTTACATATATTGAAGTTGATGAATCGAAATGAAACGAACATTCTTGTGTTACAAGAAAAGAAATGAACATTTTGTGAATTGACAAAGACATGGTGATTATATGAAATGAAATGAACATTCTTGTGCTACAAGAAAAGAAATGAACATTGTGTGGATTGACGAAAGACATTTATAGAGTGAAAAGTAATCATCAATTGTGTAATGAAAGTAATCATTGTGTGTAATGAATTGTATTCATGGTTTATTGAAGAGGATGCAGGTGGAAATCCTTTCCCCAATTTGGAAAACTAGGTTCTGAAAGGTTTATATGGAAATCCTTTCCTGTGTAGTGTTATGATTCCAGAAAAGGGAATGTTGTAATGTTGAAGAAAGAATATGCTGATGTGTGGCTTAAGTTCTAATGAAATATGATGTGGCTAATGAATATGAACGAATATGCTGATGTGTGGCTCAAGTTCTAGTGAAATATGATGTGGCTAATGAATATGAAGATAGTCATGATTGCAGTGAATAGTGGCC
>CM065724.1:70328786-70336286 GCA_033310375.1 Conus canariensis
GAGAAGTGGCAAAGAGAAAGGGTATCCAAAACACATGGCCAAGCTTCCTTTTAGTGGAAGCAAAAGATCCGAAAGAATCCATTGCTCGGATTTCTCCGTTCGCTGTTTGCAAGTGGTTCGAGGGAGTTTCGTCCACAGGATTTAAAATGATCAAAAGACTCCGATCTGGTAGTTACCTTGTTAACTGTGCTACGGAAGCGGCGTCTCGGTTGCTGCTGAAAAGGGATGGTTCTCAACTCATGCAGATCACAGTTAAGGTTTCCATTCACCCCTTTCTCAACTACTCGAAAGGGGTAATCAGATGTGTTGACTTGGCTGGAGTTGCTGAATCAGAAATTCGGACTGAGATGGAAAGTCAGGGTGTTCTGCAGGTCCATAGAGTTAAAATCTCTAAAGGAATTGACTTAATCGAAACCAACACGCTATTCTTGACTTTTGCTATGCCATCTCCCCCAGAGTTTGTCAAAGTGGGTTATGTCCGAGTGAAAGTTACGCCTTTTGTACCATCTCCTTTGCGGTGTTTCAAGTGCCAACGCTTTGGGCATTCCAGCCGAGCTTGTCGGGGTCAGGAGATCTGTCGTGACTGTGGACAGAAGAAGCTTGATGAATCTTGTATAAATGCTGTATACTGTGTCAATTGTAAGGGTGACCATCCAGCAAATTCAAAAAGTTGTCCAGTGTGGAAAAAGGAATGCGAGATTCAGAAAGTAAAGATTGAGAGGAAATGTTCCTTTCTTGAGGCTAGAAGGTTAGTGGAGGCCAGGACTCCTTCGGCTGCGACTTATGCACAGAAGGTGGTTAACGATTCTGCGAACCGGTCATCGGGTGATGATCTGGGAGCAGCTCCATTCACTGCTCTGGAGAAGAAATTGACAGAATTGTTGTCATCGGTTTTGGATCGGCTTACTATACTTGAACAATCAGTTGAGGTTTTGTCTCAGAAATGCAATAGTGTTCCGTCCAGCAGTGTACAACAGGCTTCAGCCCCTGCTGGTGAGGGAAGAAGTGTTTCAGTTGTACAAAGTGCTGTGGATCAGAGGTCAGGGGTGAAGGATCGGAGGAAAGAGATGTCCCCTCGCTCACAGGCCAATAACAGCAGTACGAGACAGGCACGCAGTGAGGAGCGTCCTTTTCGGACTCCAGACCCTCCTAGGGGAAAATCTCGAAGTCAGGTATTTGGTGCAGCAGGTTTCAGTCCAGTAAGAGCAAATTCCAAGCATGGCAACAAACAACTTAGAAATTTATCAGGAGCATCGGCTTCTGACCTTGTCTTGAAGAACCGTTTTAGTTCTTTGGTGGATAGTGAAGTTTCTGGAGAAGAGGGCTGATAGATATTCTTTTAACAACCTAACATGGACATACTCCAGTGGAACATAAGGGGAGTTAAAGCAAATTGTCGGGACCTTGAGCTATTATTGACAGAGTATAGATCTTCGGTAATTGCTCTTCAGGAAACCCTTTTAACTGCAAGTAAGAAGCATGAGATTCCTGGTTTCTCCTGCTTACTCAAGCCAGCTTCTGCAGACTTTTCAAGGAGAGGCGTTTCTCTTTATATTCATAATTCGGTACTACATACAGAAATTCCACTTCAGACGGATCAGGAGGCAGTGGCAGCTCGTATCTCGTTAAACAAGGTCGTTACGATATGTTGTTTGTATCTGTCTCCATCTTCTGTGATTTCGAAGAGTCAGTTGGATGGTTTAATTTCTCAGCTCCCTCGCCCATTTCTTTTATTGGGTGACTTGAATGGCCATTCTCCACAGTGGGGAAGTAACTGCACCAATTCTCAAGGGAAAGTTCTTGAGGATTTTATATCGGATCATGATCTCTGTCTTCTGAATTCAGGCTCACCGACCTTTTGTTCTCCTTCTGGTTCTTTGACTCACTTGGATTTGTCCATTTGCGACTCTCCTTATTTTTGGACTTAGAGTGGCAGGTTCATTCGGACCTAAGCGGGAGTGATCACTTTCCGATTTTTATTTATTTTACAAAGCAAATGCAGGAGTCCCCTCGGGAAACATGGAAGTTTCGCTCTGCAGATTGGAGTCTTTATCAGCAACAGATTTTAAGTAGACTGCCTATGAATCTGTTGTGGAGTTATGATGATCCTGTTTTGCAGTTCACTAAAGTGATTGTAGAGAGTGCTAAGGAAGCTATTCCCAAGTCCCGTGATAAACCAAATGATGTTAAGACCCCTTGGTATGATAAAGAGTGCAAAACTTTGAAGGGTAAGAGAAAAGGTGCTCAAAGACTTTTTGCTAGGTTTCCTATGGTGGGGAACAAAGTTAAACATCAGGCGTGTAGGGCTAAGTGTCGGTATACTTTTAAAACTAAGAAGAAAGAATCTTGGAAAAAATTTTGTTCAAATCTGTCCTTTAAGGTCAATTCAAGGAAAGTCTGGAAACTAATCCGTAAGATTAAGGGAAAGTCGGTTACATCAGTTATAAAATGTTTGCAAGTAAATGGATCGATTATTACTAATAAAAAGGAGGTTGCTAACTTGTTAGCTGTTACTATCCATCAAAATTCGTCAGCTGATCATTATTGCAAGGAATTCCAGCGTATCAAAAGATCAGCAGAGTCAAAATCTTGTTCCTTCGTGCCAGATAGTTCTGAGGATTACAACTGCGTTTTCAGCATGGATGAGTTAAAGGACGCCATTTTGAAAGCAAACAACTCAGCTCCTGGACCAGATGACATTCATTATCAATTTATTCAACATTTGCCAGCTGAGGGTTTAAAGGTGTTGTTGTCTCTGTTTAATCATGTTTGGTGTTCAGGGTATTTTCCACCTTCTTGGAGAGAGGCGGTTGTTATCCCTATTCCTAAACCAGGGAAAGATCATTCGGACCCTAACAACTATCGTCCTATAGCTCTCACTAGTTGCTTATGTAAAACTATGGAGAGAATGGTATATTCTCGATTGTTATGGCAGTTAGAATGTCTGGGGGCCTTAGATGTTTCCCAGTGTGGATTTCGGAACAACCGCAGTACTACTGATCACCTGGTTCGATATGAGTCTTTTATCAGGAATGCTTTGATTAATGGAGAACATGTAGTTTCTATTCTTTTTGATTTAGAAAAAGCTTATGACACAACATGGAGGCATGGAATTCTCCAGGACTTGAAGGCACTTGATTTCAAAGGTAATTTACCAATGTTTATTGCTAATTTTTTGTCTAACAGGCATTTCAGTGTTAGGCTTCATTCGACCTTTTGGGATCCTTTTGAGCAGGAGATGGGTGTCCCTCAGGGTAGCATCCTTTCTCCACTTCTGTTCAATCTCAAGATTAATAACATCGTCCAGTCAGTAAATTCTGGAATTGATAAGTCATTATTTGTTGATGACTTCTCCATCTCTGCCAAGGGGAAAACTTTGGCTGCAGCTGAGCGTCAACTTCAGTTGTGTGTTAATCGTGTTCAGCAGTGGGTTACTGAAAATGGATTTAAGTTTTCAGCTACTAAGACAGAGTGTGTTCATTTCCATAGGAAAAGATCTCAGGTCTTAGAACCAGCTATCAGTCTCAATGGTCAAGTAATTAAAGTTTCCAAACAAGTGAAATTTTTGGGGGTTATTTTTGATAATAAGCTTTCTTTTTTGCCTCACATTAAGTACATTAAACAATCTTGCCAGTCAGGTTTGAATGTTTTGAAGGTTATTAGTCACACTGATTGGGGTGCAGACAAGCGAACTTTGTTGCGATTGTATCGGGCTTTGGTGAGACCAAAGCTAGATTATGGGTGTGTGGTATATGGTTCTGCACGAAAATCTTACCTCAAAGCTCTTGATCCAATTCATCATCAAGGACTGCGGATTGCTCTGGGAGCATTTCGCACATCTCCAAAAGAGAGTTTGTATGTTGAATCTGGTGAACCCCCTCTGGAGCTAAGGAGGTTGTGTCTTTCCATGAATTACTATCTGAAACTGAGGGCTAATCCAGAAAACCCTGCCTATGATATTGTCATGAACCCGCCTTTTAGAGCCAAATATGATCTAAAGCCAAATGAGATTCCTCCACTGGGTATTCGTATTTTGCCCCACTTCGGGGCAGCTGGCATTGACCTTGATGCTGTTGATGACGGTCCATTACAGACTGATGTACCTCCCTGGAAAGTCGCCAATCCAGAGATTAATTTATATTTAACTCAATTTCGAAAGGAGGTCACCTCGAGTGCTGCATATAAACAACTTTATCTTGGGCAATGTGAACTTTATCAAGATTTTATCAAGATTTTTACAGATGGTTCTAAAAAAGGTGAGAGGGCTGCAGCTGCCATTGTGTGTGATAACAATTTTCAGAAGCCTACTTTGTTAAGATTGCGGGATTGGTCGTCTGTTTATACTGCTGAACTGAAGGCTTTAAATCTGGCCCTCAGTGCGGTGTCCAGGTCAGATCAGAATGATTTCCTTATTTTATCGGATTCATTGTCGGCATTGTCGGCTCTATCGACAAGAGAAGTTTCACATCCAGTTTTGGCTGATATTCATGATCTTCATACTCGGCTTGTCTCTTCGGGAAAGCATATAGTTTTCTTGTGGGTCCCCAGCCACATGGGAATCTATGGTAACTCAGTGGTGGACAAAGCAGCCAAACAAGCTCTCGGTGCAAGTCTTTCCAGGAGGCCTATGCAGTTTGTTCCTCACTCTGATCTACGTCATAAATCTAGTTTGTATTGTCGTGAACTGTGGCTGAGTGAATGGTGTAATCAAATTCATAATAAATTGTTTAAAATTTGCCCAGATTTAACCAATCCTTTCCCATCGGTGGTATGTAACCGTAAAGAGGAATCGGTTTTGTCACGGTTACATATTGGGCACAGCTATATAACGCACAGTTGGATACTCAGAGGGGAAGACCCCCCATGGTGTGTTGCGTGTGACAGCTTGTTCAGTGTTAATCATTTTTTGACAGAATGTGCTGATTTGATGTGTATCAGAGAGAAGTTCTTTTCCACCAGTGATTTATCAGTTCTTTTTCGTGAGATTTCAGTAGATCTTATTTTTTCTTTTTTGAAAGAGGTAAACTTATTTTATAAAATATAGTGTTTTAATTATGTATACAGGTGTCGTCGGAGTTGAACAGATAATTGTGCTTTTGTCCTCATAAATTTTAAGCGATGTGTTAATACTAGTGTGGGTATTTGTATCTAGAGACTTAGATATGATAGCTGAGGCCCTGATTTGGCTCCTAGTAGTCCGCTGGACCCTATAAACACAAACTAACTAACTAACACAAACACACACTCAAAACACACACACACACACGCACACACACACACACACACGCACACACACACACTTTGTGCATTGGTGTGTGTGTGTGTGTGTGTGTGTGTGTGTGTGTGTGTGTGTGTGTGTGTGTGTGTGTGTGTGTGTGTGCTATACACACACACACACACACACACACACACACACACACACACACACATACACACACACACACACTCTCTCTCTCTCTCTCTCTCTATTTATTATATATATATATATATATATATATATGTATGTATGTGTGTGTGTGTGTGTGTGTGTGTGTGTGTGTGTGTGTGTGTGTGTGTGTGTGTGTGTGTATACTTTAAGCCCACACTTGCGTTGAAAGTGTAGAGCTTGAACTATCATGTATCTGCCAATGTGGACTGTGTAATTCCTAATCTGCCGACCAACATGTGATAAGCTGAAAAGGAAAAGTAGATGTGAACTACATTATTAGTAGTTTTGAAGAAAGCAAGACATTTATTTAGGAAGAAGTACTTAACGAGTGCTAGCTGAAAACATCCTCATTCAGACATCACACTGTGTGAATTCCCTCCACCCCCATCCCCAGTTAATCATTAGTGGAGCCTCCTGTGTTGACACTGGTTGACTGAATCAAAGTGCAGGAAAGGACAACAGGAGAATGCAGCACCTGTTCCTTTGGTGCTAGTGAAGTATAGAGGTACAAGGACTTGCTCTATATGTCTTGTTTTTTGTTTGTTTGACTGCTTTTCCTTTTTTTTTTCGGAAAGTGGGTGACCTACACTAGCATTGGTGTTTGTTAGTTTTTCTTTCTTTATTATCAAACAGTGGGTGACCTACACTAGCATTGGTGTTTGTTAGTTTTTCTTTCTTTATTATCAAACAGTGGGTGACCTACACTAGCATTGGTGTTTGTTAGTTTTTCTTTCTTTATTATCAAACAGTGAGTGACCTACACTAGCATTGGTGTTTGTTAGTTTTCCCTTTCTTTATTATCAAACAAAGAGTGACCTACACTAGTATTGAATTTTTCATTTCCTGAGTATAGATTTCAACTTACAAGTGTATTGTAGCAGCAATTGTGGTGTGATTTGCCAATCTGTTTTAGTTGTGTATATTCATAGTTTATAATTATGTCAATTTACCTAATCTGTTTTATTCTCTCTCTCCCTTCTCTCTCTCTCTCTCTCTCTCTCTCTCTCTCTCTCTCTCTCTCTCTCTCTCTCCTCTCTCTGTGTCAATGTTTCCTTCATTATTATATGCACCATGGTAAAGTCACTGTCAGCGTGGCCTCAAAAACATTGCACTGCGCACAGGCCATCTAAATATGAATAGTATTCTAAACAAATTACAAGAAGCATCCTCAGTATTACAAAATACCGACAAACCAATTCATGTCTTTGGTTTTACAGAATCCAGACTCTCAGATATAGTTCCTACCAATAATGTTATCATCCCTGGCTATAATATTATTCGCAAAAACCCAAATCTACAGGTATACTAGCTTACACTCGTGAATCTTTAAATACGCACCGTTAACATCACATGGAAAATTTTCACATTGAGTCAGTCTGGCTAGAAATTAGGCTGAAAAGAACAAAACCAATCAGAGTTGGCATTATTTACAGGAACCCCTCTGAAAACGCTGACTGGATGGATACATTCACTGCTATGATGGATGCAGCATCTCTTGATGCTACCGAAAATATACTGTTAGGTGACTTTCATATTGATGCATTGAAACCTCAGCAATCATGGACAGATATAATCTCCTCGTACAACTTATTTCAGATAATTGACACCCCTACCCGTGTAACTGCAAACAGCAGAACACTAACTGACCACATTTATGTCACAGACGCACAAAACATTATTGAACAAAATGTTCCTATAAATGGTTACAATGACCGTTTTCCAATATGTGTCACATGGGCGAAATATGGAATTAAAATCCCCAAAACAGGTCACAAACATTTGACCTACAGATCCTTTGTAACCTTTGAGGAGAACAGCTTTCTTACTGATCTCTCCTGTTCACCATTGTCGAATGTCTACAATTACACTAATCCAAGAGGCGCTCTAGAGTACTGGTGACGAACTTTCAATTCTGTTTATGATAAACATGCTCCATACAAAACACGTAGAGTGAAACACACTCCCGAATCTAAATGGATGCCTGAAGAAATACAAACTGAAATATTCCGACGTGAAGGTCTGTTTGAGATAGGAGGGATGTCAGAGGAATTTAAAAAAAAACAGCGTAATAA
>CM065724.1:70343786-70356286 GCA_033310375.1 Conus canariensis
AACTTCCATCTGTGTCTGCAATTGTTAACCATTTCTGTTCTGATATTTAAAGTTGCTAATTGTGGTTTACATAGTATGATGTATTTCTCTGTTAGGCATAGATTACATCTTTTTGAAGTGTTGTTGTATGGTGCTGCTCTTTTTAAGATTTTCCAAGATATGTTGTAGTCTGTGTTTTTGTCTTTAAGTTTCCAGATATATTTACTCAGTTCTGTTTGGTTTTTATATTTTTCTTTGTTGAATGATTGTTTATGGTTTGCATATCTAGTTTTGAATTGGTTACCAGTGATACCTACATATGTTTCTTCTGCGTTCTCTGATGTTACAGTGGCTTGTTACACAATGTTGCTGTAAAGGCATTTGTTGCTTAGAGGGCACTGTTCTTTTTTGGTACAGTTACAAGATTTCCTTTTGTCACCCTCATTTTTCTCTGTGTTATTTTTCATTTTATTTGCCGAATCAATGGCATTTTTGAGATTCGGCATACATGAATATGATAATTTGATGTTATTTTTTATTGAATATCTTAAATAATTTATGGTCTTTTGGGAAGGATGATGTCAAAATTTTAAAGAATTCTTTCCCTACATTTGTTTTGGCTCTTGCATCATATGGGGGGTTGTACCATATGATGTTCCTTTTCCTGTTCTTTCTGCATCTTTTTGTATCGTTGTCTGGATAGTATTGTAGTTTATAATTGTAGCCACTTTTGTGTAACGCCTCTTGGTACTCAGCTGTAGCATTGTTGAATACTGTTTCGTTACATGACAAATTAGACAGTCTTTTGTTTATGCTTTTGGGTATTGTTTTCAGTATGGAGGGTGGGTGATTGCTTTTGATGTTTACATAAACAGGCGTGTCATTTGGTTTCTTGTATGGTTTATATGTATGTTGGTTGAGGTCTAACGTTATGTCTAAATAGTTCACTATCTTTTTGTTTGCTTCTATGGTGATTTTTAAGTTTTGGTTGTGGAAAATTTTACACAATTCTTTTTTCTTATTTTCGATATTCCTAGGGTTGTCATTCAGAGCTGCAAGGCCGTCATCCCTGTACAGTCCAGTTTGTTTTCCAAGTTTTTTTTTGAATATGGGATAACATGAATAGTCCTACAAGTTCGCAAGTTTCGGCACCATCATATGATCCCATCGTGACATCAAAAGTTGAATTCCTGTTTGTGTTTTTAATCCAGGTTTCATTTTTACTGTGCAGTAAAGTTTTCTTTGTATGGAAAATGATTTCCATTTCTGACCCTGACCAAAACTAGATATGCAAACCATAAACAATCATTCAACAAAGAAAAATATAAAAACCAAACAGAACTGAGTAAATATATCTGGAAACTTAAAGACAAAAACACAGACTACAACATATCTTGGAAAATCTTAAAAAGAGCAGCACCATACAACAACACTTCAAAAAGATGTAATCTATGCCTAACAGAGAAATACATCATACTATGTAAACCACAATTAGCAACTTTAAATATCAGAACAGAAATGGTTAACAATTGCAGACACAGATGGAAGTTCCTAACAGTGAACAAAAACACCTGAAACACATGTAGCACGGGGAAAAACAGCAGCAAGCTATATATACACACAACACTGGCAATACAAGCTCACTACACCCTGACGACCGCACTGACAGCGCGAAACAGATCTGTAGGTTTTAAGCTTGATTTTAACTTGCTTTTAATACAGCAAAGTATATATATATATATATATATATATATATATATATATATATTATATATATATTCAATTATAAACAAAGCTTGCTCTTATGTCTTAGATTGAAGAAATGGTATATATATATATATATATATATATATATATATATATGTATATATATATATATATGTGTGTGTGTGTGTGTGTGTGTGTGTGTGTGTGTGTGTGTGTGTGTGTGTGTGTGTTGTGTGTGTAATGAACCTCACTGACCGTCCATTTAGACCATACTGCTCCTCAGTGTCCATTCACACTATAATGATCCTCAGTATCCACCCATTCACACTATAATGATCCTCAATATCCACCCATTCACACTATAATGATCCTCAGTGTCCATTCACACTATAATGATCTTCAGTGTCCATTCACACTATAATGATCCGCAGTATCCACCTATCCACACTATAATGATCCTCAGTGTCTATTGACACTATAATGATCCTTAGTGTCCATTCACACTGTAATGATCCTCAGTATCCATTCACACTATAATGATCCTCAGTATCCATTCAGACGACAATGATCCCCAGTGTCCATTCACACTATAATGATCCTCAGTGACCGTTCAGATTGCAATGATCCTCAGTGTCCATTAACTCAATAATGATTTTCAGTATCAGTCCATTCACACTATAATGATCCTCACTGTTCACTTATTCACACTATAATGATCCTCAGTGTCCATTCAGATTACAATGATCATCAGTGTCCATTCAGATTACAATGATCCTCACTGACCATCCACTCAGACCATAATGATCCTTAGTGTCAATCCATTCAGACTACAATGATCCTCAGTGTCCATTCAGACCATAATGATCCTCAGTGTCCATTCATTCACACTATAATGATCCTCAGTGTCCATCCATTCAGATTATAATGATCCTTAGTGTCCATTCACACTACAAAGATCCTCAATGTCCATTCAGACTATGATAATCCTCAGTGTCCATTCAGACAATAATGATCCTCAGTGTCAATTCCCACTACAATGATAATTCATGTCCATTCACACTATACTGATCCTCAGTGTCGGTCCATTCACACTATAATAATCCTCGTCAATAATCCATTGACTATAAAGATCCTTGCTGATCATCCGTTGACTGTAATGATCCTCGTCAATCATCCATTGACTATAAAGATCCTTGCTGATCATCCGTTGACTGTAATGATCCTCGTCAATCATCCATTGACTATAAAGATCCTTGTTGATCATCTGTTGACTGTAATGATCCTCGTTGATAATGCATTGACCATAAATATCCTTGTTGATCATCTGTTGACTGTAATTATCCTCATTGATAATGCATTGACTATAAAGATCCTTGTTGATCATCTGTTGACTGTAATTATCCTCATTGATAATGCATTGACTATAAAGATCCTTAAATAAATGTTAGCGAACCGCCCAGAGAAACGTGGACAAACGAGTCACAAGACAAAACACAACGCGTTTCAACCTCTTAGGTCTTCTTCAGGTGAGAAACAAACGAATAAAATAACGAAAATTCACTTAGCTTTGATTGCTTCAGATCGCTTCAGAGTTCAGCGCAAGGAAGAAGGCGTTGATTTCCACCTGCAGTCGTCTCACTTTGCAACTATAAAGATCCTTGTTGATCATCTGTTGACTGTAATGCTCCTCGTTGATAATCCATTGACTATAAAGATCCTAGCTGATCATCCACTGACAGTGAGCTCCCCATTAATTAAAGTAAAAGCACATTCCTCTGACACTACAGAGACGTCCATGTCTGACAGTCAGTTGTAACTGACACTGTTTCTCTCACTGCACAGGTTGATCAATGACACTGTTCCTGTCACTGCACAGGTTCATCAATGACACTGTTCCTCTCACTGCACAGGTTCATTAGTGACACTGTTCCTGTCACTGCACAGGTTCATCAGTGACACTGTTCCTCTCACTGCACAGGTTCATCAGTGACACTGTTCCTCTCACTGCACAGGTTGATCAATGACACTGTTCCTGTCACTGCACAGGTTGATCAATGACACTGTTCCTCTCACTGCACAGGTTCATCAGTGACACTGTTCTTGTCACTGCACAGGTTCATTAGTGACACTGTTCCTCTCACTGCACAGGTTCATCAGTGACACTGTTCTTGTCACTGCACAGGTTCATTAGTGACACTGTTCCTGTCACTGCACAGGTTCATTAGTGACACTGTTCCTGTCACTGCACAGGTTCATCAGTGACACTGTTCCTGTCACTGCACAGGTTCATTAGTGACACTGTTCCTCTCAATGCACAGGTTCATTAGTGACACTGTTCCTGTCACTGCACAGGTTCATCAGTGACACTGTTCATCTCACTGTACAGGTTCATTAGTGACACTGTTCCTCTCAATACACAGGTTCATTAGTGACAGTTCCTCTCAATACACAGGTTCATCAGTGACACTGTTCCTCTCACTGCACAGGTTCATCAGTGACACTGTTCCTCTCACTGCACAGGTTCATCAGTGACACTATTCCTCTCAATGCACAGGTTCATCAGTGACACTGTTCCTCTCAATGCACAGGTTCATCAGTGACACTGTTCCTCTCAATGCACAGGTTCATCAGTGACACTGTTCCTCTCAATGCACAGGTTCATCAGTGACACTGTTCCTCTCAATGCACAGGTTCATTAGTGACACTGTTCCCCTCACTGCACAGGTTCCTCGGTGACACTGTTCCTCTCACTGCACAGGTTCATCAGTGACACTGTTCCTCTCACTGCACAGGTTCATCAGTGACACTGTTCCTCTCACTGCACAGGTTCATCAGTGACACAGTTCCTTTCCACAGGTTCATCGGTGACACTGTTCCTCTCCCTCCGCACGTCCATCAGTGACAGTCAGTTGTAGCCTACACTGCCGACCAGGCAGACGTTCAACACAAGGCCGGAACAAAGGAGCGGACGTAAAACGGTGCCATGATTATGACAAGACACAATGTACACATTCCCTGTTGTATCAGAGTGTGAAACAGGCTGTACCCTGAGGTCTACATCAACTGTCTGTTATATCAGTGTGTGATACAGGCTGTACCCTGAGGTCTACATCAACTGTCTGTTATATCAGTGTGTGATACAGGCTGTACCCTGAGGTCTACATCAACTGTCTGTTATATCAGTGTGTGATACAGGCTGTACCCTGAGGTCTACATCAACTGTCTGTTATATCAGTGTGTGATACAGGCTGTACCCTGAGGTCTACATCAACTGTCTGTTATATCAGTGTGTGAAACAGACTGTATCCTGAGGTCTATATGAACTGTTTTATCAGTGTGTGATACAGACTGTACCCTGAGGTCTATATGAACTGTTTTATCAGTGTGTGATATCTCTGCACCCTGAGGTCTACATTAACTGTTTATTATATCAGTGTGTGATACAGGCTGTACCCTGAGGTCTACATTCACTGTTTATTATATCAGTGCGTGATACAGACTATACCCTGAGGTCTACATTAACTGTTTATTATATCAGTGTGTGATACAGACTGTACCCTGAGGTCTACATTCACTGTTTATTATATCAGTGTGTGATACAGACTATACCCTGAGGTCTACATTAACTGTTTATTATATCAGTGTGTGATACAGACTATACCCTGAGGTCTACATCAACTGTTATATCAGTGTGTGATATAGACTGTATCCTGAGGTCTACATCAACTGTTTGTTATATCAGTGTGTGATACGAGCTGGACCCTGAGGTCTACATTGAATTGTTTGATTTATTACGGTGTTACGTGGTGATTGCTCCAATTCATGGAGGTCTCCGGGTATCACGATATTCAGTGTCACGGAAGAAAAAAGAGCTACACCTTCCACAGACACAGTGGGGCAGCTTGTATGAAAGAAGAAAGAAGAGAAGAAGAAGAAAGAAGAAGAAGAAGAAGAACAACAACAACAACAACAACAACAACAACAACAACAACAACAACAACAACAAGATGATGATGATGATGATGATGATGATGATGACGAGGATGAGGTGGAGGAGGAGGAGGAGGGAGAGGAGGAGGAGGAGGAGGAGAAGGAGGAGGATGAGGAGGACGACGGTGATAATGATGATGATGACGACGACGGCGACGACGACGACGACGATGACGACGATGATGATGACGACGATGATAATGATGATGATGATGGTGATGATGATGATGATGGTGATGATGATGAGGAGGAGCACTGGCGTTCTCCACATTTGCTTCCTGTCGTTTCTGGAATCGGAGATGACGTGGTGTGTGTGAAGGGTGTGGTTTGTATCTAGGATCACGGTCAGTTGACACAGTCGATGGACATTGATGGACATTGCCAAACTTACTGCAGGATCAGTTGACACGGTCGATACATATTGATGGACATTGCCAAACTTACTATAAAATCCAAAAACGACGATGGAGACGTCACAGACGATGATGAAGCACACGAGTGTCGAGGAGTCTTACTTTTCTTTTCAGCTTGACAAGAGTCGCTGAAGGTGTGGTCCATGCTCCCATGGCAATACAAAGCCAAGTTGGACGCTAAGCTACTGACCGTAACGTCAGTCGTGGTCTATGGTCCAATGGCAATACAAAGCCAAGTTGGGCGCTAAGCAACTGTGACGTCAGCTGTGGTCTATGGTCCAATGAAATACAAAGCCAAGTTGGGCGCTAAGCAACTGTGACGTCAGCTGTGGTCCATGGTCCAATTCTTTCTTTCTGCGGACACTGCCTGTGTAGACAGGCAGTGGAGTTTTATGTGCATGATCGTTTTTTATCCCGCCATTAAGGCAGCCATACTCCATCTTCGGGAAGGTGCATGCTATGTGTAACGTGTCATCCATACCAACGGCCAAACTGGCCTTCTCTTCCGAAAGTTGGCGATGGGATTTGACGTGTGTGCAAGATGTTGTGCGTGCGTTGACACACGGAACCTCGGTTTATAGTCTCATTCGAAGGACTGTATGGGGAATGGAGTCAGAACCAATGTTAACTCCGAGGGAAAAATCCCTCTGTGCCGAAATTCGAACCCGCAACCCCAGGATCACGAGTCCGGCGGCTCTACCAACTGAGCTATTCCGGCCCCCCATGGTCCAATGGCAATACAGAGCCAAGTTGGACGCTAAACTACTGACTGTGACGTCAGGGCAGAAGAAGAAGGGAAAGGCTCCGCTTCCAGCTCTGGTTCCCAGCACCGGGGTGGCACCACAACAGCGCTCAGGGAGGACAAAAGGGGTGGGTGGGAGGGACGGAAATGGGGTGAGAGGGAAGGGGGGGGAGGTAAGAGTAGGGAGTGGATGGATGGAAGAGGAGGACGCAGCGGCAGTGGGAAAGGATGCAGTGTGTGTGTGTGTGTGTGTGTGTGTGTGTGTGTGTGTGTGTGTGTGTGTGTGTGTGTGTGTGTGTGTGACACAGAGAAAGAGAGAGAGAGATAGAGAGAGAGGGGGGATATGGGTGGGGGACCGCACACACACTCAGATTCTCTCTCTCTCTCTCTCTCTCTCTCTCTCTTTCTCTGTCTCTGTCTCTGTCACACACACGCACGCACGCACGCAAGCACACACACACACACACACACACACACACACACACACACACACACACACACACACACCACTACACGAGGGAGGGAGGGGGGGAGAGAGAGAGGGGGGGTTAAGACACAGAGAGAAGTGTGCAGAATGGGGAGCGGGAGGGGGGGAGGGGGGATCAGTGTGGGAAAGCATGTGAAACAAGTTCCCATCGACGACTGAGTCTTTATGAAAGTAAGCGTGGAAGAGAGAGAGAGAGAGAGAGAGAGAGAGAGAGAGAGAGAGAGAGAGAGAGAGAGAGAGAGAGAGAGAGAGAGAGAGAGAGAGAAAACAGGCGTACAGGCAACAGAGCTTTGTTGTCAGAATACCACATAACAAACTAAAGGGGGAGGGGGGGGGGGATTGTCTCAGCTTCTACATGAAATACAGGTGACATGATGCTTTAAGCGAAGATATTCCATTTTCATTTTCTAAGCAGCCAGGAATCTCATCCCAGAGTCTCACCGTCGGATTATGCGAAAGAAGACACAGAAAATCAGTTCTGAAACGGGGAATGAATATTGTATGTTTCATACAAAAGAGTATGTATTGGGTGGTGGTGGTGGAGGTGGAGGTGGAGGTGCCACCTCCACTGTAGCACCCACCCACATGTGTCCCACATGTGGGCGTTCCTTCCGGGGCCAGATCGGCCTCACCAGCCACCTGCGGACCCACACTCAGCGATCTTCCATCAGAGATTGAAGTCATGGTCATCTTCGAAATCGAAGGACGAACAACATGTATTGGGATTTGGCACTCGGAAAAGGAGTTGACGGGTTCTCTTTTATCGTATCCCTAAAGACACCTTTCTCAAAATGCCATTTCAGGCGGAATGGGATGATATTCAGTTTTCCCCTGGTCCTTAACTTGAAGACGAAGAGATTGAGATGTGAAAGTTTCAGAGAACATCAGTACAAGGGTAAGAGTGATTATACCTATCAGTTGGATCATTTAGTCCGTTTAGCTGTGCGAGTGAGTGAGGGGAGGTGGGGGGGGTAGGGTGGACATAATTATTCACAGTGTATGTCCTACAGTAGTGAGTGAGGAGGGGGTGGGTAAGGTGGATATATTCAGTATATGTCTTATAGTAGTGTGCAAGGGGCGGGGGGGGGGGGGGGGTGAAGGTGGACATATTTTCAATGTATGTCCTACAGTAGTGTGAGTGAGTGAGGAAGGGGAGGGACGGTGGGGGTGGGAGGAAGAGGGGGGGGGAGCGGTGAAAGTGGACAAGGCAGACCTCTGAGGCAACTTCCTGCTTTCAGGGCTCACTGTTTAAGTATGTGCCTGTCTGCTTCAGGGTGGATCTTCTCGTCCATCTCCGGTGTTCCAGACCTCTGGGCTTTAAGGACTGCTGCCAGACCTGTGTCAAGGAAGGAGGAAAGCTTTCAGACGTCAGCATCTTAGTTGGAGCTGCAGAGACCTCCTCCAAGACCTGGTCATGACCAATACACTGTCTGCCTGTTGAGCAGGACATCAATCATCATTATAGCAACATATCGCATATCACACTCTACAATCCAACTGATCGGCTGTGTTTGCTGTTTAGACCTCACACAAACCTCACGTGTTTTCATCCTCGGGTTTTGCTTGTTTGTTTGCTTGAATTTTGCTCGGGTTTTTCATTGCATTGAAATGTTAATATTCACTCACATAGGGGAATATTATTTTATACCTTCGTTGGTGTGTTATTGGGCACGTCCACAGAAGACCTTTGCCGCCAGTGCCTGCGGTCCGTTTCCTACTGTGTGTTATATAAGTAATACTTTGCATCTTGTTTCTCGTGTGTGTGTGTGTGTGTGTGTGTGTGTGTGTGTGTGTGTGTGTGTGTGTGTGTGTGTGTGTGTGTTCAGTTCAGTAGTTTTATTTAAAGTCTTTTCATCGCAAGATGATCTTAGACCTTTAAACTGCAATGTACATTCCATTGTACTACCAGCACCTCCCCCCCCCCCCCAAAAAAAAAAAAAAAAAAAAAAAACCCACTATTAACACACATATCTCAAATGGCTTTTTTCACAATAGTTTTGCAACTGGGGACTGAGCAATAACCAAAGCAATATAAAAAAGCAAGGGTTATTTACCACACTATCAACATGGTCAGAATTATTTATAAAATATTCTTCTCCTTATAAGCTGTGGTTAGTATAGGGCATTCAAATAAAAGGTGACGAATTGAGATATTCTCCTGACATATACACGCTATACCTTGTGAATATTTTGTATTCCATGTATTTAACTGTAATTTATGAATTAATCTGGCTAGATACCTTGGACATGATGGCAGGACGAATAAATTCTCATTAAGATGTTTCTTCCGCATATTCTTTTCCAATCGCTGGATCAATTCATGCGGAGAAAAATGTAAGACTTTGTTGAAGGGTGTTTCAAAAATTGTACAGGCTCCCTGTTTTGCCAATTTGTCTGCTAATTCATTCCCTTTTAAGCCACAATGTGAAGGAACCCATCAAAAATCAACTGCTATACCTCGGGAAAGTAAACAATGTAATAGATGCTTAATTTCAAAAAAGAATATCAGTTCTAATTTTAGAGTTCCGGTGCTTTAATGATTGTAAAACTGATTTTGAATCAACACAAAATAGCACACTATAAAATGATACTGGCGTGTCATATAAGATATAATTCAGAGCTTTCATAATTGCATATAGCTCTGATGTATAAACTGAAAATTCTCTGCCTAGATAGAAAGACTTTTGCACATTTAAGGATGGTATAGTGAATCCAGCACCACTGTCAGACGTTTCCATTATTGAACCATCTGTAAATATTTTTAAATGATTTGGATAAGTCTTTTCGAGATGTTCTCGAACTTCATTTACTAGAATATTTACAATGTCATCTTTCTTCAAAGTAGTATATTCATTATCAATTTTTGCGTTGAGATCCTCCCATGGGGGCATTTGAGGAAAAATGGGAACCTCCGAAATTGCATCAATATCAATACTACATTCTGACATAAACTCACAAGTGAAATTTATAACTGGCTCTATGTATGATATATTTTTAGACCTTTTGGGGTATTCCTTGTTGGAATCCATGAGAATTTCATCAGTAGCAGAGTTTTTTACAGATAGGCCTCTTACAACGTATTTGGACACATCCAACGTTCGTTGTTCATTAAGAGGTAAAATGTTTGTCTCCTTATAGCATTTCATTGTGTTTGTGTGCACTGGAACACCCAAAGCTAATTTTAAAGCTTTACTATCTAAGCTTTGCACTTTCTTTAAAAGGTAGTTAGATGCAGAGAAGTATACTTCCTGTCCATATATTAATTTTGATCGGACTAACGATGTATATAAATGTACAAGTGCAGTACAGTCTTGACCCCATGTTGACAACATATACTTTTGAGCAAATTTAATCTTTTCCTAGCTTTATCTATCAAATTTTCAATATGTTATTTCCAGTTCAGCTTCGGTGTTAAAAACACTCCTAAGCATTTGACTGTTTGCTTATATTGTAGAACATTGTCGTCAAGAATAAGGTTGGGCAGAGCTTTTGGGTTTTCGCCATTATTAAAAAGCATTAAACAAGTTTTCTCACCAGATAATTCAAGACCGTTCTCTTTCATGTAAGCAGACAATCTGTCCAATTCTCCTTGATACATTGTCTGTACAAATTTTACTGCCCTTTTATTCGAGTGCTTCCTTAATGAAGTATTAATCCAAATGGCAATATCATCTGCATACTGCACTACATTGGTGGATTTTGATAATGCCTTTGGGAATTCATGTATAAAGATCGTAAATAATAAAGGTGCAATAACAGATCCCTGAGGAATGCCCATATCTATTTTCCTGAATGATGAATATATTTTTCCAATTCGTGTACATATATTTCTTCCTTCTAGAAAGTTTTTTTTACATAATCATACATATTCCCAGAAATACCAATATTTTTCAGTTTATACAATAATCGAGCATGCCAGACACGGTCATATGCTTTCTTTACATCAAAGAATGTAGCTAATGTACTTTTTCTGCGTGAAAATTGCTTTTTCATATGAGAAGTTAGTTTCACTAAATGATCAGTTGTGCAACGCCCTTTTCTGAATCCAGCTTGCTGGACTGGAATAATGTCATTTTTTTCACAATAATATAATAAACGTGTTTGTACAACTTTTTCAAGAAGTTTACCAACATGGGATGTCAAAGCAATGGGTCTATAGCTATTTACAGATGTTCTCGTTTTACCTTCTTTTGGTACTGGTACTACCACTGAACTTTTCCAGATTGTAGGAATAGTGCCGTACGTCCAACATTTTTGGAACAACGAATGTAGTAATATTTTCCACGAAGAAGGCAAGTGACGAAGAAGCTCGTAAGAAATACCATCTAGGCCCACTGCTGAATCATAAGATGTAATGGATTCTATCGCTTCAAGAAGTTCTGATGATTGTAATGGAGAATTTAAGTTGTTATTATTGTCTGGTATGGGACTCTTATATTGTTCTTTTTGTTCCTCTTTTTGTCTATGGTACTTGATTTCTGCTGGAAGATTTACAGCTCGACTACTTTCCGAAAAGAAATGGGAGAAAGCTTCTGCCTTATCCATTGTGCTTGGAAATTCTTTTGTTAATTTTACAGGGTAAGCTGTGTTTTGTAACAATTTTTCATTTGTTTTACTTTTTTCCAAACTTTAAACATATCCTTCAATTCTTTTACTTCGGTCTCACAAAATTCTGCCCAGTATTTCTTTTTAGCTTGAGCAATAATTTTATTACATTTGTTCTTTTCTTGCTTCATAAAGACAAAATGTTCTTCTGTCTTATTTCGTAACCAAGCCTTGCAACTTATTCGCTTTGATTTAACAGCTAGTCTACATTCTTCCATCCACCATACATTACCCATATGTGTGTGTGTGTGTGTGTGTGTGTGTGTGTGTGTGTGTGTGTGTGTGTGTGTGTGTGTGTGTGTGTTATAGAAACAATTTTTTTCTCCCCGCAAATTCTTGTGTGTGTGTGTGTGTGTGTGTGTGGTGTGTGTGTGTGTGTGTGTGTGTGTGTGTGTGTGTGTGTGTGCGTGTGTGCGTGTTTCTCAGATAGATGTATCTGCATATAGTGCAGAAGCTTGATGGCTGTCAAATATATCGGAAACCTCTGTCGTCGGCGACCTTTCTCTGTAACCTTGACCCTGCCACGAGGTCAGTAATGACATTCGAAAAGTTCAACAGCAGATGTTCATTTTTGTTT
>CM065724.1:70371286-70378786 GCA_033310375.1 Conus canariensis
GGGGGGGAGTCACTGGGAGAGCCAGGCAGGGTGGGCAAAGGGTGGAGAGGGTGTTGCTCCAGGTGTGTGGGTGGGAGGAAGTCACTGGGAGAGCAGGCAGGTGGGCAGGGGTGGAGAGGGTGTTGCTCCAGGTGTGTGAGGTGGGAGGGAGTCACTGGGAGAGCAGGCAGGGTGGGGAAGGGGTGGAGAGGTGTTGCTCCAGGTGTGTGAGGTGGGAGGGAGAGGTCATGGGAGCAGGAGGTCAGGGGAAGGGTTGTCCAGTGTGAGTGGAGATCACTGGACAGCGTGAGGGTAGAGTGTTCTCCGTGTGAGGGGGGGTGTCACTGGAGCAGCAGGGTGCAGGTGAGAGGGTCCGGTGTTGTGGGAAGAAGCGCAGGGTGAGGTGGAGAGTGTCCCAGTGTGGGATAGAGAGCAGGAGGGGAGGTGGGTGTTGTCAGTGTGGGGTGGGGGTCATGAGGCAGCAGGGTGGAAGGTGGAGTGCCCGTGTTGAGGTGGGGGGTCAGGGAGAGCAGAGGTGAGGGGAGGGTTGCCAGGTGGAGTCATGGAGCAGCGGTGGAGGTGGGGGTGTTGCCAGTGTGTGAGGGGGAGCAGGACAGGCAGGTGGGAAGTGGAGTGTGCTCAGGTGTGAGGGGGTCAGAAGCGGGCATGGAGTGTCCGGTGTGGGGCACTGAGCAGGGTGGAGGTGAGAGTGTGTCCAGTGTGAGGGGGGGGGGCGGGGTAGCAATGGGAGAGCCAGGCAGGTGGATGGGTGGGAGGGTGTTGAGCCAGGGTGGGAGGGTGGGAGGGTGTCACTGGGAGAGCCGGGGGTGGCAAAGGTGGAGAGGGGGTGCAGGTGAGAGGTGTGTGGGGAGTCATGGAGAAGCAAGGAGGGGGGGAGGGGGGAGAGGGTGTTGTCCAGGTGTGGTGGGGGAGGAGTCATGGAGAGCCAGGCAGGGTGGGAAGGGTGGGAAGGTGTTGTCCAGGTGGTGTGTGGAGGTGGGGAGGAGTCACTGGGAAGGCAGGAGGGTGAGCGGTGGGAGGGTGGGTGGCGTAGTGGAGTGGGAGGGAGTACTGGGAGAGCAGGCGGGTGGGAAGGTTGGAGAGGTGTTTTCCGGGTGTGGGGAGGGGGGGGTAGTCACTGGGGAGGCAGGGTGGGGAAGGGTGGAGAGGGTGTTGCTCCAGGTGGGAGTGGGCGGGTGCACGGAGAGCAGGCAGGGTGGGCAAAGGTGGAGAGGGTGTTGCTCCAGGTGTGTGGAGGAAGTCACTGGGAGAGCAAGGCAGGGTGGGGAGGGGGTGGAGAGGGTGTTGTTCCAGGTGTGTGAGGTGGGAGGGAGTCGATGGGAGAGCCAGGCAGGGTGGGGAAGGGGTGGAGAAGGTGTTGCTCCAGGTGTGTGAGGTGGGGAGGGAGTCACTGGGAGAGCCAGACAGGGTGGGGAAGGGTGTGGAGAGGGTGTTGCTCCAGATGAGTGAGGTGGGAGGGAGTCACCGGGAGATCCAGGCAGGGTGGGCAAAGGTGGAGAGGGTGTTGCTCCAGGTGTGTGAGGTGGGGGGGGGGTAGTCACTGGGAGAGCCAGGCAGGGTGGGCAAGGGGTGGAGAGGGTGTTCCTCCAGGTGTGTGAGGTGGGGGGCGGGGGTAGTCACTGGGAGAGTCAGGCAGGGTGGGCAATAGGTGGAGAGGGTGTTGCTCCAGGTGTGTGGAGGAAGTCACTGGGAGAGCAAGGCAGGGTGGGGAAGGGGTGGAGAGGGTGTTGCTCCAGGTGTGTGAGGTGGGAGGGAGTCGATGGGAGAGCCAGGCAGGGTGGGGAAGGGGTGGAGAGGGTGTTGTTCCAGGTGTGTGAGGTGGTGGGTGAGTCACTGGGAGAGCCAGGCAGGGTGGGGAAGGGGTGGAGAGGGTGTTGCTGCAGGTGTGTGCGGTGGGAGGGAGTCACTCACACAGGGAAAGCGTTCAGGAGAGAACTGAGGGAAAGACAAGGTCCACAACCCAGTGGGGGACAGACGACAGAAGAAGAAACCACTTCACACAAAGTCCTGAGAATACAACTGCAGCGACCCAGTCCTGACCCTGGCTGACCCAGTCCTGACCCTGACTGACCCAGTCCTGACCCTGGCTGACCCAGTCCTGACCCTGGCTGACCCTGTCCTGACCCTGGCTGACCCTGTCCTGACCCTGACTGACCCAGTCCTGACCCTGACAGCAGTGGCCCAGTCCTGACCCTGACTGACCCAGTCCTGACCCAGGCTGACCCAGTTCTGACCCTGACTGACCCAATCCTGACCTGACTGACCCAGTCCTGACCCTGACAGCAGTGGCCCAGTTCTGACCCTGACTGACCCAGTCCTAACCCTGACTGACCCAGTCCTGACCCAGGCTGACCCAGTCTTGACCTTGACTGACCCAGTTCTGACCCTGTCCTGACCCTGGCTGACCCAGTCCTGACCCAGGCTTACCCAATCCTGACCCTGCCTGACCCAGTCCTGACCCAGTCCTGACCCTGGCTGACCCAGTCCTGACCCTGACGGCAGGGACCCAGTCCTGACCCTGGCTGACCCAGTCCTGACCCTGATGGCAGTGACCCAGTCCTGACCCTGACTGACCCAGTCCTGACCCTGACTGACCCAGTCCTGACCCTGACAGCAGTGGCCCAGTCCTGACCCTGACTGACCCAGTCCTGACCCAGGCTGACCCAGTCCTGACCCTGACTGACCCAGTCCTGACCCTGACTGACCCAGTCCTGACCCTGACAGCAGTGGCCCAGTTCTGACCCTGACTGACCCAGTCCTAACCCTGACTGACCCAGTCCTGACCCAGGCTGACCCAGTCTTGACCCTGACTGACCCAGTTCTGACCCTGTCCTGACCCTGTCCTGACCCTGGCTGACCCAGTCCTGACCCAGGCTGACCCAGTCCTGACCCTGCCTGACCCAGGCTGACCCAGTCCTGACCCTTGCTGACCCAGTCCTGACCCAGTCCTGACCCTGACTGACCCAGTCCTGACCCTGTCCTGACCTTGGCTGACCCAGTCCTGACCCAGACCATGACCCAGTACCTGACCCTGACTGACCCTCGCGGACCCAGTCCTGACCCTGACTGACCCAGTCCTGACCCTGTCCTGACCCTGACTGACCCAGTCCTGACCCTGTCCTGAACCTGTCCTGACCCTGACTGACCCAGGCTGACCCAGTTCTGACCCTGGCTGACCCAGTCCTGACCCTGTCCTGACCCTGGCTGACCCAGTCCTGACCCAGGCGGACCCAGTCCTGACCCTGACTGACCCAGTCCTGACTCCGTCCTGAACATGACTGACCCAGTCCTGACCCTGGCTGACCCTGTCCTGACCCTGGCTGACCCAGTCCTGAACCTGACTGACCCAGTCCTGACCCTGGCTGACCTAGTCCTGACCCTGTCTGACCCAGCCTTGACCCTGACTGCAGTGACCCTGTCCTCACCCCGGGACAGAAGACCCAGGAAGTCATCATCACCTGTCCAGAGACAGCCAGGAGTTCTGTAGTGACGTCATCATCACCTTCCCCAGACAGCCAGGCATGCAGTAGTGACGTCACCATCAGCTGTCCAGACACAGACAGGCATGCAGTAGTGACGTCACCATTAGCTGTCCAGAGACAGCCAGGCGTTGTGTGGTGACGTCACCATCATCTGTCCACAGACAGCCAGGCATTCTGTAGTGAAGTCACCATCAGCTGTCCAGAGACAGCCAGACATTCTGTAGTGACGTCACCATCATCTGTCCAGAGACAGCCAGGCATTCTGTAGTGAAGTCATCAACAGCTGTCCAGAGACAGCCAGACATTTTGTAGTGACGTCACCATCATCTGTCCACAGAAAGCCAGGCATTCTGTAGTGAAGTCACCATCAGCTGTCCAGAGACAGCCAGGCATTATGTAGTGAAGTCACCATCAGCTGTCCAGAGACAGCCAGGCATTCTGTAGTGACGTCACCATCAGCTGTCCAGAGTCAGCCTGGCGTTCTGTAGTGAAGTCACCATCAGCTGTCCACAGACAGCCAGGCGTTCTTTAGTGACATCACCGTCAGCTGTCCAGAGACCGCCAGGCATTCTGTAGTGACGTCACCATCATCTGTCCAGAGACAGCAGGCATTCTGTAGTTACGTCACCATCAGCTGTCCAGAGACAGCCAGACATTTTGTAATGACGTCACCATCAGCTGTCCAGAGACTCGGTGTGTAATTTTACTGAACAGTGATCATCAGATATTGACAATGATCCATTCACAGAAAAAAAGTGTTTGCAGATTTAGCCAAAACATTTGGAACAATTAGTTATAGTCTCCTATAAAGAAACCTAGCTAAGTATTGTTTCTCTTTAAAGACCGTCAATCTTCTTTCACCGTTCCTTAGGAAGCGAAGCACATAGTTTTGTTCATACCTGTCGCACATGGAGTTGCCCAAGGATCGGTATTGCATGCAGTTAATATTCTAACTGTAGTCATGATCTTTCTTTGCAAATCTCATCCTCTTCCAAATTTTTTTTTCCGATAACACTATTTTCGGAGACCTCGATTGAAAATCCAATGAAAACGTTAATAAAATCGAGTGAAAAGTGGGGTTCCTTTATGAATTCCGAACGTCCAGCTATCCAGCTATCTATGTATTTATTTATTTATCCATCCGTTGTTCTTCTACTTCTTTATGTACCTATCTATCTCTCTGTCTACCATGATGATCCGTCTTCTTTCCTTCTACCTGTCTATTTGTCATATAAGTCTATATGCCTGTCTATGCAACTATCCGTGCGTCTGTCTGTTTCGCTGTGTCTGCACCTGTGTGTGTATTGATATACTTGTATTTATTTCTTGTCTGCACCCTCAGAGGCTCATCATGTGCTCAGTGTGTGTTAGCGGAGCCATTAGGGGGTTGGAGGCTGGGGGTGGGGGGAAGTGTGTTGGGGGTTGGGGGTGGAGGTGGCATGCAGACTCCTGTAAGCCTCCTCAGACACAAACATCACATTCTCAGCCCAGGCGTTTCACTCGGATGCCGACGTCTGCCGCATAGTCGTGCACGCGCTGGTTCAAAAAAAAAAAAAAAAAAAAAAAAAAAAAAAACCTCCCATCATGCACCGCTGAACTCGCTGACCCGTGAAGGCGAATCAGACGTCCCCCACCCGGCCCTGCCTCCCCTCTCTCAAGCGAAGTCCCCCCCCCCCCCCCCCCCCCCCCCCCCCCCCCCCCCCCCCCCCCCCATCCTGATCATTGACAAGCCTGTGCGGAGTGACCGACAGAGGGAGGCGAGGCAGAAGCTTGAAGACAAGGGGGCAAGTTCCAGTGTGGGGAGCAGAATGCCATCCGGGTTCTCGGGTGACGACAGGCGGGCGGCAAAACCAATGTTATTCCGCAGCCTGCGGCGAAACACGGGCCCGCCATCTGACGCCGCTCCACCCCGACAATCACGCCGACCGCCAGGGCCCCCCCAGCCACGAGCCGGCTCTGGCACGTGAAGAACGTCTGGCGGGCATCTCAAGCCCGTGCATGTGTGGAGTGTGTGGGGAGACCCGATACCCTGGGCCGCGCTCGGACCCCGCCACGTGGGCCCACGCCAAGACAAAGCTCCCCCTCCCCCGGCCTACATACGTACAGCCAGGGTTTGACAAGGCTTTCACCCCCCCCCCTCCACTACCTCCCCCCCCCCCCCCAACGAACCCCAATCCTCTTCTGGCTTCGTCTCACCTTCCCTATCACTTCTCCATTCCCTCCCCCCCCCCCCTTCCATTTCCCTCCCCACGTCCCCATCTCCCTTTACTTTGGCGTTAAGTTACGCTTACGTGGGCAAAAACGAAAGAGCAGAACACGCGTAATGGTTTATCTGGAAATTATTCCAAGATGTCAGTGTATTACTCCACAGACTCTGTAGGGGTGGGAGTCACGTCACAAGTATGAACAGTATGATTTGTTGCAATCTCAAACGTCCAGAGGCACAAACGTTTTCTGGGCTATGATACTCCGTTGGAAAGAGGGAAATTTGAATTGTCTGCACACGTCTTCAACAAGCTTCCACTGGGTTTGTCTAGACATGCCCTGGGCTAGCTTGCAGCTGGTTTGTCTAGACACGCCGTGAGGTAGCTTCCAGTTGGTTTGTCTAGACAGGCCGTGAGCTGGCTTGCAGTTGGTTCGTCTAGACAGGCCGTGAGGTAGGTTGCAGTTGGTTTGTCTAGACACACTGTGAGGTAGGTTGCAGTTGAATTGTCTAACACGCGGTGAGGCAGCTTACAGTATTTTACCATTCTTCAAGCAGGTAACAGTTTCTAAACACACACACACACACACACACACACACATATATATATATATATATATATATATATATATATATATATACGTAGAAATTGTTACCTTCTTGAAGGAAGTGGAATACTGCAAATTACCTCAAGGTACACACACACACATATCTACGTACAATGAGTAAGTAAATATATATATATATATATGCAATACACACACACACACACACACACATATATATATATATATATATATATATATATATATATATATATGCAATACACACACATATAACACACACACACACACACACACACACACATATATATATATATATATATATAATGCCGAACAATTAAGTAGTGGGGGAAACAAGCGTAGGCTAACAATTCTTCCGTCATTATAGCAATGATAATGACTTGGCAAAAATTTGAACTTTAAAAAAAATAGGGGGGGGGGGGGGGGGGTTTGAAAGTGAAGAAACTGGGAAAATAAAATGGAGAGAATATATTATAACTATGAAACCTCTTCACTAGCTGCATGAGGGAACCATCACAATTCCTCCCAAACGCAGATCTATTGGTATTGCCTGCTCCTAGGCCTTTCGTCCGCTGGATCGGATTCATCAGGGAGACACGGCTGACTGCGCCTGTGCTCTTGGCGTCAAATAGAGACACACCATAGTCCGTAATTCTGCGGTGTTCTCAGCACCAAGGGTTCAAAAGAGAATCTAACAGCACCCCCAAAGCAGCCAGCGAAGGGTAGTAAATGAAACAAAACGAAAGAGTGGAGAGGAAAAAAGTTGCTGAAAAACCAAAAAACATTATGCAAACAGTATAAAGTGTGGGGGACAATCTTTGAGCCTACAATGCTAGAGGATCCAGTCAAAGATGCAAGGGAGATCAAAAGATACGGGACAGTCACACACACACACACACACACACACACACACACACACACACACACACACACACACAGATATATATATATATATATATATATGTGTGTGTGTGTGTGTGTGTGTGTGTGTGTGTGTGTGTGTGTGTGTGTGTGTGTGTGTGTGTAGCACGGGAAAAAAACAACAGCAAACCAGCTAGCTATATATATACGTGGCACTGGCAATACAAGCTCATCACATCCTGACGACCGCACAGCGTGAAACAAATTTGTAGATGGTTTTAGCAGCTTGATTTTAACTTGCTTTTAATATAACAAATGTCGCTCCCACTGTGGTTGAGCACTGTTTTTAAGATTGCGCTGATCCTCAGTA
>CM065724.1:70383786-70386286 GCA_033310375.1 Conus canariensis
CACACACACACACACACACACACACACACACACACACACACACACACACTATCATAAGCCCGGCAAAAAAGCTTTATGCTTCAGGTGTGTTGTACAAGTTTGAATTACTCAACTGAGTGCCTCGACACGCTACTGGTGTGTTGTACAAGATTGCATGACACAACTGAGTGCCTCGACACGCTTCTGGTGTGTTGTACAAGTTTGAATTACACAACTGAGGGCTTTGAGAGCGGCAGAGCTAGTGGACACGTACACTTCATAATCTGCATGAAACAAACAAGTGGACACGTACACTTCATAATCTGCATGAAACAAACAACTGGACACGTACACTTCATAATTTGCATGAAACAAACAAGTGGACACGTACACTTCATAATCTGCATGAAACAAACAAGTGGACACGTACACTTCATAATTTGTATGAAACAAACAAGTGGACACGTACACTTCATAATTTGTATGAAACAAACAAGTGGACACGTACACTTCATAATCTGTATGAAACAAACAAGTGGAGAGGATGGCAAAGAAAGTCGACCTTTTGAAACTGGGAAGGCCAGCAATACATCTGGAACTTGTCATGTTCTGAAAAGATATTGTAATCTGTTCCACATATCAATATGCAAAATGAGTACTTTGAAGTTCTTTGTTTAAAAAATAATAACCACTCAAGCTTTCGGGTCTTTGACCCTTCATTAGGACACACTAAACAGTAAACACAAGGGAAAAAACGTCAAAGTGACGAAATAGAACATAAAAGAACAAATGACATCAAAACAAATTGATGTCACAACAGTATTGTGTAACACTTTGCCCCTGGTAGCGCAGCATAATGCAAACGTTTGCTACATGTGTTCGGTCTGTTAGGTTACTGTGAACCTCACATTACTGTTTATATTAGGATAGTATGAAGAAGAGAACTGGGAATGTAGTGGGGGGAACGGGGGGGGGGGGGGGGATATGTTTAGTTGTATGGGGGAGGGGAAAGTGTGTGTAGGGCGGGGGTGCTTGTGGGGGAGGGGGGATGTTTGTGTGTGGGTGTGTGGTGGGGTGGGGGGTGGGGATGGGGTGGGGTGGTGTGTGGGGGTATGTGTGTGTGGTGGGGTGGGGGACAGGGGCTGGGGGGGGGAGAGAGAAGGGGGCGAAATGTGTGGGGTATGTGTGTTGTGGGGTGAGGGTGGGGGTGGGTGGGGGCTGGGGGAGGAGGAGGAGGGGGAAGTATATGGGGGGGGGGTGTGGGGGGGGGAGGGGGGGGCTGGTGGAAAAGGATTTCATAGGGAGGCTGTTAGCAGAAACCTAACAGACCGAACACATGTAGCAAACGTTTGCATTATGCTGCGCTACCAGGGGAAAAGTGTTACACGATACTGTTGTGACATCAATTTGTTTTGATGTCATTTGTTCTTTTATGTTCTATTTCGTCACTTTGACGTTTTCCCCTTGTGTTTACTGTTTAGTGTGTCCTGACGAAGGGTCTAAGACCCGAAAGCTTGAGTGGTTATTTTATTATCTTTTTTTTTAAAGGACTTCAAACTACTCATTTTTCATATTGTGTTTATTGAAGTCCAGCAGTCGTTTTTATACATGTTCCAAATATCATTATAATGGCATCTCTCTGCAGACCACGATTCCGTTGAAACTTGGAGCATGTCCATAGTTTTGTGGAATATGAGAAGTCCGGTTTGTACGGGCCTCATGGAAACGGGGACATTACACCAAATCATACCCAGCTGCTTTCACACATCAACCCAAGCACAATGGGTCGACAAGCAGAACGACTGAACACCCTCTCTCTCTCTCTCTCTCTCTCTCTCTCTCTCTCTCTCTCTCTCTCACGCACATTCCAAGACAAAGGGGCAATGACACAGCCAGCCAGCCAGAAATCAAGCAATACTACAGGATCAAACACTCAGGCATACATACATCCACACATAGGTACACATACATGCACACATGCAGGAGCATGCTCACACAAACCCACAGATCACACACACACACACACACACACACACACACACACACACACACACACACACACACACATGGGTCCATGGCCTCCCACCCATCCACATACAAACACACACACATGCATGTTCACTCACTTAAACACACACGTACAATGATAATAGCGCCAACGTATGTTAAGTAGGTACCCCCTTATGGCCAGCGTGCTGGGCTGATGCGCAAATCAGACGTCTGTTAAGTCGTAGCCATGAAACCTTCGTCTTCAATTCTCTCATCTTAGTCATCAATTCATCTACCTATTAGCTTTAAATCTCGCGCTGTCTGCTCTCAAAACGTAGCAGATGTGGTGTAGCGTATATGGACGATTCCGCACACAATGACACCTCCTTGATGAAACTGAAACTGACTGCCTTGTAATTCTGTTTTCTCTTCACTTAATTGTACTTTCCACCACTTACCCCAATAGTTTCTTTTCAGTAGGTCTGGATTGACGATTTATGTGCGAAAGACAGTTATTCAGTGACAAGAGACA
>CM065724.1:70391286-70441286 GCA_033310375.1 Conus canariensis
GTGCTATTGTGGCCAGACAGAAAGTCAACTAGCACAGCCCTGTCAGTGCTATAGTGGCCAGACAGAAAGTCAATAAGCACAGCCCTGTCAGTGCTATTGTGGCCAGATAGAAAGTCAATGAGCACAGCCCTATCAGTGCTATTGTGGCCAGACAGAAAGTCAATAAGCACAGCCCTGTCAGTGCCATTGTGGCCAGACAGAAAGTCAATAGCCACAGCCCTATCAGTGCCATTGTGGCCAGACAGAGAGTCAATAGCCACAGCCCTGTCAGTGCTATTGTGGCCAGACAGAAAGTCAATAAACACAGCCCTGTCAGTGCTATTGTGGCCAGACAGAAAGTCAATGAGACAGCCCTGTCAGTGCCATTGTGGCCAGACAGAAAGTCAATAAGCACAGCCCTATCAGTGCTATTGTGGCCAGACAGAGAGTCAATGAGCACAGCCCTGTCAGTGCTATTGTGGCCAGACAGAAATTCAACTAGCACAGCCCTGTCAGTGCTATAGTGGCCAGACAGAAAGTCAATACGCACAGCCCTGTCAGTGCTATAGTGGCCAGACAGAAAGTCAATACGCACAGCCCTGTCAGTGCTGTTGTGGCCAGACAGAAAGTCAATAAGCACAGCCCTGTCAGTGCTATTGTGGCCACACAGAAAGTCAATAAGCACAGCCCTGTCAGTGCTGTTGTGGCCAGACAGAAAGTCAATAAGCACAGCCCTGTCAGTGCTATTGTGGCCAGACAGAAAGTCAATACGCACAGCCCTGTCAGTGCCATTGTGGCCAGACAGAAAGTTAATGAGCACAGCCCTATCAGTGCTATTGTGGCCAGACAGAAAGTCAATGAGCACAGCTCTGTCAGTGCTATTGTGGCCAGACAGAGAGTCAATAAGCACAGCCCTGTCAGTGCCATTGTGGCCAGACAGAAAGTCAATAGCCACAGCCCTGTCAGTGCCATTGTGGTCAGACACAAAGTCAATACGCACAGCCCTGTCAGTGCCATTGTGGCCAGACAGAAAGTCTCGGCCTTGACGTCACAGTCAGGGTCGGTGTTGACGTCACAGCCAGGGTCGGTGTTGACGTCACAGCCAGGGTCGGTGTTGACGTCAGAGTCAGGGTCGGTGTTGACGTCACAGCCAGGGTCGGTGATCACGTCGCAGTCAGGATCGATTATGACGCCACTATCAGGATCGGTCATGACGTCACAGGCAGAGTCGGTGCTGACACCACGGCCGGCATCGCTGTTGACGTCACAGGAAATGTGCTACTGACGCAGCATTTTTCCCCATTCACGTCTGTTATGTTACTGTATGTGGTTGACAGCTGTACACTGAGATCAGAGGATAAGACAATGAGCTGCCATCCTTTTGTCATCTTTTTTCTTCAAGAAGCGAGGAATGTGCGTCAAACATGGTGAGCCACTAGTAGAAAAGGGTAGGTAGAGTCAAATGGATTGGGAGCACCGTTCTAAACCAGCACAGGAACAAACTTACGGCCAGTTGTACGAAGCCACAAGCATATATAGAGAGCCACAAGCCTGCGAGCCTCTTTCTGCTGCCCCGTCGACCTTGGGCCGCTGCTCAATGTATTTTCCAGACAGCTGAAAGCACTTAGAATTCTGGGAAGAAATGTCCCAGAGGAAACGTCACTCAGCCCTGTCACTGATTCTTTAACTGACTGCCCAGAGGCACCAACGTCATACGACGTCATTGTGTGTACAGGCAGGGAGGGGACTGTCTGGCTGTGATGGCGACAGTCGAGAATGATCGTCGGAGTCGGAAGAAATTTAAAAAAAAATAATAATAATAAAAAAAGGGAAAAGAAGGAAAGAAAAAAAGAAAAGAACAAATGAAAAAAAAAAAAATGAAAAAAAGAAAGAAAGGGGGGCAGAAAGAAAAAAGAAAGAAAATGAAAAAAAAAAAAAGAAAAAAGAAAAAGAAGAAAACGAAAAAAAAAAAAAAAAAAAAAAGAAAAAAAAGGAAAAAAAGAAAGAAAAAGTAATCAAGTTCTTGAAAAGGACCCAGATGACGGAGTTGGAGACAACAAAGAACACCACAAGCCGTCTGACAAGGGAGACGAAGAAGCCCACACACTGTAGTAGGGCCCATGTCACGCTGACTGCACGTTCTTGGCACGGGAAGAAGGGTCTTAGGGGAGCTAACTGAAGATGATCCAGGGCATCATGACAGCAGTAGTGGCCCTTCCATGCTCTGCTTGCTATCTGACAATCGGTGATACTAAACATAGAAGACAATCAGTGACACTAAACATAGAAGACCATCAGTGACATTAAACATAGAAGACCATCAGTGACATTAAACATAGAAGACCATCAGTGACACTAAACATAGAAGACCATCAGTGACACTAAACATAGAAGACCATCAGTGACACTAAACATAGAAGACCATCAGTGACACTAAATATAGAAGACCATCAGGGACACAAAACATACAAGACCATCACAGTGACACTAAACATAGAAGACCATCAGTGACACTAGACGTAGAAGACCATCACAGTGACACTAAACATAGAAGACCATCAGTGACACTAAACATAGAAGACCATCAGTGACACAAAACATACAAGACCATCACAGTGACACTAAACATAGAAGACCATCAGTGACACTAGACGTAGAAGACCATCACAGTGACAGTAAACATAGAAGACTATCAGTGACACTAAACACAAAAGACCATCAGTGACACTAGACGTAGAAGACCATCACAGTGACAGTAAACATAGAAGACCATCAGTGACACTAGACGTAGAAGACCATCAGTGACACTAAACATAGAAGACCATTAGTGACACTAAACATAGAAGACCATCAGTGACACTAAACGTAGAAGACCATCAGTGACACTAAACATAGAAGACCATCAGTGACACTAAACATAAGAGACCATCAGTGACACTAAACGTAGAAGACCATCAGTGACACTAGACGTAGAAGACCATCAGTGACACTAAACGCAGAAGACCATCAGTGACACTAAACGTAGAAGACCATCAGTGACACTAAACATAGAAGACCATCAGTGACACTAAACGTAGAAGACCATCAGTAACACTAAACATAGAAGACCATCAGTGACACTAAACATAGAAGACCATCAGTGACACTAAACATAGAAGACCATCAGTGACACAAAACATACAAGACCATCACAGTGACACTAAACATAGAAGACCATCAGTGACACTAGACGTAGAAGACCATCACAGTGACAGTAAACATAGAAGACTATCAGTGACACTAAACACAGAAGACCATCAGTGACACTAGACGTAGAAGACCATCACAGTTACAGTAAACATAGAAGACCATCAGTGACACTAGACGTAGTAGACCATCAGTGACACTAAACATAGAAGACCTTTCAGTGACACTAAACATAGAAGACCATCAGTGACACTAAACGTAGAAGACCATCAGTGACACTAAACATAGAAGACCATCAGTGACACTAAACATAAGAGACCATCAGTGACACTAAACGTAGAAGACCATCAGTGACACTAGACGTAGAAGACCATCAGTGACACTAAACGCAGAAGACATCATGACACTAACGTAAAGACCATCAGTGACACTAAACATAGAAGACCATCAGTGACACTAAACGTAGAAGACCATCAGTAACACTAAACATAGAAGACCATCAGTGACACTAAACGCAGAAGACCATCAGTGACACTAAACATAGAAGACCATCAGTGACACAAAACATACAAGACCATCACAGTGACACTAAACATAGAAGACCATCAGTGACACTAGACGTAGAAGACCATCACAGTGACAGTAAACATAGAAGACTATCAGTGACACTAAACACAGAAGACCATCAGTGACACTAGACGTAGAAGACCATCACAGTTACAGTAAACATAGAAGACCATCAGTGACACTAGACGTAGTAGACCATCAGTGACACTAAACATAGAAGACCATCAGTGACACTAAACATAGAAGACCATCAGTGACACTAAACGTAGAAGACCATCAGTGACACTAGACGTAGAAGACCATCAGTGACACTAAACACAGAAGACCATCAGTGACACTAAACGTAGAAGACCATCAGTGACACTAAACATAGAAGACCATCAGTGACACTAAACGTAGAAGACCATCAGTGACACTAAACATAGAAGACCATCAGTGACACTAAACGCAGAAGACCATCAGTGACACTAAACATAGAAGACCATCAGTGACACTAAAATATAGAAGACAAACAGGCTCCAGCATAGAATCACCTGTTAGTTCAGCGACCAGTCGCCTCCCACTTCCATTCCGTCAATGTCTTTGGCTGTGTAGCCTCTCCACCACTCCCTCTCCCCCTCCCCCCTATCCCCCCTCCCCCCTCTCTCTCTCTCTCTCTCTCTCTCTCTCTCTCTGAATACATTTCTCTGTATCTCTTTCTGAGCCTGTCTGCGTCTGTGTGTCTGTGTGTCTATGTGTCTATGTGTCTGTGTGTCTATGTGTCTGTGTGTCTGTCTGTCTCTGTCTGTCTGTCTGTCTGTCTGTCTGTCTGTCCGTCTGTCTGTCTGTCTGTCTGTCTGTCTGTCTGTCTCTGTCTCTCTCTGTCTCTCTCTCTCTCTCTCTCTCTCTCTCTCTCTCTCTCTCTCTCTCTCTGAATATATCTCTCTATTTCTCTTTCTGAGCCTGTCTGCGTCTGTGTGTCTATGTGTCTATGTGTCTGTGTGTCTATGTGTCTGTGTGTCTGTCTGTCTCTGTCTGTCTGTCTGTCTGTCTGTCTGTCCGTCTGTCTGTCTGTCTGTCTGTCTGTCTGTCTGTCTGTCTGTCTCTCTCTCTCTCTCTCTCTCTCTCTCTCTCTCTCTCTCTCTCTCTCTCTCAACACATGTTCATATTCTTTCCCTTGATTTATTAATTTAGCTGTGTATTAGTATTCACTTCCAAACCTACTAATTTTCTTAGATACTGTTCAACACAAACACTGTAATAATCATATAATGAAAATTTCCACACTAACACAGTCATAATGATGTAAAGAGAATTTCTACACAAACATAGTCATAATGATATTATAATGAAATTTTCCACTCAAACACAATCATAATCATATAATGAAAATTTCTACACAAACACAGTCAAAATGATATAATGATGCTTTCTACACAAAGTCATAATAATATAATGAAAATTTCAACACAAGCACAGTCATAACAATATGATGACAATCTATACATAAACACAGTCATAACGAAAATTTTTACACAACACAGTCATAATGATATAATACAAATTTATACGCAAACACAGTCTTAATGATATAATGAAAATTTCTACACAAAGACAGTCATAATGATATAATGAAAATTTATACACAAAGACAGTCATAATAATATAATGAACATTACTTTGCCCATGCGTCCAGCACTCTGCTTCCAGCGCTTACAAAAGTAAGGGAACATAAATATTCAAAACAACAAATATTTTTTGAAAATGTATATTACAATAAACAAAGCAGAGTCTATTATTCCGTGATATAAAGACAAACATGCAAACAAAAGAAAACAATAAACCAAAGCAAAACAAAACCCAGAAACACTTCCAATATCACATTACACCCAGCACTCATACACACACACACGCACACGCGCGCACACACACACACACACCACACACACACACACACACACACACACACACACACATACACACGCATATACACACATATACACACGCGCGCGCGTGCGCGCGCGCGCGCGCACCACACACACACACACACACACACACACACACACACACACACACACACACACACACACACAACACCCACAACACAACACAACACACACAACACACACACACACACACACACACACACACACACACACACACACACACACACACAATACCACACACACACACACACACACACACACACACACACACACACACACACACACACGATCTGCAGTCAGATCAGTAACCATGTCTACATCACAATGTAACAGGGTAACACACGATCTGCAGTCAGATCACTGACCATGTCTACATCACAGGGTAACTCACGATCTGCAGTCAGATCAGTGACTATTATCTTCATCACAGGGTAACACACGATCTGCAGTCAGATCACTGACCATGTCTACATCACAGGGTAACACACGATCTGCAGTCAGATCAGTGGTGTCTTCATCCTCGGGTTATGATGACTTATGATTTTTGTAGTAGTCACTGAGGCAATTCATACCGGATGTTTTTTTTGTTTTTTTTTGTTTGTTTGTTTTTGTTTTTGTTGCTTGTTTGTTTTTTTTTTTGTTCTTTTTTTGTTTGTTTGTTTGTTTTTGTTTTTGTTTTTCAACGAACGCCCCTGTTACGTTTCACTGTAGCAGTTTACTGAGAGCAAGACAAAAAAAACTAAACCCATATTCTACTCATTTCTGCCTAACAGACATGTCTCCCTCCCTCCCCTCTTCCATGCTCCCGCCACCACCACTAACATCACTCTCTCTCTCTCTCTCTCTCTCTCTCTCTCTCTCTCTCTCTCTCTCTCTCTCTCTCTCTCTCTCTAAGCGTTCTTCAGCGGCTATTGATCCATTTTGGGAATAAAAGATAACTTGTTTATATATTTTCAGCGCTGTTTATGGTTAATTTGAAAGGGTTTTTTTTCGGAGGAGGGAGGGGGGGGGGGAGGGGGGGAGGAGGAAATGGGGGAGGGGGAGGTGGGTGAGTTGCCACATTGGGAATCCTCTCCGTACACCGCTGTCCATTTTGTTCGACCAGATCCGGAATGAAAGTGAAAAAACTGCGTAAAACTGCATATCTTGTGACCATATTTAGAAAAAAAGACTGGTAAAACTACATATCTTGTGACCATATTTAGAATAAAAGACTGGTAAAACTGCATATTTTGTGACCATATTTAGAATAAAAGACTGGTAAAACTGCATATATTGTGACCATATTTAGAATAAAAGACTGGTAAAACTGCATATCTTGTGACCATATTTAGAATAAAAGACTGGTAAAACTGCATATCTTGTGACCATATTTGGAATAAAAGACTACGTAAAACTGCATATCTTGTGACCATATTTAGAATAAAAGACTGGTAAAACTGCATATCTTGTGACCATATTTAGAATAAAAGACTACGTAAAACTGCATATCTTGTGACCATATTTAGAATAAAAGACTACGTAAAACTGCATATCTTGTGACCATATTTAGAATAAAAGACTACGTAAAACTGCATATCTTGTGACCATATTTAGAATAAAAGACTGGTAAAACTGCATATCTTGTGACCATATTTAGAATAAAAGACTACGTAAAACTGCATATCTTGTGACCATATTTAGAATAAAAGACTGGTAAAACTGCATATTTTGTGACCATATTTAGAATAAAAGACTGGTAAAACTGCATATCTTGTGACCATATTTAGAATAAAAGACGTAAAACTGCATATCTTGTGACCATATTTAGAATAAAAGACTGGTAAAACTACATATCTTGTGACCATATTTAGAATAAAAGACTGGTAAAACTGCATATCTTGTGACCATATTTAGAATAAAAGACTGGTAAAACTACATATCTTGTGACCATATTTAGAATAAAAGACTGGTAAAACTGCATATCTTATGACCATGTTTAAAACAAAAGACTGATAAAACTGCATAATATATATTTTGTGACCATGTTCAGAATAAAAGCCTCTGGAAAACTGCATATTTCGAGACCATTTTTTACGGAGAAGATTCGGTGAAAATGAATATTTTGTGACCATGTTCAGAATAAAAGGACTGGTAAAACTGCCTATTTTGTGACCATGTTTTACAGAATAGATTCGGTGAAAATGAATATTTTGTGACCATGTTTTACATGAATTATTCGGTGAAAATGAGTATTTTGTGACCATGTTCAGAATAAAATGACTGGTAAAACTGCCTATTTTGTGACCATGTTTTACATAAAAGATTCGGTGAAAATGAATATTTTGTGACCTTGTTCAGAATAAAAGGACTGGTAAAACTACATATTTCGAGACCATATTTTACATAAACGATTCGGTGAAAATGAATATTTTGTTCAGAATAAAAAGGACTGGTAAAATGCATATTTTGTGACCATGTTTTACATAAAAGATTCGGTGAAAATGAATATTTTGTGACCATGTTTTACATAAAAGTTTCGGTGAAAATGAATATTTTGTGACCATGTTCAGAATAAAAAGGACTGGTAAAACTGCCTATTTTGTGACCATGTTTTACAGAATAGATTCGGTGAAAATGAATATTTTGCAACCATGTTCAGAATAAAATGACTGGTAAAACTGCATAGTTTGTGACCATTTTAACATTAAAGATTCGGTGAAAATGAGTATTTTGTGACCATGTTTTACATAAATTATTCGGTGAAACTGCATATTTTGTGACCATTTTTTTCATATAAATGATTCTGTGAAAATGAATATTTTGTGACCATGTTCAAAATAAAAGGACTGGTAAAACTGCACATTTTGTGACCATGTTCAGAATTAAAGACCTGGTGAAATGACCAGTGTCGTGACCACGTCCCAAACAACTGCCCGGTCAAACGTACCCGTTTTTGGCCACATAGGCCGACATCAAAAGCCTGGTAAAAACAAAAGCACATTGGCGGAACAGCGCAGCATTTCAGCCGTTTATGATCTGTGACGTCAACGCCGTCAACTGAAATTGCTTGTTCCAGTTCCTCTGACATCTCCATCAACCAGCCATCAACCAGCCGCACATCTTCTTCACACTAGGTGGCGTGCGCAGACTGTCGGGCTCAGAGAGAGAGAGAGAGAGATGGGGGGGGGGGTGAGGTGGGGAAAGGGGGATTTTAAGGGCAGGGGAAGGAGAGAGGGGAGTCGTGCCCACATCTTTTATCCATTAGTCCTTTATGCCCCTGACGCATGCGCCGTTGTGACTGTAGTCGACAGGCAAGCGGGGGCGAGGCGGGGCAGAAGAAGGGCCCCCCCAACTCCGGCCGCCCGCCTGCCGTCGAGTCGTGTAGCTTTTACCTTGCCAGACATTCCCGCCCCTTTCAACTTGCCTCCCTTCATTCCCTCCCCGACCACGCTGCCTCCAGGACTTCACTCTGTTGCAGAATTCCTCCCCGCCATCTGCAGCAGACGACACATTTGAAGAACTTGAGAAATGTCGTCTGCATCATACCAGACCCGCCGCAGTCCCCTGCGATCTGCCGGCTAATTCGTCCACATAAAAACCCTGACACGCGCAAAAAACACAAGCACCTGGAGCCGCGGTGGCGCAGAGGGTAAGGCTGTGCGGTGGCTGACAGCACTGCAGTATACACCCGTACATCTGGAAGCTGCACTTAGCTTGCACGGGGTCTGACTACAGTAGACCTGCTGGATCTGGAGGGAGGAGTGGGGGGGGGGGGGGGGGAGGGGGGTACATGTAGTGTGTGTGTGTGTGTGTGTGTGTGTGATCAAATGGGAGGGGGGGGGGGGTACATGTAGTGTGTGGTGTGTGTGTGTGTGTGTGATCAAATGGGAGGGGGGGGGGGGGGGGGGAATGAGGGGAGGACGAGAAGCAGCAAACAGTAAAGATACAGAAATGGGACGGGGAGGGGGGGGGGGGGGAGGGAGAGGGGAGGAGGGGCGGTTAGGAGCGGTGAGGGTGAGGGGGCACACTGTAATTTTGATTGCAAGCGACAGCGAACCAGATTCGTTTGAGTAGGCCTTTGAATTTCTTTTTACTTTCATTGACAACTCCGATCAGAAATTGAACAGGACTGCTGCTACTCAATTATACCATTAATGTTCAAAGCAAGAATCAGGACGGGCAAAACTGAAACCGATTACATCATGCATCTCATCATTTTACTCAGGATTAAAAACATGTAAATTAGAAAGAAAAAAAAATGTAAAATCCAAAATGCAAGCATTCATGAAAGACATTTTTTAAACAAAATACAAGTTGAAAATTGCGTGGATAGTATGGACATTAACGATCGTAACATCGAACAGATACTTAAAAGAGAACAATCATAATTTTGTGCATTATCATCATTTTGTGTGTGCGGCACTACGTTTGTTTGTACGTTTCACGTGTTTGAAGAAACACACTGGATGCAACATTGAATATGAATACTACAGAAAGATTTTGAACTAACGAAAGAACTAGTTGTTGTTGATAGTAGTGTTTCTTTGGTCTTGTTTTTCGCTTGTTTTCTTTCTTTAACGACTGTTTAGTAAGTAAGATTCCTCTGACCACAGCATCAACAAGATCCGCTGAGTTCGGACAGACTGTGGCGTGTCTCCCTTCTGGAATCTATCTGGTTCATGACCAGCTCAGTCCAACTACAGAGGGCCCCGTGGTCTCATGCGGAGCCAGCGGTCGTGAGTTCGAGCCACTCGTGGAGTCACATTCTTTCGGCTCGAAAACCCTCTCTGCCCTTCAAGCAGCAAATGGAGATTTGATTTGATTCAGGGAAGGTTAAAGGCGAAGGAACGAAACGAATGGGCCCCGCTTTCCATCATGCTGTGCACCAGTCACGGTGAATCTCTGACAGTTCACTACCTTACGGCCATTAATTAGGCAAGGGGATCTTTGAAATCTTTTTTAAAAGTTCAATTCAAACTAACACTCTACTGTTCACAGATCATTGTCATTCAGGCTATCAACGTCATTTTGTGGTCAGGACAGAAACAAATATTCACGTTTAATGCCTCATCAAATTTACCGTGGTGATCAGATGGGAAGAAGGGAGGTAACTGCCGATGCAGCGATGCAACACTGAGTTCTTAAGTCTTGTGACTGTTCCAGATACGACGTCACATAGAACTGCCATGGAAGACAGGTGGAAGTCAGTGTCACAGACATGTCACACAGAACTTCAGGTAGAGGTCTGTGTCAGAGACATGACGTCACACAGCACTTCAGAAGGAGGTCTGTGTTACAGACATGACGTCACGCAGAACTTCCGTGGAAATAGGTCAGGTCTGTGTCACAGACACGACGTCACACAGAATTTCCAAGGAGGATAGACTAGGTGGAGAAAGTGTGTAGGGGCTGACTATTCTGCATGGCGTAGACCTGGATTCCTTCAGGTGAGAATGTCTTGTAGCCTGTCTTTGTATGGGTATGTATTGGTAGGAATTGTGCTTAGATGCCTGTGTTCATGTACGTGTTGGAATAGGCTTGTTCTGGTATGTGCGAATGTCTATAAGAATCTTGCTTGGCTGTGTATGTTCAGGTATCTGTAGGAAGTTTGCCTGTCTTGGCATATGCCTGTATCTGTAGAAATTATGCTGGACAGTATATGTTCACGCATGTGTTGGAATTGGTCTTGGCTTAGTCTTTGTATGTTCATGTTGTATCACACACTATAAAACATATTCTTAGAGTGCTGGGACTTGCATGATATATCTGGTATATGTACTTTACAGCAGAATCCATGAAAGCCTTTTTCAGAGATGTTCCATCCGATTTGGTTTTGAGATTCCTAAAAGAGAAAGCAATTTTTTTTCCTATCATCTCAGAATTTACTGAAGAAAGTTGTTTTTTTTTTCAATCAATGTTAGCGGCTTCTTTGTTTGAAAATCTGCTTCAGTGAGTTGTTTGTATGTGATTGTTGAACTTCTCTGTTGAGAGTGACCGACGAGGTGGCACCCTGATATGGCCCTTCGCGGTCTGCTGGGTTTTAAACGACGTGAACAGAATGGAGCAGAGCTTTTGTCTCGATGTGTGCATGTGGGCCTTTCTGTGTTAATTATGCTGGTCTTTTTTGTATATAATCCCAACATATCTCTTTATATATGTGTAGGATTAGCTTAGTTTTTTTCATGCATCTTTAAGGCTTTGGCTTTCGGTGTACATGTATATGTTGACATCATACTTGTCTGTACGTGTGCATTTATCTATAGAAACGCCTAATTTGTGAAATGGTAATATGTTCAACGGAATGACCTGTATGTTTTAGGTAAACAGGAAGAAGAAGCAGAAACAAAAATCCACAATTATCACTGAGAACAATTCCCTTTGTGCACAGAAAACACCAGACAGGGGAAAAAAAAAACGCTGAACACCCCCACCCCACCCCATCCCCTTAACCGCCTCACTCCTTCCTCTTTCTCCCACCTCCTCGCACCCCCTAACCCCTTCCCCACCCCCTAACCCCTTCCCCACCCCTTCCCCACCCCCTAACCCCTTCCCCACCCCCTCTCCGACAGGGAGAGAAACGAACAGAATTCGCATCAAACGAAAAAGGAGAGGACACGTGATCAGAGAAGGTTTTCCGTAAACACGTTTTCCACGTGCAAAAGGTCAAAGGCCGACCTAGGCGGGTATGTGCACAGGGTTCTGGTGTCGCGCTGTTTGTCTGTGTGTTTGTCTGTGTGTTTGGCTTGCGCTGGCGGGGATTGCATGACCCGGCTCTGGCATTGCGGACCACTGCAGTCAGCCCCCCCCCTCCCCCCCCCCCCCCGCCCGCCCCCCACCTCCTTCACTTTCCCCTCACTGTCAGCGTTTGGCTTAGGGCCGCTCCACACGGGGTGGCCAGACCTTTCATGCCCAACTTCGCCTGCAGTACCGACCTCCTATGCTTCCCGTCTGACAACCGAAATTCGAACCCGTAACCTCAGGATCACGCACCGGACTCGTGATCCTGAGGTTACGGGTTCGAATTTCAGTACAGGAGGGGGGGGGTCCCTCGGAGTTAACATTGGTTCTGACTCCATTCCCCATACAGTCCTTCGAATGAGACTATAAACCGAGGTTCCGTGTGTCAACGCACGCACAACATCTTGCACACACGTAAAATCCATCACCAACTTTCGGAAGAGAAGGCCAGTTTGGCCGTTGGTATGGATGACACGTTACACATAGCATGCACCTTCCCCGAAGATGGAATATGGCTGTCTTAATGGCGGGATAAAAAACGGTCATACACACAAAACTCCACTGCCTGTCCATACAGGCAGTGTCCGCAGGAGTATCAGCCTGCGTACGTAGAAAGAAAGAAAGAAAAAGAAAGAAAGAAAGTGAAATTAAATAAATTAAACAAAATAAAACAAAAATAAAATGAAATGAAATGGAGTAAAATGGAACAAAAGTGAAATGAAATACAATGACATGAAAAAAGTAAAATCAATTAAAAACTGAATTGAAATAAGATGAAATAAAATGCAGTGATATGAAATGAAAATGAAATAAAATGAATAAACTGAACTAAACTAAAATAGATTGAAATGAAAATTAAATGAAATAAACTAAACTATTTTTTTTTTATAAATCTGTTTAATTCCTTCAGCAAGATCATCATGAACATATGAACACATGTTAAATCATAAAACAACCAAAAATTCCTCCCACTTTCAGTCAGTCTACAACATACACTTATTTTAAGCTTGTGATGTACATATGAATTCAAATTTGTATCTAAGAATGTGTGTCAATAATAATGTTATAAACCTCTTATTTGTCCAAGACTCAATAGAGAATTTTATGTATCACAATCTAATGATCTGTGAGTGAATGAAAGTACAATTTCAGTATTGTAAATATGTATGTTTTATATGCTCCATCTATGAAGGTTTTTTTTAGTGCACAAAAAGGACAAGCAATAATAGAAGAAAACAAATATATTCAATTTTATATTCAAAGCCAGAAACATAACAGATTAACGTATAAAACAAGCACACTCATCACCGATATGATCGATCTACGAAATCAACAACACCAATTAACGACACGAATTGATTCACCAAATCTGCAAATCAGTTAATGACACGATTCATCTACAACAGTATGCAGCCATCTACAAACTGTAAAAGTGTGCACGTGTGTGTGTGTGTGTGTGTGTGTGTGTGTGTGTGTGTGTGTGTGTGTGTGTGTGTGTGTGTGTGTGTGACTTCTCAGAGTGGGAAACCCCCGGAAATCACAGGGAAGACTGGCATCAGAGCGGAAAGGGTACTCCACTCACGGTCATCAAAACAAACAACTCTGACTGAACTCATTGTCTCTCATGAAACCACAATGGGGGAAGCTTGCATCTGCGAGTATGCAAGTCTAACAAGCAGGGCGTCTGGTTTTCAAGCTACAGTCTTCGCCACAGAGACTGGAAAAAGGGTGGTGGTGGTGGTGGTGGAGTGTGGGATGGGGAGTTAGGTAGGCTACAACATCCACGTCACTCCCCTGATAGAACAACACTCAGACACCCTCAAAATAGAACAATGTTCACTCCATTCCCCCTGGATTAGAACAACACTCACCCACCCTCAAGATAGAACATTATTCACTCCACTCCTCCTGGATAGAACAACACTCACCCACCCTCAAAATAAAACATTACTCACCCCCTCCCCTGGATAGAACAACAATCTACTCCACCCCCCCTGCATAGAACAACATTCACCACCTTGAAATAGAACAGAATCCTTCCCACTCCATTGGATAGAACAACATGCACCCCATTCCATTGGATAGAACAACATGCACCCCATTCCATTGGATAGAACAACATGCACCCCATTCCATTGGATAGAACAACATGCACCCCATTCCATTGGATAGAACAACATCCAGCCCATATCATTGGATAGAACAACATGCACCCCACTCTATTGGACAGAACAACATCCACCCCTCTTCATTGGATAGAACAACATCCACCCCTCTTCGTTGGATAGAACAACATCACCCCATTCCATTGGGTAGAACAACATCACCCCATTCCATTGGATAGAACAACATCCACCCAATTCCATTGGATAAAACAACATCCACCCCTCTTCATTGGATAGACCATCCTCCTCTCATCATTGGATAAAACAATATGCACCCCATTCCATTGGATAAAACAACATTCACCCCTCTTCTTTGGATAGAACAACATGCACCCCACTCCATTGGATAGAACAACATGTAGCCCACTCCATTCGATAGAACAACATGCACCCCATTCCATTGGATAGAACAACATGTAGCCCACTCCATTGGATAGAACAACATGCACCCCACTCCATTGGATAGAACAACATGCACCCCACTCCATTGGATAGAACAACATGTAGCCCACTCCATTGGATAGAACAACATGCACCCCACTCCATTGGATAGAACAACATGTAGCCCACTCCATTGGATAGAACAACACCCACCCCTCTTCATTGGATAGAACAACATCAACCCCTCTTCATTGGATAGAACAACATCCACCCCTCTTCATTGGATAGAACAACATCAACCCCTCTTCATTGGATAAAACAACATCCACCCCTCTTCATTGGATAGAACAACATCCACCCCTCTTCATTGGATAGAACAACATCCACCCTCTTCATTGGATAGAACAACATCCACCCCTCTTCATTGGATAGAAACATCACCCCTCTTCATTGGATAGAACAACATCCACCCCTCTTCATTGGATAAAACAACATCCACCCCTCTTCATTGGATAGAACAACATCCACCCCTCTTCATTGGATAGAACAACATCCATCCCTCTTCATTGGATAGAACAACATCCACCCTCTTCATTGGACAGAACAACATCCATCCCTCTTCATTGGATAGAACAACACCCACCCCTCTTCATTGGATAGAACAACATCAACCCCTCTTCATTGGATAGAACAACATCCACCCCTCTTCATTGGATAGAACAACATCAACCCCTCTTCATTGGATAGAACAACATCCACCCCTCTTCATTTGACAGAACAATATCAACCCCTCTTCATTGGACAGAACAACATCCATCCCTCTTCATTGGATAGAACAACATCCATCCCTCTTCATTGGACAGAACAACATCCATCCCTCTTCATTGGACAGAACAACATCCATCCCTCTTCATTGGATAGAACAACATCCACCCTCTTCATTGGACAGAACAACATCCATCCCTCTTCATTGGACAGAACAACATCCATCCCTCTTCGTTGGACAGAACAACATCCATCCCTCTTCATTGGACAGAACAACATCCATCCCTCTTCATTGGACAGAACAACATCCATCCCTCTTCATTGGACAGAACAACATCCATCCCTCTTCATTGGACAGAACAACATCCATCCCTCTTCATTGGACAGAACAACATCCATCCCTCTTCATTTGACAGAACAACATCCATCCCTCTTCATTGGACAGAACAACATCCACCCCTCTTCATTGGACAGAACAATATCCACCCCTCTTCATTGGATAGAACAACATCCATCCCTCTTCATTGGACAGCACAACATCAACCCCTCTTCATTGGATAGAACAACATCCATCCCTCTTCATTGGATAGAACAACATCAATCCCTCTTCGTTGGACAGAACAACATCCATCCCTCTTCATTGGATAGAACAACATCCACCCCTCTTCATTGGACAGAACAACATCCACCCCTCTTCATTGGACAGAACAATATCCACCCTCTTCATTGGATAGAACAACATCCATCCCTCTTCATTGGACAGCACAACATCCATCCCTCTTCATTGGATAGAACAACATCCATCCCTCTTCATTGGATAGAACAACATCACCCCTCTTCATTGGACAGAACAACATCCATCCCTCTTCATTGGACAGAACAACATCCACCCCTCTTCATTGGATAGAACAACATCCATCCCTCTTCATTGGACAGAACAACATCCATCCCTCTTCATTGGACAGAACAACATCCACCCCTCTTCATTGGATAGAACAACATCCATCCCTCTTCATTGGATAGAACAACATCCATCCCTCTTCATTGGACAGAACAACATCCATCCCTCTTCATTTGACAGAACAACATCCATCCCTCTTCATTGGATAGAACAACATCCATCCCTCTTCATTGGACAGAACAACATCCACCCCTCTTCTTTGGATAGAACAACATCCACCCCTCTTCATTGGATAGAACAACATCCATCCCTCTTCATTGGATAGAACAACAACCATCCCTCTTCATTGGATAGAACAACATCCATCCCTCTTCATTGGACAGAACAACATGCACCCCACTCCACTGGATAGAACAACATGTAGCCCACTCCATTGAAAAGAACAACATGCAGGCCACTCCATTGGATAGAATAACATCACCCGACTCCACTGGATCAAACAACATGTAGCCCACTCCTCTGGATAGAACACTATCCACCCCTCTTCATTGGATAGAACAACACGTAGCCCACTCAACTGGATAGAACAACATGTAGCCCACTCCATCGGATAGAACACCATCCACCCTCTTCATTGGATAGAACAACATGTAGCCCACTCCATCGGATGGAACAACACCAACCCCACCTCCTCCACCACCCCTTCCCTGAGCGGTGCCGCTTGCTCTGTGGTCAGTGTCGATGGTGGGCAGGCTGACACCGACAGGTCAACAAGCACAGCCCGCCTGGCCGCCCCTTTGCACCCCCATCCCCACCTTCCCTCCCTACTTCCTCCTCCCCACCCTCACACCTCTCCCACTGGTGTTGATTATTATGGGGGAAACTCTCTCTCTCTCTCTCTCTCTCTCTCTCTCTCTCTCTCTCTCTCTCTCTCTCTCTCTCTCTCTCTGCCCATCTATCGATCAATCTATCTATCTATCTATCCTACCTGCCCATCTGTCTATCTATCTATCTATCTATCTATCTATCTATCCTACCCGCCCATCTATCTATCTATCTATCTATCTATCTATCTATCTAATCTATCTATCTATCTTTCCTACCCGCCCATCTTTCTCTCTCTCTCTCTCTCTCTATTTATCCATCCATTCATCCATCCATCTAGCTAGCTAGCTAGTTACCTATCTACCTACCTATCTATCAATCTATCTACCTATCCATCCATCCATTTATCCATCCATCCATCCATCCGTCCATCCATCTACCTATCCATCCATCCATCCATCCATCTATCTATCTATCTATCTACATGTCTATCCATCCATCCATCCATCCATCCATCCATCCATCCATCAGTTCGTGTATATATTCTTATTTCTTTACTTTTCTTTTTCTAAGATATGTTCCAGTGAAAAGGCTTCCAACTGGAAACGAACCGCCGGTAACTGTTTTGTTTGTGACACCATTCTATGCCTAACATGTGCTACTAAGGTGGTGGTAACACGTTTGTTCAGTTTATTTTTGAAATGATATATTCAGTGTAATGATAATTATATTCGTTTACGATGAGATAATATATCCAATGCAGTAGTAATCACATTAGTTTTCTATTCAAATAATATATCCAAGGCAAAAATCATTATGTTCATTTACTATTAATTTAAGGTAATAATTATTATGTTCATTTACCATCAAAATCATATATCCAGGATGGTGATAATATGTTCGTTTACCATTAAAATGATAAATCCAAGATTGTGATGATTATCTTCATTTGCCATAAAAATGACATATCCAAGATGGTAACAATTATGTACTTTCACCATCAAAATGATAAATCCAAGGTGGTAATTATTATGTATATTTACCATGAAAATGATAAATCCAAGGTGGTAATTATTATGCTCGTTCACCATTAAAATGATATATCTAAGGTGGTAATAATTGTGTTCGTTTAATTACCATTAAAATGGTACATCCAAGGTGGTGATAACTATTTTCTTTTTAACCAATGAAATGATATATCCTGGAAGTAACAATTATGTTCTTTTACCATTAAAGTGATATAACCAAAGCAATAGTAATTATATTCTGATCACCATTAAAATATTTCTGAGGAAGTAATCATTATGGTCGTTTACTGTTAGATACCCAAGGTAGTGAAATAAAGTTCTGCTCACCAATAAAATGAAATCTCCTAGGAATTAAAACCTGTCTTCGTTTAACATTAAAATGATATACATTATAGGTATATTGGTAATGGTGAATTCCTTTAACCATCCATATAATCTATCAAGGGAAGTAATCATTAGATTTGTTCACCATTACAATGGTACCTCTCCACACAGTAGTCAGGGATATCTTCCCGCCAGTGGGAGAGATGGTAACAGAAATGGACAAAATTAATTATCGCCCGACAGGAACAAAAATAAAAGGATGAAATCACAGTCGCCACACACACACACACACACACACACACACACACGCACGCACAAAACGTATCTATAAATAAAAGAAACAGAGATGAAATTGAACATAGTGTCCAAGTCAGCTTCTGTTTGTTTGAAATCCACTTGTTGATCAGTATGAACAGGATAGCTGTGTCTTCCAAGAATACAGATAAAAAAAAAAAAAATGGAAATCTAACGCAATTACGTTCAATCATGAGTTGTGTCCCCGATTACCAAAAAATGCTAACGTCGTGCGGTTGATAGATAGAGCCCGGGGCATTTTCACATTCCCATTGGTTGGGGCGGGCCGGGGCGGGGGGAGGGGAGGGAGAGTGGGGGCGGGGTGGGGGGGGGAGAGTAGGGGGAGGAGGGAGACATGATTCTGTTCCTTTGATTAGGGGCCATGATGAGGCAGGGGGGAGAACTCCGTTGTGGTGTTGTTGAGGGCTGTTGTGTGTGGGGCCCGTTAGAAGCACACGTGTTTGCAGACACAGCGCTGGGTGTCTGTGGTGGAAACCAGCGTCACGTTGCACTGTGTTGGTTAATACAGGGCTGGTGGTCTGTGGTGGAAACCAGCGTCACGTTGCACTGTGTTGGTTAATACAGGGCTGGTGGTCTGTGATGGAAACCAGCGTCACGTTGCACTGTGTTGGTTAATACAGGGCTGGTGGTCTCTGTGATGGAAACCAGCGTCACGTAGCACTGTGTTGGTTAATACAGGGCTGGTGGTCTGTGATGGAAACCAGCGTCACGTAGCACTGTGTTGGTTAATACAGGGCTGGTGGTCTGTGATGGAAACCAGCGTCACGTTGCACTCTGTTGGATAATTGTATATTGGCTTGTCTCGGGCAACACTGTATATCTGTGTCTGTCAGTTTTCAGTTATAATAATAACAATGATAAATGACGATATCATTATTACTATTATCATTATTATTATTATTATTATTGTTGTTGTTTTGTTGTTGTTGTTGTTGTTATCATTATTGTTATTATTATTTTCATTATTATCTTGGAAGAAACTCATCAATTTACATATGTTGGGCACTTAGCAGTAATTCTTTTTTTTTGTTTAACACCAATTTCTTGTACACGTGTTTTGTTTTGATAATCACACACACACACACACACACACACACACACACACACACGCGCGCGCGCGCGCGCGCGCGCGCGCGCGCACGCACACACACGTGTGTGCCTCATCTGTCCCATTGCTTACAATAATAAGAATGATAATAATCATAATCATAATCATAATGTGCTTTCGACGTTGGTTGAAATTTGGTGCAGTTATCATCGGAAAACATAAACATGCTTGACGATTAATTTTGGCGTCACCTAGTAGCCAACTGACCAGTGAGTCTGAGATCCAAGTTCATGCCGGATTCCCTGCCTTTAGACAATCGGCTTGTCTCCCTCGAGCGGTGAGGATGAGCTAGCGAAAATCTCCAGACTACTGTGTATGTGTGTTTGGCTTATGCTAAATATCATCAACATTGTCAGCAAAACTGAAACTGACGCTGTCATCATGTTTCATATCATGACAAGGACACTGACCCAGACACTGGGCCTCCCCACGTGCCTGTTGTTGATTTCCTCTGGGATGGACAGCAGACGGAAAGAAGTGGGCACAAGCTCACAAGGACAGACGGGGGGGGGGGGGGGAGGAGAGAGAAGATGTAAATAATTTCTGGTGTAGTTAGCCAGACATTCAGGTTGTGTAGTTCTTTATTTCCTCACCTGAAAACAGAGAATCGAAGCGTGAGATTAAAAAAAAAAAAAAAAAGGAGAAACAAAATGAAGAAAAAAGGGAAAAAAGAAGGAAAACTACACCAAGTCAGTACCATAAACCATGCACGCGAGTAGATAGCACAGCTGATGTTCTTGTTAGAACCACAGTCAGCATGCACCAACATTAATCAGCATGTACCAACAATATCGTCAACAGAGTACACAGCACAGCTGATGTTCTTGTTGGAAGCACAGTCAGCAATGTACCAACAATGCCGTCAACAGAGGAGACAGCACAGCTGATGTTCTTGTTAGAACCACAGTCAGCATGCACCAACATTAATCAGCATGTACCAACAATGTCGTCAACAGAGTACACAGCACAGCTGATGTTCTTGTTGGAAGCACAGTCAGCAATGTACCAACAATGCCGTCAACAGAGGAGACAGCACAGCTGATGTTCTTGTTAGAACCACGGTCAGCATGTACCAACAATGCCGTCAACAGAGAGAAACAATGTGTCAAGAGCTATGGTCACCATGTGCGAGTAAAGCGTCAACAAAGAGATGCGCTTTGTTCAGAGCAAAGATGCGTATGTACAAATAAAGCGCCAACAATGGGAAACGATGTGTTCATAATAGCGACAATGAGTCTATACTAATAAAGCGTGAACGAGGACACACGATTACTTTAAGAGCTGCAGAAAGCCTTTACCAATAATGCGTCAACAAACACTGAGAAAACATGGTCTGAGTGATCAGCATGTACAAATAATTCGTAAACAAAGTAAAAACTGATAAACAAACAAGCGACATGCTAGGATTAGAGAAACAGTATGTAGCAACTATTGCAACATCAAAGAGAAACGAGGGGTCCGAGTTATGATGAGCATGTAGCCTACTCAATAACATGAGCACAATGAGAAAGAGGAGTGAGAACTCCAGTCCCCTGGGACAGCAGTGTGATGCCATGATGCTACAGCTACAACTGGTCAGCTTGGACCACTGACTAATTCGTCCGCATGGTCACTCTGCCTTTGAGAGACTAGCTCAGTGACTGGACAGTCCTTCTCGGACACGGAACCCACGCATCAGCATAGCGGCCACTGTCTGTGTGCGTGCGTGTGTCCGACAAGTGGGCGTGAGAGACCCACGATCCATGGCGACGTTCCATTGGCTGGTCTCCACGCCCAAGCGAGGCGGGCTTAACACTCTCCCGGCGGCCTCTAAGCCAATCAGCTATCACTATTCTGTTGAAGCCTGTCCCTCAAAAGCCACGCCTCCTTTTTCGCGCCGACCCCCCTCTAAGCCCCGCCCACTGCGCCCCGTTGGTGGTGGCGGTGGTGTGGGTTGCCGCAGCGCAGCCAGTGACGATGGTGTAGCGGAGGGCAGCCCAAGCCCACAGACAGCAACACTAGTGCATGGAGCGGCGCCATACTGCATGTAGAGCCAGCCCCCCGTCACACTGGACACTGGCTATAACCTGCACACAGCAGCTTAGAGGAGAACTGAGGAGTGGACACTGAGTGACCGCAGGTGAGAGAGCAGGGGAGGGAGGGACATCCACCACCTACTGTGTGGTGTTCAGCACCTGTCTACCCCCCACCCCCACCCCCCTCCACACTCCCTGCTGATCAAGGGCGCTCTCCGATGAAGGAGACGGCTTTGAAGGGTTGATCACCACCAGATCGATAGTGATGCTTGGACTGATATAGGACTCCTTCAATGAATCGATTACCAGATCGATAGTTACGACTGGAAGCAGACAGAAACAGGTTTGATGGGTGGACGACCAGATCGATGGTGATGCTTGGAAGCCGAGTCTGTGGTTCAAACGTGCAGCTCACAATGGATAGGAATCGATGTTCAATGACACGAAAAGGAGTAAAAAGAAACACTACCACAACGATTGGTCGGTGGTGTGGTTGTTGTTAATGGCACGGTGGTGTGGTTGTTGTTGATGGCATCTAGTCTCCAGACAAAGGCTTCAGCCGCCTGTAGTTCCACAACAGTCCAATCCTGACCCTTCAGCCGTGCCTCTGACTGTCATCGGGTGTTGCCTTGACCCACAACTGTCAGTTCAGGGAGGCAGAACTTTTCTGGCATCAAAGAGAACCAGTCCAGGTGACACACACACATACACACACACTGACTGTGCCCCTCGCTGTCCTCCAGGGAGTCAGAGCCATGTCTCTCCAGTCATCATCTCCCCACTCAGGATCTCGCCTGGTCTGTGCAGCCCAGCCCGGCTGGCACCTTTGAAGAGATCGGTGCTGGTCGCCTAGGTGACTGACTGATCGTCGTCTGAGGTGATGAACCAGGTTGTAGTGACTGCAAAGAGCCTGGTCTGCTGATGGTGATTGGTGACACGAGCTGTGACAACCTATGGTGACAACAGGGCCTGTGGTGGTGCAGGGCCTATGGTGACAACAGGGCCTATGGTGACAACAGAGCCTATGGTGACAACAGAGCCTATGCGACAGGCACCTACAGTGACAGCCTTGGCGACAAGAGCTGTGCCTGGCAGTGAAGTGAAGGGGACAGCGCGCATTGTGGAACAGGAGGCAGCGTGTCTGTTCACAGGGTCCAGGCACTTCCTATGCAACCAGCGTCACTGTGTCTTAAAGGACCGACCAGTGTGTGTGTGTGTGTGTGTTTAAGGACACTGCACCTCACCGTCAGCTTGTTTCAAAGCACCATGCCATGTGTCTTAAAGGACTTAACAATGTGTCTTAAAGGACCGTGCAACGTGTCTTAAAGGACCGTGCAATATGTGTTAAAGGACTGTTGCAATGTGTCTTAAAGGACCTTGCAAAGTGTCTTAAAGGACTGTGCAATGTGTTTTTCAAGGATCGTGCAAAGTGTTAAAGGCCTGTGCAATGTCTCTCAAAAGACTATGTTATGTGTGTTAAAGGACTGCGAGATGTGTCTTAAAGGACCGTACTATATGTGTTAAAGGACCGTGTGATCTGTCTTATTAAAGCACCGTGCTATATGTGTTACAGGACTGTGCGATGTGTCATAAAAGACCGCGCACCTGATAATCATCCTGTGCTAAAGGACGGTGCGCTGTGGTGTTAATCAAAGGACTGCACGGCTCGCCCTTCATCTCCACCCATGGAAAGTGTCTGTAAAGACCAGGCGGCAATCCACTCATCTGTCTTAACACACTGTGGGGGTCCGAAGGACCGTGCAGCCAACAACACTCAGAGCGTCCCGTGGGACTGGGAACAGCTCACAGTCTCTCTTCCTTCTCCACGGCTGTGCCAGGAACTGTGTGAAGAACAGTGGAACTGTGCCACCTCCACAGCATAGAGAGCTGAACCTGTCTGCCACAGGAGGACTGCTCCGGTAGGCCACTGGTTGTAAGAGATACTGCATGACCCAGTGACTGCGGTGACCGCTTGGAGGGGAGCTGTGGGGATTGCCCTGCAAGGCTGTGGTGACTGTTTTCAGGCTGTGGGGACTGTTTTCAGTCTGTGGGGGACTGTTTTCAGTCTGTGGGGACTGTTTTCAGTCTGTGGGGACTGTTTTCAGTCTGTGGGGGACCGTTTTCAAGTCTGTGGTGATTGTGGTGGAAGAGCCGTGAGGATTGATGAGGATGACGCCGCAGTGAGGAGGGAGTGACCATGAGTTGTGTGGACCTCATGTATCAGTTCTACTCGCCCTACTTTCCCTACAAGCCCTCCGTGGATGATGCGCAGGTCAGGATACGGGGGCGGGGGAGGACGGGGAGAGGGGGGGGGGGAGGGAGGACGGGGGAGAGGGGGGGGGGAGGAGTGAGGGTGGTGGCTGGGTCACTTACTGTCTTTATTTCTGGTGTAAGGTTCCATGCACACACACACACACACACACACACACACACACACACACACACACACCACACACACACATGCGCGCACACACACACACACACACACACACACACATGCACCGCACGCACGCACGCACAGTGCGCACTCTCGCACACACGCATGCATACACACACACACACACACACACACACACACACACACACACACACACACACACACACACATACACACACACACACATTAATACTGAAGGGAATTATTAATGCACCTAATGGTTATGGAAATGATACTGTTACAAACGGACACTAGATGAACATTCCAAATGAATTTCTGTGAAGGGCCGACGTTTGTTCAACATGTATACTGATAATGGGGCGTACACCTCACACGAGGAGTGATTGGAGATCTGGCCGGGTTCACACTTATCGTCAGAACTCACTTTTGAGACAGGTACTGACCACGAGACTGACTGACCCGACATGATGTTCTGACCACTGGCCGCTGGAGTTGTTGATCCACCTGGCCTCTGAAGATGACACCACTTTAAACAACATGAAAAGATTCTTCACAACAACGAACAAACAACGGTTGAATAGCCTCAAAAGACTCACTTCATGGGGGAATTCTACTAAAAACAAAGCAGAAAGCTATCTGATATTTCAATGGAATTCAAACTCTGCGGAAAAAAATGTTAGCAATCTCTAAGTTATCTGCCATACTTACTATGATTAAAGAAACGAAAACCAATATTCAGTTCCAACTGACAATCGGTGAACCAGACAACATGGGCATTAATATGATTGTTGAACAGATAACGACTATGTCCTCCACTCCACCACAGCAAAGATGGTACTTTGTCAAAGACGGACAGGGAAAGGGTCTAGGGGAAGAAAGAGCTGGTTTTATAGAGATTGCCACCCCCCCCCCCCACTCCACCTCCACCCCCCCCCCACCCCCCCCCCCAAAAAAAAGGAGAGATCACATCACAACTGAATGCGTTCTGCAGAAGTCCACAAAACAAACAACTCGGAGAAAAATATTTTGAACAGCGTAAGGTCTTTAATTGATTATTTAAAAAGGGCGATAAAAATACACCAAAACAAACCTTTCTATTTCCTAAATAAAACCCTAGAAACAGATCCCAGTTCTGTCAGGGAAAGATTAAGAGAACTGATAACATTTCATATTTTTAAAAAATCATGATCAGGAAATCGCAAATCGAAAATCTTATGGCTCCAACGTCTTAAAACACTACTCAGAGAGAAACACAAGATCACAGAGAACCAAAGACAAATAGAACGTGAAACGTCATAACGAGTTAAATACTATAGAAAATTCGGATTATACTGTAAAATATCAGGAAGGGAAGTAAAGAACGCAGTACAGAAAAAGTAACAATAAGAATTCCCCTGGAAGAGCTGAAATTATATATATTTGGGAGTGCTATTGGATTCTTTTTTGCACTCTTGGTGGTGAGAACACCACGGTATTATGGACTGTGGTGTGTCTCTATTTGACGCCAGGAGCGCAGACACAACCAGCCGTGTCTCCCTGATGAGTCCGACCCAGCGGACGAAAGGCCTCGGAGCAGGCAATACAAATATATCTGCCTTCAAAAGAGATTGCGATGGTTCCCTTATGCAGCTAGTGAAGAGTTTTCATATCTGTAACATATTTTCTTAATTTCATGTTCCCAGTTTCTCCATCTTCAAATTACCCCCCCCCCCCCCCCCACCCCCTCCTTAAGTCCAAATCTTTGCCAGGTCATTACTATGAAGATAGTTCAGTTGTTGGCCTGCGCTTGTTTTTTCCCCCACTATTAGATTGTTCGTCTATGTATTTGTCTGACTTTATTCAAGTTTAAAAGGCTGTGCCAGTCTTGAATAAAAGTTACTCTGTGTTAGGTTTTCTTATGGGAGTAAAAAATACCCAACTTGTTTACTGTTTATCGTTTACTGTTCCCTGCCTCATTTCATTTCCGATTTTTGTTTTGATTAAATTGAGGTTATTTGTATTTGTTTCTGTCCGTCTGTGTGTTTGTCTTTTGATCTCCCTTGCATCTTTGGGTGGATCCTCAGGCGTAGGCTCAAAGATTGTCCCCTTTATTTTATACTGTTTGCATAATGTCTTTAGTTTTTCAGCAACTTTTTTCCTCCCCACACTTTCGTTTGGTTTCATTTACTACTCTTCGCTGGCTGCTTTGGGAGTGCTATTGGATTCTTTTTTGCACTCTTGGTGGTGAGAACACCACGGTATTATGGACTGTGGTGTGTCTCTATTTGACGCCAGGAGCGCAGACACAACCAGCCGTGTCTCCATGATGAGTCCGACCCAGCGGACGAAAGGCCTCGGAGCAGGCAATACAAATATATCTGCCTTCAAAAGAGATTGCGATGGTTCCCTTATGCAGCTAGTGAAGAGTTTCCATATCTGTAACATATTTTCTTAATTTCATGTTCCCAGTTTCTCCATCTTCAAATTACCCCCCCCCCCCCCCCCCTCCTTAAGTCCAAATCTTTGCCAGGTCATTACTATGAAGATAGTTCAGTTGTTGGCCTGCGCTTGTTTTTTCCCCCACTATTAGATTGTTCGTCTATGTATTTGTCTGACTTTATTCAAGTTTAAAAGGCTGTGCCAGTCTTGAATAAAAGTTACTCTGTGTTAGGTTTTCTTATGGGAGTAAAAAATACCCAACTTGTTTACTGTTTATCGTTTACTGTTCCCTGCCTCATTTCATTTCCGATATATATATTAAAAAAAAAAAAAAAATGAAATGCCAAATGCATTGTTACCTGGTATTGCTCCTTTCCTGAAAGATATGTTCTCAAATTGGGAAAGGACAGATCTACCGAAAACAGGGATCAGTATCCTTGTTGGCAAGTCAGGCGGGCCAGTCCAACTCTTAAAGTTATACAGGCAGAACTTGGAATCGTTCTTCGCGGAAAGTATTTTGCAACATGATAAAATGAAAGGCTTATGAATTAATTTGAGACAAACCATCTTTTGGCATAAATGCAAGCAAGGTTCAGAAAGAGATTTTGAACACGGGTTAGATATCCGTGTTGTCAAAATTGATCGATAAGGCTCTGAAAGACAGAACTTAAAGACTTTACTAGCTGTTTGTTTGTTTGTTTGTTGTTGTTGTTGTTGTTGTTTTTTGTTTTGTTTTGTTTTTTGCCGATTTGAGCAAGGTATTGTTCTATATGGCATAAGGCCCTACTGATGAAAATGTTAAAAGCAGGAATAACTAGGAATTGCTTCCAGATGATATAAGACATGCACACTTAGGCCATGATTCGCACAAGAACCCAGTCTAGTCTGAATGAAAAAAAAAATATTGATACAAAAAGAAAAGAGTCCTCCAAGGTAACATTCTTAGCCCAACTTTGTTTAACGGAATCATAAACGGCACACTCAGAGGCAACACCCTTAGCCCAGATTTCTTTAACATAATCATAATCGTCAGTCGGATGTTTTAGAGACCAGTATTCCCCAGGTATTTCCGACCTACCCTGAAGTGGACATTCTGTGTCTTTTATACGCAGCCGATCTAGCTATCCTCGCCACCTCAAGGCAGGGACTTGAGCACAAAATTAAAGCAAAAAATAACACAGTTTAGATCATGGTATGAACAAATGAACTTTCAAAACAAAGTGTGAAGTTAGACAGATTTTATTTACAAGACAGAACAGATAGGTGAATTGTCGACAAACAGTTATGTACAATACAGAACAGACAAGTGAATTGTCGACAAACAGTTATGTACAATACAGAACAGACAAGTCAAACAGGCAGTCTGCGAACAGACAGTCAACAAACAGGCAGTCTGCATGAGAATCTCTTGCCATCAGGGCAGCAGCCTTATGCATTTGCATTGGTTAGTTTCTTTTGTTTTTGTTTGTGGCATGTGAAGCAGACATACGTGTCCAAACTTTACCTGTCTGTTTTGTATTGTACATAAGATCTGCATTACTGTGCACTTTGCGTTGTGTGTTATTTTCTGTTCTGGCCCATTTTCCAGTTTCATTTTCTTCATGGTGTGAACAATGACACATTTCAAACAAATGTTGTGAGAACAGAGCCAAAGATCTCCTAGTCTTCAACTGTGGTGAAATTAGAATCGAAACTGAAGACAAGACAAGACCAGGGAAGACAGGACAATAGCGCCACGCCACGCCACGCCACGCAACGCCACGACACGCAACGCAACACAACACAACACAACGCAACGCAACGCAACGCAAGACAACACAACACAACTCAACGCAACGCAACACGACGCAACGCAACGCAACGGCAACGCAACGCAACGCAACACAACGCAACACAACGCAACGCAACGCAACACAACACAACACAACGCAACACAACACAACGCAACACAACACAACACAACCGCAGTGCAACGCAACACAATGCAACGCAACGCAACGCAAACTCTTTTTGAACAAAAGTAATAGTCAACGAGATAACACTTTTTTTTTTGGTAATGAAAATAAGCAATTGTGTAAATAAATAGATGAATAAATAAATAAACGAAATGACTAAGTGGAAAATAAATAAATGCAAAATAAATGAATAAACGACTAAACAAATAAACAAACAAATAAATAAACGGTAAAACAAATTGACCGAAAGCACCATAAGAACGCCCATTAAAATGAACACATCCCATTTCAGAGAGCCAAAGCTGACCGAAATGACATGGAAGAAGCGAAACGTCTGTCCACTTACATTACCCACAGAAAATTATTGACATGAAAGAAGCGAAACGTCTATCCACTTACATTGCCCACAGAAATGACATGAAAGAGGCGCTGTCCGCTTACATTGCCCACCGAAATGACATGAAAGAAGCGAAACGTCTGTCCGCTTACATTGCCCACAGAAATGACATGAAAGAGGCGCTGTCCACTTACATTGCCCACCGAAATGACATGAAAGAAGCGAAACGTCTGTCCGCTTACATTGCCCACAGAAATGACATGAAAGAGGCGCTGTCCACTTACATTGCCCACCGAAATGACATGAAAGAAGCGAAACGTCTGTCCGCTTACATTGCCCACCGAAATGACATGAAAGAAGCGAAACGTCTGTCCGCTTACATTGCCCTGTTCAACCCCCTTTACAACAGCCACCCGCACTATCCCCCACTCCTTCTCTCCAACCGGCCATGCAAATACCTAGATACAAACGCGTATATATTACATCAGAATGTGTGTGATGAGCAGGAGAGAGAGAGAGAGAGAGAGAGAGAGAGAGAGAGAGAGGAGGAGAGAGAGAGACGCGGTGTTGAAGACAGAGTTCGAGAGGGTGGGGAAGCTGGCAGATGGGCACACGCACGCGCGCGCGTGCACACACACACACACACACACACACACACACACACACACACACACACACACACTACAGAAAGAGAGAGAGAGAGAGAGAGGGAGAGGGACCAGTATTAGAGGAAAGTTCACATAATACATCAGAAAGAACGTGGTTCAATCAAGCGACATCATCCAAAACACGATATTCAGTTACGTAATTGAGTGTTCATGGTTATGTCTGAAAATGACACCTGTAAAATTCCTCTGTTTACGAAGGTTTTGCTTTAACAGCACTCGTTTTGTGTTTATTTATTCTGTTTTGTTTATTCTGTTAATCTAGTCTATTTTGTTTATTCTGTTTATTTAGTTGAATTTGGTGTCCATATAATATTCTTTGTTTTCTCAGTGTTCCTTTGGTCTAACACAATACGTGTCATATGAAACGCAGTTCGGTAATAATGAGACGTGAGATTCCTTCCGGATTTTCTTTTGTTTCAGTATTTTCAGAAGTATTTTGAGAGGAGTGTCTAGATTCTAACGTGCGAAGGACAGAGATGACAGTAGATCTGAAATTCTCGGTGATCTCTGACGCCTTTGGATATTGTCTAATATCATTGATGATGAACAGACGTTCAAAGAACCACTGTCCTCAGAAATGAAAGCCAGTCACTCGGGATTTTTTTTTTTTTTTTTTTTAAACTGAGGCGCATTTTCATTCTCCGCTTCATGCAGGAATATAACCTTGTTGTACTTAAGTTGTTTTTTTTTCTGTCTTTTTTTTTTTTTTTTTTTTTTTTTGGTCCAGGGAAAGGATGTCTAAGAGACTTACAATCGGCAAATGATTGGCAGTCATATCCAGTACAAAGAAATAAATCACCAATGAATATGATCGAAATGAGTAATGAATCAAGTACGGATGATTGTGGGACACTTTACCATACTGTTGGCAAATAGGTTATTGAAGAATTAACGAAACGTTATCACTCAATTTTTCCTTCTTTTTTTTTCTCTTTTTTTTTTTTGGGGGGGGGGGGGGGGGGGGGGGGGGGGGGGGGGCAAATGCCATGCAAATGAAGGGTGTTCAGGAGAGAACGGTTCGTGATATCAATCTGTGAAGTGACACTCCACAAAGGCAGATCCAGCAAGCTCACTGCATCAGTAATGTCCTGAAGCCGTTTGTTAATCATACAGCATCAGTAATGTCCTGAAACTGTTTGTCAATCATACTGCATCAGTGATGTCCTAAAGCCGTTTGTCAATCACACCACATCAGTGATGTCCTAAAGCCGTTTGTCAATCATACAGCATCAGTAATGTCCTGAAACTCTTTGTCAGTCATACCTCATCAGTAATGTCCTGAAGCCGTTTGTCAATCATACCTCATCAGTAATGTCCTGAAGCCGTTTGTCAATCATTCTGCATCAGTGATGTCCTAAAGCCGTTTGTCAATCACACCACATCAGTGATGTCCTAAAGCCGTTTGTCAATCATACTGCATCAGTAATGTCCTGAAGTCATTCCATACTGCATCAGTAATTTCCTAAAGCCGTTTGTCAATCATACCTCATCAGTAATGTCCTAAAACCGTTTGTCAATCATACTGCATCAGTAATGTCCTGAATTCATTCCATACTGCATCAGTAATGTCCTAAAGCCGTTTGTCAATCATACCTTATCAGTAATGTCCTAAACCCGTTTGTCAATCATACTGCATCAGTAATGTCCTGAAGCCGTTTGTCAATCATACTGCATCAGTAATGTCCTGAAGCCGTTTGTCAATCATACTGCATCAGTAATGTCCCAAAGCCGTTTGTCAATCATACTGCATCAGTAATGTCCTAAAGTCATTTGTCAATCATACTGCATCAGTAATGTCCTGAAGCCGTTTGTCAATCATACTGCATCAGTAATGTCCTGAAGCCGTTTGTCAATCATATCGCATCAGCAATGTCCTGAAGTCATTCCATACTGCATCAGTGATGTCCTGAAGCCATTTGTCAATCATACTGCATCATCAGTGTTGTCCTGAAGCCGTTTGTCAATCATACTGCATCATCAGTGATGTCCTGAAGTCATTTGTCAATAATCTGCGTCAAAGCGATGAGGCAAGAACAATTTCCCATAAAATCTGATTGCTTAGGTTGCATGAAAGTAGATGTATACAAATGGACAACTGAAATTTTACATATGTCTTTCGACCTGTTCTGAAACATGTGACGATACAGGCACTGGTCTGTAGTGAGAAGGTTTGGATGAATCTTGTGTTTCCTACAGCGGAATATTACAGCTTGTCTGCAGCACTCCGGCATGAAGACTTCTCTGTGAAGAAATATGCATGTACGTAAGACACTCGGTGATTACTGGTGCCAACAACTTGATTATTCTGGCTTCCACATCGCCAGTGTCTTCTTTTCCACTGTTTCTAAGACACCATGGATGCGATTACTTCGGGTATCGTCGTCATTGGGATCAATATTTTTGAACCTACATTACTCAATGACTTTGTTCTGAAGAAATTGTTTTTGTCCCTCATAACGGAATTAATTACGTATTCGGTGATATTTACAAAGTAATTAAAATGCGCAAACGTATTATTTTTCAATACAAAGTGTTAATGTTACGCTTTCAGTGATATTTACAAAGTAACTACTATGCGTCAAAGTATTTTTCTTTAATACAAAGTGTTGATGTTTTTCGACTTGAAGACTCTCTGTCCACCCAGCAGTAGTGTCAGTGGGGATGAATTCAGGTCAGGGCGGTTACGGTAGCGGAAGAAGAGGAATGGGCTCCGTTTTCCGTCACACCGTGCCCCAGACTCACTGGACTTCTGAGCACTTCCCTGTTGTCACGGCCATGAAGCTGTGGGATGCTGACCTCTGACCTTCACATATTTCAATCCCAAAATTTGTCTCTTTATCATGGTCGGGGATGGATGTCCTTGAGATAGAGAAGAATGTTACGGTACAGCTAGAACATCACGAAATTTTAAACATATCAACATTGAATGGGCAAGTAATCTGCTTTTGAAATGTTTACCCCGTATTTTGCACACGTAATGCAGACTTGGAGTGGTCGCTATACCCAGCAGCGGCAGAAGAGGCATCCTGAAGGCTACGTCTAGCTAGCTGTGACGTAAGCATGGCGTTGTGGCGCTGGAATCCACAAACTTCTGTAAAATTAGCGATGTATAGATATTTTATTTTATTTTTGATTGCTATTATTATTATTTTTTTTTTTCACATACAGATTTCAACAACTCAACATTGATGTCATCGGGCATAAGGATTTCTTCGTGTCCAATCAGAGCATCATCCATTATTTCTCTGAAGTCATCAAACCAGTCTATTCTTTCAGTCGGATTTCATTAGATCAAATCAACAACCATTACAATGAAAATGTATTATTTCTGTTTCAAAACGAAGTGACTAAGGGCGGAAAATGAAGTAAAATTTAGAGAGGGGGGAGGGGGTAGTTACCGCCAAGGACACAGATTATTTCTATTTATAACCATAATGGTAGACAATGATTATTTCTATTTATGACCATAATGACAGACATTGATTATTTCTATTTACACCCATAATGATTAGTAATATTTTTTGCTTTGTTGTTATCGATTGAATAGAGTATACTGACAAACCTGAATCTATTCCAGTTACAGGATTGAGGCCATAAATTATCAAAATGTCGGAGTCATATTCCGTTAAAAAAATTGACATAGTTCCACGACCTCTCATTAGCACAAGGTAACACAGCTGCACACGCCCTGGGAAAAATAAAGAGGTGAAAGGGTTAAGTCCCGTAACCTACCTGCCATGAAGGCGGTGAATCATTAGAGGCTTACCGTTGGTAGAGCACAGCATGATGGATGGCGGATCGCACCCCTCTCCATCCGCCGCCTTAGTCTGCTCTGAGCTGAATCAGGGAGCCATGGACCGCTGGCTGGACAGAGAGGCTTGTCAAGTCATAGAAGTCCACACTCTGTAACAGGTTCGAACTCAAGACTGTCGGCTCCGCATGCACACGGTCTGACCACTTCACTGCCTGCTCCTTGAGGAGAACCAGGACATAAACTCGGAAATGTCACAGAGGAACGGGGGCCGGAATAGCTCAGTTGGTAGAGCGCAGGACTCGTGATCCTGGGGGTTGCGGGTTCGAATTTCGGTACAGGGGGATTTTCCCCTCGGAGTTAACATTGGTTCTGACTCCATTCCCCACACAGTCCTTCGAATGAGACTATAAACCGAGGTTCCGTGTGTGAACGCACGCACAACATCTTAAAATCCCATCACCATCTTTCGGAAGACGTAAAATCCCACCACCATCTTTCGGAAGAGAAGGCCAGTTTGGCCGTTGGTATGGATGACACGTTACACATAGCATGCACCTTCCTCGAAGACAGAGTATGGCTGCCTTAATGGCGGGATAAAAAACGGTCATACACACACAACTCCACTGCCTGTCTATACAGGCAGTGTCCGCAGGAGTGTCAGCCTGCGTACGCAGAAAGAATGAAAGAAAGACAGCCACAGAGGAACAGTCCGCAGGACACAGCAATACAGCTGCTCTTTGCAGCTCACGATCACAAGCTTAACAGGAAAAAAAAGTGACATTTCTGGCGGCCATATTCTAACTTACAAATCGGTAGAACGTGTACAGAAGAAACAGACAGCAGCATTAATTCCAATGCTCTTTTGAGAGCTAGACCATACACGATTTTGCAGGCAGCTTTTCAGAGTTCATAGAAAATATTACGTAGTTTGGAGTGAACTTCTAACCACAACAACAACGAAACAAAATCATGACAATTATTTTAAAAAAGAATAAACACGAATTGCTGCTTCTAACACGCAGAAATGCACGACAATCTTAAATAATGAACGAATGAACAAACGAACGTAGGTTGCAGCTTCCAACATGTGAAAATCATATGGAAAAAAAGACACACTTTGAGACAAATTATACGTAATCATTATAATCCAAAGAACACAGAGATATTGCAACTTTTACCATGAAAATCCATCTGGTGAGATTACGAGAGTCTTTCGTATCTCAGGTACCATTTTGACAGTCTTCCGTATCTCTGGTCAGATCGTAACACTCCGTGTGTGTGTGTGTGTGTGTGTGTGTGTGTGCGTGTGTGTGTGTGTGCGTGTGCGTGTGCGTGTGCGTGTGTGTGTGTGTGTGTGTGTTGTTCTTTGTTCTTGATCTGATTTTGACATTTTTACCTATCTCTAGTTAGATCGCGACAGTCTTCTATCTCTGTTTAGATCCTATCAGCCTTCGCTATCTGTTTTCAGATCGTGACAGTCTTCTATATCTTTATTTAGATCGTGACTGTCTTCTCTGTCTTTGCTTAGATCGTGACAGCCTTCGCTGTCTCTCTTCAGATTGTGACAGTCTGCGCTATCTCTAGTCATATCGTGACAGTCTCCTCCATCCCTGGTAAGATCGTGACAGTCTTCTCTATCTCTGGTCAGATCATGACAGCTTTCTCTATCTCTGGTCAGATCGTAACAGCCTTCTCTATCTCTGGTCAGATCGTGACAGCCTTCTCTATCTCTGGTCGGATCATGACAGTCTTCTCTATCTCTGGTCAGATCGTGACAGTCTTCGCTATCTCTGTTAGATCGTGACAATCTTTGATTGTCTATCTCTGGTTAGATCGTGACAGTCTCTGTCTGTTTAGATCGTAATAGTCTTTTCTGTCTCTGTTCGGATGGTGACAGTCTTCGTTATCTCCATTTAGATCGTGACAATCTCCGCTATTTCTGTTTAGATTGTGACAGTCTTCGCTATTTCTGTTTAGATCGTGACAGTCTTCGCTATCTCTGATCAGATCGTGACAGTTTTCGCTATCTCTGGTCAGATCGTGACAGTTTTCGCTATTTCTGTTTAGATCGTGACACTCTTTGTTCTTTCTGGTCAGATCATGACATGAACAAGAACCTATTTCATTGCCATGTGAAAACCAGAAGTTTTGCGGGGCACAGATGATCAGGTTCAGACATTCAGTTAAACTAATTCCGACATCGTCACGCCTCGCAACATGACGTAAGTAGCAGAAAGAAAGAACATAGTCTGTAACAGGGTCTGATTAAATTTTCTGTCTCCCCTAGCAGAAAGAAAGAACATAGTATGTATCAGGATCTGATTAAATTGTCTGCCTCCGAAGAGAAACACAACAGCATATACTGGGCAAGTACAGGTTGGAAGCAGTCCATTCACACGAGCTCCTATGGGTTTTTTTCCATTGTACTCCCAGTTCTTATAGAGCAGGGAGTACTTTACAATGGGAACGAAGAAATGCTGTCTGTGTGTCTGTCCGTGGTCAAAATGTGTTCCACTCGCCCCAGACAAAACTGCTGGACCGATCTTTCTGAAAATTTGTAGATATGTTCATTATGGGTCACGAATGATGCCCGATGTTTTATTTTACCGCTATAGCCGTTACTAACAGCTATAAATGATAATTTTATGATGTACAGTGTAAGCAATAACGGTTTATAAACGTATGTGTAACCAAGTTCTGTAAGTGTGGCATAGCAGTGGACGCCAGGGAGAGGTGGCAGCTCTCCTTTGAGGGACACTGATGTGAGAGATCAATGTCGGGCGGCGCAGACAACAAATCCAGCCATGTGGGTGACGACGGGTCTAGCCTGTGTCGCCGGGGGACGGTTCCTGGAGATGTGGGGCGATTGGCGAAGGAGCTCTGCCTGACTGTGACTACCGTGGCCTGGAATGCCGTGCTGTTTTGTGGGGTGACAGACATGGGGGCACTCCTTACGGGTTGGGCTGAAAAATTGCCCTCTCGGCCGCAGTCAGCAAGTGTCCGGCAAGTTTTAGGGACTCGTGCAGCGCTCCAGCGACTTTCGTCCTGCTCCCTCCTTGAGGCGGCCTCACGCGGCACAGGACCATCGCCACCCGAGCATGAAGAAGGCCGCCCGGTGGTCCTGAAGACAGCCTGATGTTTGGGGGACAGCAGGCAACACACACCGACGCCTATCGTCGGTCGACCAAGAACCTGAAACTGAACCAACGTTCAAGACCAATCCAACCAAACTTGAACCAACATTCAAGAAGATCACGACCAGAATTGAGCCAATGTTCAAGAGGAACACGAGCTCTGAGAGACAAATGCGACGACCTTCATCGAAACTACCCACTACTGCCAGGCGACAGCAGTTGCCACAATGATGCAGACCTGTGTCTGCAGGAACCTTGTCCTTAAGGGCCTCAGGCCGATAGGACGTTAATCTTACCCTCAATGCAAAAAAAAGTTCTGTAAGTTCCTCGGTAGTATAGTGGTTAGTATCCCTGCATGTCACGCGGGCGACCCGGGTTCATTTCCCCACCGGAGAGAACAATTTTTTTCTTTTCTGTTACATACAAAATTTCTACCACCAAAAGGGGAGAAAGTGCTATAGTGACAGATTTATATATATATATATATATATATATATATATATTTTTTTTTTTTTTTTTTTGTGTACTACTGACTGGGAGTACGTTTATATGCTTTGCATCTTGTTTCGTTGTACTCCCAGTTCTTGTAGAACAGGGAGTACTTTACAATGGGAACGGAAGAAATGCTGTCTGTGTGTCTTTTCTGTGTGTCATGTCCCAGAAGGCGCCAGTGGTCCAACATGTATTTCCGTATCGCTAACCAGACCTAAAACTAAATCTGGCCGATCTTTCTGAAAATTTGTAGGTCTGTTCATTATGGGTCACGGATGATGCTCGATGTTTTATTTTACCGTCATAGCCGTTACTGACGGCTATAACGACCCAAAACGGTTTTTCTTCTTTATGGAATATCTCACGCTTATTCAAGATAAACTGGGAGTATGTTTATATGCTTTGCATCTTGCTTTAAGCTATGATGGACAATCTGTTGGGTTTTTTTTTTTTTTTTGGTAATCCTCGTCATCAGGCCATAACGTTGTTGGTCAAATAATTTACAGTCAACGAGAAAATGTAGTTGGTCCTCAACAACGTAGGATGTCGTGCATAGTCTGTCTTCTCTGTCAGTGTTTCTGTAACGACCCCTCTCCATTTGGAGTTCATGGGCGCTTATTCCTAATCTAGTGGCCGCTCGTCTGCAATCTGTGTCAATGCGTTGCTCCAAATAAGCCGCCTGTTTGTATTCAATAGCAACTGTGGCATAAAATTTAAGCTTTGATGTGTTTTCATTCTTTTGTCTCCTCCGGAAGTCAACATAAAGCATTTCCAGCTTTGCGTTGATTCTAAACTTCAGTTGAGTCACGCTAAATGTACCGTGGTTTTCCCAGACGTGCTGTAATCCTATCGTTAACATGGTTTGTCGTATAAACGTCGTCCGTTTGTTTTTACTTCGGTGTCTTGAAATATTATCAACTGATCAATCTGTTGTTGATGAGAGTTTCGGTCTGACTCTAATATGTGTATCCAGAATGCAACAATTTGGATTTATCACTTTAAAAGTAATTGGGAATCTCCCCAGTTCACCCAAAACTGGTAATGTCCAAGTTTTTCTGTAGACTCTTATTAAATAATTGCCTGCAGAATATTATATGTGCATTTTCGTGTGGGAATCTGTTTGCAAGACAGGTTTTGAACAAACGCTGCATTTTCATTTCTTGACATGTTTCCTCGTGACAGTCACCCAGAAAGGAGAAGGGAGAGGTGGCAGAATAGATGGAAGGGTGTCGACGTGTGTGTGGTGTGTGTGTGGTGTGTGTGTGTGTGTGTGTGTGTGTGGTGTGTGGTGTGTGTGTGTGTGTGTGTGTGTGTGTGTGTGTGTGTGTGTGTGTGTGTGTGTGTGTGTGGTGTGTGGTGCGGCGCGCGCGCGCGCGCGCGCGGCGCGTGTGTGTGTGTGTGTGTGTGTGTGTGTGTGTGGCTGTGGGGAGAGGAGGGGGGGGCGTGTGTAAAGATAGGAAAGCCGTTCTTAAACGAAATGCTGAAATAGTGGTCTTGAGAGAGATGGGATGGGGGGTGGGGTGGGGGCTGAGAAACACCAGAAGCAACCAAGCCATATGATTACCGAAATCGCCTTTTTAGTGTCCTCCCCTCCCCCCCTCCCCCTCCCCCCCCCCACCCCCACCCCCGCCCTCCTCCTCCTCTCCTGTCTGCCCACCGTCTCTGTGCGGTCATGTCCCCCACTCCCCATCCGTCCTCCGTCCTCCCCCGCCCACCCCCCCCCCCCCCCCCCCCTCCCCTCCCCCACTTCCATTTCTCTCTTAGATGTCGACAAAGGCTGATTGACTTGGGCGAGCACTATGGTTTTGAAGCGCTTAGTTATTCCTTCAAGCTAACCCCTCCTCCTCCCCCGTCCTCTCCTCTGATACCTCTTGGTCTTTCCCCTACCCCCATTCCACCCTCTCTCCCGGACGAAAAAAAAAAAGAAAAAAGAAAGAGAAAAAGATGCACCCACAGGAGTTGGGCAAGGGAGGGGCTGGCTGACAGTCTGCCTGTGAACAACGCCAACAGTACGCCTTCCTTCCCCGCCTCTCTCTCTGTCCGTCCGTCCGTCTGTCCGTCCGTCCCGTCTGTCTGCTGTCTGCCTGTCTGTTTGTCTGTCTGCCTGTGAACAACTCCTACAGAACGGCTTCCTTCCCTGCCTCTCTCTCTGTCCGTCTGCCTGCCTGCCTGCCTGCCTGCCTGCCTGTCCGTCCGTCCGTCTGTCCGCACGCCCGCCCGCCTATCTGTCTGTCTGTCTGCCTGCCTGTCTGTCTGCCTATCTGCCTGTCTGCCTGTCTGCCTGTCTGCCTGCCTGCCTGTCTGTCTGTCTGCCTGTGAACAACTCCTACAGAACGGCTTCCTTTCCTGCCTATCTCTCTGTCTGTCTTTCTCTTTGTCTCTGTCTCTGTCTGTCAATCTGTCTGTCTGCTGTCTGTCTGTCTGTCTGTCTGTCTGTCTCTCTCTCTCTCTCTCTCTCTCTCCTCTCTCTCTCATTTGCCTACCTTTCTACTTATCTTTCTATGTATATGTATGTATGTATGTATATATGTATGTATGTATGTGTCTGTCCGCCTGTCTACCTATCTGACTGACTGTCTGTCTCTATCTCCCTATCTATCTATCGATCTATCTATCTATCAATCTCTATATCCATCTATCTATCTATCTGTCTGTCTATCTATCTATTCATGTATGTATGTATGTATGTATGTATTTGTATGTATGTATGTATGTATGTATGTATGTATGTATGTATCTATGTAGCTTCTGTCTATCTGTATTATGTATGTATGTATGTATGTATGTATGTATGTATTATCTATCTGTCTGTCTGTCTACTTGTTCGTCTGTTCAACGGTTCCACCTTTCCATTCATTGAATTCATGTATTTTACAATGTTCCGTTTTTGTGATTTATTTCAAAGTGCCTTTACCGAGGGCTGGATGGACAGAAGAAGCAAAACTGCGTTCATTCCGTTTTTCTCTCATTTAAGAAAAGATTCCTTCATCCTGTATGTCTGTCTGTCTGTCTGTCTGTCCTGTCTCAGAAGAGACGGAGACAAACAAAAGACGGAAAAATAGGGACAGTACATGGTTTGAAACCCTGCCTGCTCTGAGCCGTGTCAGCGTGTTGGAAATGATCTGTTGTCAGTGTCTGATCTGTTGTCAGTGTCTGATCTGTTGTCAGTGTCTGATCTGTTGTCAGATGTTGTAGTGACTGATCTGTTGTCAGTTAGTGTCTGATCTGTTGTCAGTGTCTGATCTGTTGTCAGTGTCTGATCTGTTGTCAGTTAGTGTCTGATCTGTTGTCAGTTAGTGTCTGATCTGTTGTCAGTGTCTGATCTGTTGTCAGTTAGTGTCTGATCTGTTGTCAGTCAGTGTCTGATCTGTTGTCAGTGTCTGATCTGTTGTCAGTGTCTGATCTGTTGTCGGTATCTGATCTGTTGTCAGTTAGTGTCTGATCTGTTGTCAGTGTCTGATCTGTTGTCAGTGTCTGATCTGTTGTCAGTTAGTGTCTGATCTGTTGTCAGTGTCTGATCTGTTGTCAGTGTCTGATCTGTTGTCGGTTAGTGTCTGATCTGTTGTTAGTGTCTTATCTGTTGTCAGTGTCTGATCTGTTGTCAGTTAGTGTCTGATCTGTTGTCAGTGTCTGATCTGTTGTCAGTAAGTGTCTGATCTGTTGTTAGTTAGTGTATGATCTGTTGTCAGTGTCTGATCTGTTGTCGGTTAGTGTCTGATCTGTTGTCAGTGTCTCATCTGTTGTTAGTTAGTGTCTGATCTGTTGTCAGTGTCTCATCTGTTGTCGGTGTCTGATCTGTTGTCAGTTAGTGTCTGATCTGTTGTCGGTGTCTGATCTGTTGTCGGTGTCTGATCTGTTGTCAGTTAGTGTCTGATCTGTTGTCGGTGTCTGATCTGTTGTCAGTTAGTGTCTGATCTGTTGTCAGTGTCTGATCTGTTGTCAGTTAGTGTCTGATCTGTTGTCGGTGTCTGATCTGTTGTCAGTTAGTGTCTGATCTGTTGTCGGTGTCTGATCTGTTGTCAGTTAGTGTCTGATCTGTTGACGGTGTCTGATCTGTTGTTAGTTAGTGTCTGATCTGTTGTCAGTGTCTGATCTGTTGTCGGTGTCTGATCTGTTGTCGTGTCTGATCTGTTTCAGTTAGTGTCTGATGTGTTGTCAATTAGTGTCTGATCTGTTGTCAGTGTCTGATCTGTTGTCAGTGTATGATCTGTTGTCAGTGTATGATCTGTCAATGTATGATCTGTTGTCAGTGTATGATCTGTTATAGGTGTCTGATCTGTTGTCGGTGTCTGATCTGTTGTCAGTGTATAATCTGTTGTCAGTGTCTGATCTGTTGTCAGTGTCTGATCTGTTGTCATTTAGTGTCTGATCTGTTGTCAGTGTCTGATCTGTTGTCAGTTAGTGTCTGATCTGTTGTTGTGATCTGTTGTCAGTGTCTGATCTGTTGTCAGTGTCTGAGCTGTTGTCAATGTATGATCTATTGTTAGTTAGTGTCTGATCTGTTGTCATTTAGTGTCTGATCTGTTGTCAGTGTCTGATCTGTTGTCATTGCCAGATCTGTTGTTAGTGTCAGATCTGTTGTCAATGTATGATCTGTTGTCATTGAATGATCTGTTGTCAGTGCCTGATCTGTTGTTAGTGTAGTCTGCACACGATTACATCAAACATACTCTGAACTCGTACCAGCCCTGATATTCTCCCCCCCCCCCCCCCACCACCTCCCCCCCAACCCCAACCCCGCCCCTCCCATCCCATCCCCCGGCAGTGGTCTGGGCGATAGACAGCAGGAAATGAAGTGACATTCAGCATGGATCAACCCTGTCTGGAATTGTTCCGCTCACGTTGGGTTCCAGTGCGTGTGGGCGTCACAGCAAAAGTTGTGGGGAAAGTACACTTTGTACCAGACACAGCGACTCTTCAGCCTTAATTATCACCACCACCCACGTGCCAGCACAGTCAGAGGTAAAACGTGATGCCAGAACCGCGCCCACAAACGCATCACACATGATACAAAGTTCCCGTGGTCTAATAACAGCCGCTCGGGGCAGGGACTGAGTGACCGGTCAGAGCTTCGCCCTACAGTCCGCTGCACGGCATGATGGAATGCACAGCCCATCCCCCTCTCCTTCCGCCGCCTTTACCCTTCCCTGGACTGAATCAGGTCTCCATGGACGGCTGGGGGAGGTGGGGGGGGGGGGGGGGGGGGGGGGGGGGGGGGGGGGGGGGGGGGGGGGGGTGGGGGGGGGGGGGGGGGGGGGGGGGGGGGGGGGGGGGGAGGGGGGTTTCAAGGCGAAAAAAGTCCAATCTCACACGTGGTTTGATCTCCCGACCCACGGCTCTGACCAGTTCACTGCCGGTCACTCTCTTTATTAATTAATTTATTTTTTAACTTTATTTCATTTCATTTTGTTTTATGTCGTTTTATTTCACTTCATTTTGTTTTATGTCATTTTATTTCATTTCATTTTGTTTTATGTCATTTTATTGCAATTCAATTCATTTCACTTCATTTTACTGTATTTCATCTCATTTCTTTTTTATTTGATTTTCTTTTTCAAAAAGTGTTTGATTTTACTTTAGCTTAGTTTAGTTTAGTTTAGTTCATTTCATGCTATTTCATTCTATTTCAATTTATTTGATCTTATTTCATTTTATTCTAGTTTAGTTTATTTCATTTGATTTTTATTTCAATTTTATTTTAATTTAGTTCAGTTTATTCATTATATTTCATTTCATTTCACTGCGTTTTATTTCATCTTATTTCAAATAATTTTTTATTGATTTTCATGTCATTGTATTTTCTTTTCTTTTTTTTTAACTTTATTTCATGTTATTTTATTTTCGTTTTATTTTGTTACATTTATTTTATTTCACTTTATTTCAGATCAATTCTTATAATTTCATTTCATATTGTAGTAGGCAGTGATCAGGTCTGGTTGTTTTTGTCCTTCAGTCGTTTATGAGGAAGCTGCCTTCCAACGGAAATTGAGTTACAACCAAGGCATGGAAGCCCCCGTCAATCTACTCCACGTAAAAGTGGCAACATGGATGATGCTGGAAACAGCTGCTTTTGTTCTGATGATTAAACAATTAATTAATAGCCAAGAAAAAGCATATCGTCAAGCTGATGTTAAATCTTTTCAGTTTTTTTTTTTTTTTTTTTTTTTTTTTTTTTGTCGGCTAATCGAAGGAGATCAGTGATTGTTCGTTCTTCGTTTTCATTGTCTTCAACGTTGTTTGTCTTGCCTGAAGAAGACCAAAGAGGTCGAAACGCGTGGTGTTTTGTCTTGCAATTTGTTTGTGTCTCTCGTTCGGCGGTACAGGAATTTTTCTTTGAGGTTAATTTTTGTCAGCAACTACAATTAGCGAGATCTATCCATTTTCATAAAACGACTTATAACTGCTTTGTCACTTTGATGAAATAACATACATCGGCCTCTTCATTTTTATAAAATGACACATGACTGTCTTTTCATTTTAATATCACACAAGTACCTCATCATTTTTTTTTAAATCATAGAATAACATCGGCCTCTTCATTTTAATGAAATGACACCTCAGAGCCTCTTCATTTTAATACAACACTTGAACGCCTCTTTATCTTTATGAAATAACATGCTTTTATATTTTCGCAAATAATGTACGACCCTAGGCCTTTCAATGTGCTGGTCTGCTATTTTTGCATAGTTGATACGTAAAATGTTACAGAGTGTTTTGTTAGTATGATATTTTGCGTTGCTGAAGTATCAAACTTGACAGCTTTGGTTTTTTGTTTTTTTTTCACTAATACATTATTTCTATTACTAACAAGAGATGTGTGTGAATGCACAAACATTTCTTTCAATTGTTTTTATTTTTCTTCACGTAAGGTAGGTCCAGTTTATGACCCTGAATCTGCTTTAGCTTAAATGGAATTAAAGGATTAATTACAGGTGAAAATCTTGTCTCAGTTCATTTTGCGCATCAAAGAAGCTCATTGTAAAAGAAGAGGTGATAATTAAAGAAACAATGGAGTTCTTTGTACAGATATTGTCCCGGTTTCTCAAGTTACCTGTCAAAATTCACAAGTTAATTCATGAATATTACTCTCTCCCCCCTCTCTCTCTCTCTCTCTCTCTCTCTCTCTCTCTCTCTCTCTCTCTCTCTCTCTCTCTCTCTCTTGTGTTAAATGTATCAAGTACTGGCTGAAATTAACTCAGATGGCTGAGCATAGATTACCCCATAAAGCTTATGATGCTAGAACTAGATAATAGAGGCATGATGCACTTGGTGTCACGTGTTTCTTAGAACGAAATTATACGAATATGGTTTCGGACACGTATGGCTTACACAAGGTGTCGGAGATACGAACAGTTTTGTTCGTGCCTTTAAAGAAAGACATAAGTGACTGTAGGTGACAAGACTGGAATTTTCACGTTCAAAATAGTGACATGTTTGGTTTTTATAGAACATTCAATGATCTGCGTTATCTCCCAACGTACATGTCAGTGACTATGGACAGGTACTTGATGTCTGTAATAAAATTTAGAGTTGGTGTTTCTTGTATTTTTGTTCCTCGTTGCTGTTATAGACCAGTGAATGCCTCTGATCTGTTGTGTCCATTATGTCGACGGTCAAGAGAAGATGAAGTGTATTTTGCATTAACTTGTCCACAGTGCAAGATATAAGGGAAACATTTATTCCCCAGAAATCTTATACAAGACCTTGCTCATTCAAGCTTATTTTGTTGTTGTCATCTGCAAATGAAAACACTGTAAAACGGTTCGCAGTATATTTATTCAAAGCTTTCAAACGGCGAAGCATCTGTGCATTGTTGTAATCATTATCATAAGTTCGGTAACGCGACTTTGTTATGTTTCATGTATACCCTCCTTCTGAGGGGCCAAGGCCTGTAAGAATAAAACGTCTGAATCTGAATCTGAATCTCTCTCTCTCTCTCTTCTCTCTCTCTCTCTCTCTCTCTCACACACACACACACACACACACACACACACACACATACACACACACACACACACACACACCCTCGCGCGCGCGCGCACTTATTCACTCACTCATTCATTAACTAAATTGTTCAGTCTCCCCACTCTTAAGAGAGAGAGAGAGAGAGAGAGAGAGAGAGAGAGAGAGAGAGAGAGAGAGAGAGAGAGAGAGAGAGAGAACACTGAACATTTTTCATTTCATTAGCTGTAGAGCCTTGATGACCTGGGGGTGCAAAGCGAAAAGCAAAAAACGTAAACAGTAACTCCACAACAAATATAAATTAGAACAATGCTACTATTCCAAGCACCTTACGCCTGAATTCCGACCATCCAGAATAATGCACCTTCAAGAATTCTCAATGCATTAGCAATCCAAACTGAAATGTCTTGCCGTTTCCTTGTTGCATCTTTTAATGGCGAGGGTTTGAGTTATTCTTATTTCGAATGTGCAACGCCCCTGCAATATACCTTGCAAGAGATTTTTCACCGAGTCGTCGTAGTTAAATTTTAGCGCTCTGTGTTCTCATTTTTAGTAATATTCATTAAAAAAAATATACTTTCCCACGAATACTATTGTATTCTTTACAATGAAACAAAAAGTGCGTCTCTTGCTTCCTAGAGAAACTGAACGATGGGCAAGGTGACGGTGAGGATTGCTCAGTGTGGTACCATTTCATATGGGCGTTTAAGCCAAGAGTTCTTGATCTCAGTCTGGCAAGACAAATTCTGTGCCGTCTGTTCGTTATTGTCGAAATATATTTCTCTGTTTCAAATATGCGTTTTAACGTTATTTAGAACCAAACATATCTTTCTGTGCTTTCCATTTGAGAGTGCCAGTTTTGTTCTGAAGACTGTTATCCTGTCTTTGAATTAAAATGATCCGTCTTCACATCCAACTCCCTGGACATACACATATCCCAAATCGTGCATAGATAAGATCTTCTTTACATGTATTTCCATTTTCTTTCCCGATGTCTATTCGATTATAACATTTCTAGGCTGTTTGCAGAGTCTTGAACCGGTAACTTGATAATTTTTCAATGATGACTGACGGCGCGACGAAGCAAATTAGAAGGGTGTTAGTTACCGCCATGACATGACACAAAGCCATGACAAGACACGTGCATTTCAACGTCTTAGTCTTCTTCAGGTGAAAAATAATCCATTTACTTTAAGACGTACAACAAAGAACGAAAAGACTATTGTTGTTGTCATGTGGTGGGGAAATGCCGCTAGTTTTTACGTTTCTCACTGCACACTATTGTCGGCACCTGCAGTTTCCTGTATGCTGTATTTAAGTAGCTACAACTTCAAGCGTTTGCTTGCTGTTACTCTTCTAAATCTTTGTTATCATGGCACCCCAAACTTCACCCATGTTTTGCTGGTTCATTTGGCAAAAGTTTCTTTACTCGTTTAACTAGAGAGAGAGAGGGAGAGAGGAGAGAGAGAGGAAGAGAGGGGTGAGGGGATGCGGTGGAAGGAACGGTGAATTTTCTTCTGTCTCCCTTACCATTCTGCTGCCCACCCCTTTCTTCTCTTCTCCTCCTTTCTTCCTCTCTCTTCCTCATTCTCTTCCTTCTCTCCTCCTCTTTTCCCTCTTCTCTTCTCCCTTTCTCTCTCCTCCCCCTTTCCTTCTCGCTTCTCTGCCCTATTGTGTCTGTCCTGTCCTCCTCCCGCTTTTGTCTGCTGTCTGTCTCATGCCGCTATTTCTTGCTGTTGTCTGTCTGTCTACTGCCCTTTCTGTCTGTCTGTCTCACTGCGCTATTGTCTGTCTGCTGTCTGTTCTCACTGCCGCTTTTCTGTCTGTCTTCTCTCACTGCCGCTATTGTCTGTCTGTCTGTCTGTCTCACTGCCGCTTTGTCTGTCTGTCTGTCTCACTGCCGCTATTGTCTGTCTGTCTGTCTCACTGCCGCTATTGTCTGTCTGTCTTCCACTGCCGCTATTGTCTGTCTGTCTGTCTCACTGCCGCTATTGTCTGTCTCTGTCTTGTCTCACTGCCGCTATTGTCTGTCTGTCTGTCTCCTGCCGCTATTGTCTGTCTGTCTGTCTCTGCTATGCTATGTCTTGTCACTGTGCGTCGTCTGTCTGCACTGCATGTGTCCTGACCCTTTCTGTCTGTCTGCTTGTCTGTCTGTCTCACGCGTATTGTCTGTCTGCTGCTCCTATGTCTGGGTCTGTCTGTCTCACTGCGCATTGCCGTGTCTCACTGCCGCATTGTCTGTCTGTCTTCTCACGGCTGTTGTCGTCTGCTGTCTCTGCCGTATTGTCTGTCTGTCTGTCTCTCACTGCCTATTGTCTGTCTGTCTGTCTCACTGCCGCTATTGTCTGTCTGTCTGTCTCTGCCGTATTGTCTGTCTGTCTGTCTCTGCCCTATTGTCCTGTCTGTCTCACTGCCACTTGTCTGCTTTCTCACGCCCTATTGTCTGTCTGTCTGTCTCACTGCCCTATTGTCTGTCTGTCTCACTGCGCTATTGTTGTCTGTTCCCTTGTCTGTCTTCACTCCCTATTGTCTGTTGTCTGTCTGTCTCTCCGCCCTATTGTCTGTCTGTCTGTCTCACTGCCTATTGTCTGTCTGTCTGTCTGTCACTCCTTGCTTTGTCTTCGTTTCGCTGCTGTCTCACTGCCGCTATTGTCTTGTCTGTCTGCTCACTGCCGCTATTGCTTCTGTCTGTCTCACTGCCTATTGTCTGTCTGCTCCTGCTATTGTCTGTTGTCTGTCTCTGTCTGCTGCCGCTATTGTCCTTCTGTCTCCTGCTATTGTCTGTTCTGTCTCACTGCCGCTATTGTCTGTCTGTCTGTCTCACTGCCCTATTGTCTGTCTGTCTGTCTGTCCACTGCCACTATTGTCTGTCTGTCGTCTCACTGCCATATTCTGTCTGTTCTATCTGTCTTGTACTTGTCTTTCACTGCCACTATTGTCTGTCTGTCTCCTGCCTTTGTCTTCTGTCTTCTCTCACTGCTTGTCTTTGTCTGCTTTCCTGCTTCGCTCTTCGTTCGTGCTTTCTTCTGTCTTCCTATTTGCCTTGTTCTGTCTGTCTCACTGCCCATTTTGTCTGTCTGTCTCACTGCCTATTGTCTGTCTGTCTCCTGCATGCCGTCTGTCTGTCACACTGCTTTCTGTCTTGCTATTGTCTGTCTGTCCACGCCTTGCTGCTGCATCCTTTGTCTGTCTGTCTCACTTTTTGTCTGTCTCACGTTCGTCTCTGTCTCACTGCCTATTGTCTGTCTGTCATGCCACTATGTCGTTCTGTCTCTGCCTATTCTCACTCCGTTTGTCTGTCTGTCTGCTGCACTACCGCTATTGTCTGTCTGTCTCCTATTGTTGTCTGTCTCACTGCCCTATTGTCTGTCTGTCTCACTACCGCTATTGTCTGTCTGTCTGCTCTCACTACCGCTTTGTCTCGTCTGTTCTTGCTCACTGCCGCTATTGTCTGTCTCGTCTCCTGCCGCTATTTTCTGTTCCCTTGTCTTGTCTGTCTCTCTTGTCTGTCTGTCTGTCTCTACGCTTTTTGTCTGTCTGTCTCACTCCCTATTGTCGTTGTCTGTCTCACTGCCATGCTATTGTCTGTTGTCTCAGCCACTATTGCTGTCTGTCTGTCCCTACCCTATGTCTGTTGTCTGTCTCCTCCTATCTGCTGTCTTGTCTGTTCTCCTGTCTACTTGTCTACTACGCTTTGTCTCGTCTGTCTCACTCCGCTTTGTCTGTCTGTCTCCACCTTGTCTGTCTGTCTGTCTCACCCTTGCTGTCTGTCTGTCTGCTCACTGCGTTTGTCTGTCTGTTTCTCCTCCGCCTATTGTCTGTCTGTCTGTCTCACTGCCGCTATTGTCTTGTCTGTCTGTCTCACTGCCGCTATTGTCTGTCTGTCTGTCTGTCTGTCTCACTGCCGTATGTCTGTCTGTCTGTCTCCTGCCGCTTTGTCTGTCTGTCTCCTGCTGCTTGTCTCCTGCCCTATTGTCTCTGCTGTCTGTCCTGTCTGTCTGTCTTCACTATTGCCTGTCTGTCTCTCCCACTATTGTCTGTCTGTCTCCTGCATTTTTGTCTGCTGTCTCACTGCCACTATTGTCTGTCTGTCTTCTCACTATTGTCTGTCTGTCTGTCTCACTCCCTATTCTGTCTGTTGTCTCACTCCGTATTGTCTGTCTGTCTGTCTCACTGCCTATTGTGTCTGTCTGTCTCACTGCGCTATTGTCTGTCTGTCTCTCACTTGTCTTTGTTGTTCTCTCTTGTCTTTCTGTTTGTCTGTTTGTCTCTGCATTGTCTCCTGTCTTCTGTCCTCATTGTCTGTCTGTCGTCTCACTGCCCTATTTCTGTCTGTCTGTCTCACTGCCGCTTTTCTGTCTGTCTCTGCCCATGTCTTTCTGTCTGTCTCCTCCACTTGCTATTGTCTGTCTGTCTACACCGCTATTGTCTGTCTGTCTGTCTCACTGCCCTATTGTCTGTCTGTCTGTCTCACTGCCCTATTGTCTGTCTGTTCTGTCTCACTACCGCTATTTCTGTCGTCTGTCTCACTGCCTTCTGTCTTGTCTGTCTCTCCTTTGTCTGTCTGTCTCCTATTGTCTTTTCTGTCTCTTCTCCTCCGCTATGTCTGTCTGTCTTCTCACTGCCTATTTCTGTCTGTCTCACTGCCACTTTTGTCTGTCTGTCTGTCTCACTGCCG
>CM065724.1:70443786-70451286 GCA_033310375.1 Conus canariensis
ACAGCCTTGACAAACCGAGGGCACACAAGAACTATATATGACCCGGTGAGTAGAGAGACAGAGACAGACAGACAGACAGACAGAGGGGGGGGGGAGGGGGGAGGCACACAAAAACTGCACGAGACCCGGTGAGTACAGAGAGAGAGAGAGAGAGAGAGAGAGAGAGAGAGAGAGAGAGAGCCAGACAGAGAGGGAGACAGAGAGAAGGGGAGAGAGAGAGAGAGAGAGAGAGAGAGAGAGAGAGGGTGGTAGGGAGAAGGAGGGGGATGGGGGTGGGGGAGGGTAGGAGCCCATGGAGTGGGAAGTGAGGGCCGTTGAAGTCCATCAGTGAAGAAGTCACGTGTTTGGCCCGGTCAGTCTGTGGGGGCTTTCTTCTCTGCTGGTTTGCCGAGCTGGCTGGCTGCGTGGCGGATTGCTTTGGTTGTGCTTTGGATGGTTGGATGGTTGGGTTGCTGTTGTGTGTGTGTGTGGTGTGTGTGTGGTGTGTGTGTGTGTGTGTGTGTGTGTGTGTACGCGCGCGCACGCTCGCGCTCACGGACATGAAAATTTGGTAGCATTGACAATGGCCCCGGAATACATTAAAGTGTTGCTATTTACAGCAAGGCAAATCAAAAAGGCCGACTGTACCTGTTCAGTTTTACATGGTGCAGTGCAAACGATCATCGCGACCATCGTGGCTTTAGTGAACTCCCCTCCCCCCCCCCCCTCCCCCCAAACAGAGAGAGCCAGACAGACAGACAGAGGAAGGAAGAGTATTTCAGACCCTGCCTTTCCTTCCGGAAGCACGTGACAAATGACCGCACGTGGCCAGTAGCGCGATCACCGTGATTCAAAAGTTAAGAGCCGTGTGCAGACATGACCACCAGGTGAGAAACACGCGCGCGCGCCACGCCACGTACTCTGGAAGTGTGTGTGTGTGTGTGTGTGTGTGCGTGTGTGTGTGTGTGTGTGTGTGTGTGTGTGTGTGTATGTGTGTGTGTGTGTGTGTGTGTGTGTGTGTGTGTGTGTGTGTGTGTGTGTGTGTGTGCAAACATGGTCACGTGGCTCGCAAGATGCGCGTGCTTGTCATGTACCTGGCAGCTGACCACTTAGGTAGAACACTTGACAATGGAGGGTGAGATAGAGCCGGCGACAACACACACACACACACACACACACACACACACACTGGAGCCGTGTCGGCAACTAGGTCACATGCTTCACGTACGCGTGCGGCTGGCCAGCTGACCAGCCTAACTGATAGTCGATGGCTTTGTGGAGAAAGTCATCAAAAATGTGAGGTGACGGTGACTATACTTAGTGGACGCCTTTCCGCCAGAAGGGGGGGTGGGGTGGGGTGGGGGGGTGGGAGGAAGGGGAAGAGGGGTAGGGAGAGGAGGAGAGGAGGGAGGGGGGGGGGGGGGGGCGGGAGCGACGGCGCCATTACCAGGAAGCGACCGCAAAGAAGTGCGCTAGGCGGAAGTCTTTTTGATAGACTGTCTGAGACACACTGGATTGTTGGATAGACTGTCTGAGACACACTGGATTGTTGGATAGACTGTCTGAAACACACTGGATTGTTGGATAGACTGTCTGAGACGCACTGGATTGTTGGATAGACTGTCTGAGACGCACTGGATTGTTGGATAGACTGTCTGAGACACACTGGATTGTTGGATAGATTGTCTGAGACACACTGGATTGTTGGATAGACTGTCTGAGACACACTGGATTGTTGGATAGACTGTCTGAGACACACTGGATTGTTGGATAGACTATCTGAGACACACTGGATTGTTGGATAGACGGTCTGAGACACACTGGATTGTTTGAGAGACTTAGACACACTGGATTGTTGGATAGACTGTCTGAGACACACTGGATTGTTGGATAGACTGCCTGAGACACAATGGATTGTTGGATAGACTATCTGAGACACACTGGATTGTTGGATAGATTGTGTGAGACACACTGGATTGTTGGATAGACTATCTGAGACACACTGGATTGTTGGATAGACTCTGAGACACACTGGATTATTGGATAGTCTGTCTGAGACACACTGGATTGTTGGATAGACTGTCTGAGGCAGACTGGATTGTTGGATAGACTGTCTGAGACACACTGGATTGTTGGATAGTCTGTTTGAGACACACTGGATTGTTGGATAGACTGTCTGAGGCAGACTGGATTGTTGGATAGACTGTCTGAGACACACTGGATTGTTGGATAGACTGAGACACACCGGATTGTTTGATAGACTGTTTGCAACACACTGGATTATTGGATAGACTGTCTGAGACACACTGGATTGTTGGATAGACTGAGACACACTGGATTGTTGGATAGACTGAGACACACTGGATTGTTGGATAGACTGTCTGAGACCCACTGGATTATTTGGAACCTGTATCGGCCTGTGACAGTTGCTGCGGGATGAGGATGGTAATCATTGAAACAGCTGATTAATACTAGCCTTCACATAACCACTACAGCGTCTGTCATAAAACAGCTGCAATACAGCCCTTACATCACCACACGGACAGCGTCCTGTATTAAACGCTGAACTAATACGCCTTAATACCACATGACTAGCGACTGTCATTAAAACAGCTGATCATACAGCCTTCACACACCACACTGACGCGTGCTAATCATTAAAACAGCTGATCAATACAGCCCTTCACATACACACTGACAGCGTCCTGTCACTGAAACAGCTGATCAATACAGCTCTTCACATCACCACACTGACAGCGTCCTATCATTAAAACAGCTGATCAATACAGCCCTTCACATCACCACACTGACAGCGTCCTATCATTAAAACAGCTGATCAATACAGCCCTTCACATCACCACACTGACAGCGTCCTGTCATTGAAACAGCTGATCAATACAGCTCTTCACATCACCACACTGACAGCGTCCTGTCATTGAAACAGCTGATCAATACAGCTCTTCACATCAACACACTGACAGCGTCCTGTCATTAAAACAGCTGATCAATACAGTCCTTCACATCACCACACTGACAGCGTCCTCTCATTGAAACAGCTGATCAATACAGCCCTTCACATCACCACACTAGTGACAGCGTCCTATCATTAAAACAGCTGATCAATACAGCCCTTCACATCACCACACTGACAGCGTCCTATCATTGAAACAGCTGATCAATACAGCAGTTCACATCAACACACTGACAGCGTCCTATCATTAAAACAGCTGATCAATACAGCCTTCACAACACACACTGACAGCGTCCTATCATTAAACAGCTGATCAATACAGCCCTTCACATCACCACACGTGACAGCGTCCTGTCATTGAAAACAGCTGATCAATACAGCTCTTCACATCACCACACTGACAGCGTCCTGTCATTGAAACAGCTGATCAATACAGCCCTTCACATCACCACACTGACAGCGTCCTGTCATTGAAAACAGCTGATCAATACAGCCCTTCACATCACCACACTGACAGCGTCCTGTCATTAAAACAGCTGATCAATACAGCTCTTCACTGACCACACTGACAGCATCCTATCATTGAAACAGCTGATCAATACAGCCTTTCACATCAACACACTGCAGCGTCCTATCATTAAAACAGCTGATCAATACAGCTCACCACACATGACAGCGTCCTATCATTAAAACAGCTGATCAATACAGCCCTTCACATCACCACACAATGACAGCGTCCTATCATTAAAACAGCTGATCAATACAGCCCTTCACATCACCACACTGACAGCGTCCTATCATTGAAACAGCTGATCAATACAGCCCTTCACATCAACACACTGACAGCGTCCTATCATTAAAACAGCTGATCAATACAGCTCTTCACCTTACCACACTGACAGCGTCCTATCATTAAAACAGCTGATCAATACAGCTCTTCACACTTATCACACTGACAGCATTCTATCATTAAAACAGCTGATCAATACAGCTCCTTCACCTTACCACACTGACAGCGTCCTATCATTGAAACAGCTGATCAATACAGCCCTTCACATCACCACACTGACAGCGTCCTGTCATTGAAACAGCTGATCAATACAGCTCTTCACATCAACACACTGACAGCGTCCTATCATTAAAACAGCTGATCAATACAGCTCTTCACTTAACACACTGACAGCGTCCTATCATTAAAACAGCTGATCAATACAGCCCTTCACTACCACACTAACAGCGTCCTCTCATTATTTTGTCTAAATAAGCCTCAGCTAACGTAACTGTAGCTTCACATGACATTTTACATTGTCTCCTTCATTATACTCCTTCTCATACGCTCCTTCTCTCTCTTCATCACTCTCTCTCTTCTCTAACCTTCTATGCTGATCATAAGAATAAGGATGATGAGATGAGCTACGGATTTACATTCCCGGTCTAGACGCATGACAGCTCTCTAGTCCCATAAACATACCGGCTCAACCGCCCTGATCAGACACTCAGCCCCTTATCAGATAATTAATTTTTGTTCTTAATATAGCCCCTCAGCTACCGTAACTGTGAAGCTTTCACATGACATTTTACATTGTCTCCTCTTCTTTACTCCTCTCTCTCCTCTCTCTCTCTCTCATCTCTCTCTCTCTCTCTCTCTCTCTCTCTCTCCTCTCTCTGTATGCTGATCGATAAGAATAAGGATGATGAAGATGATGCTACGGATTTACATTCCGGTCTGAGACTGCATGACAGGGCTGTACTCTACGTTTCCTTTTCATAACATACCCCGGCGTCAACCCGGCCCGTGAGATACAGACACCTGCAGTCTTGATCAGAAAATTTGAGCAACAGTCTCAGAGACGCATCCATAAAGTGGCTGAAACTCGAGTGTGTAGTCCCAGTCTTCCCAACTGAGCCTGTAGCATATTCAACTCTGGGCAGGAGCCGGTCGTGGAAGAAAAAAACAACAAAACCTGACAGTTAATAAAAGTCAGGACAACAAAACCTGACAGTCAATAAAGTCAGGACATCAAAACCTGACAGTTAATAAAAGTCAGGACATCCAAAGCTGACAGTTAATAAAAGTCAGGACAACAAAACCTGACAGTTAATAAAAGTCAGGACATCCAAAGCTGACAGTTAATAAAAGTCAGGACATCCAAAGCTGACAGTTAATAAAAGTCAGGACATCCAAAGCTGACAGTTAATAAAAGTCAGGACATCAAAACCTGACAGTTAATAAAAGTCAGGACATCCAAAGCTGACAGTTAATAAAAGTCAGGACAACAAAACCTGACAGTTAATAAAAGTCAGGACAACAAAACCTGACAGTTAATAAAAGTCAGGACAACAAAACCTGACAGTTAATAAAAGTCAGGACATCCAAAGCTGACAGTCAATTAAAGTCAGGACAACAAAACCTGACAGTCAATAAAGTCAGGACAATAGTCCAGTGATCTACAGTCGTCAGCATCAAAATATTCTTCTTCTGCCCCCCCCCCCCCCCCCCCACCTTCACCTTTCTCTCTCTCTCTCACCCCCTCCCCCCCCCCCCCCACAAGCCGGACCACGTGACAGACATGTGCAAGAGAGGCAAACCTCTCCTGCACCAACTCCACCAATGGGGGGGATGGGGGGGGGGGGATGAGCGTAATGAGGCCCAGGTGGCGCTGTTCAGAAGACTGGATTAGCTGCCCTTGCATGGGGATTGACAGGGATTAGAACAGAGGCAGTCAGGCACAAGGCAGCCAGTGTAAGCTGTCGCCTTGAGGGCTGGTGTGGTGGAGAACACGCCTCAAGTCCTTCTCCTTGCTCTGATAGTCTAAGTGATCGCCATGGAATAGGGGCTTTTGTTGTGTTCTTTTCCTTTCTTTGCTCTTGCACTGTCGAATACTCTGGTGAGCTGTTCCTTCATGCTGTCAGGTTTTTTGACACGAACTCCTGCATTATAATGCTATCAGTGTGCTTCTGCATTATACCGCTGTCAGTGTTCTTCTGTCGTATAACGCTGTCAGTGTTCTTCTGCCTTATAACGCTGTCAGTGTTCTTCTGCCTTATATCACTGTCATTGTTATTCTGCCTTATATCACTATCATTGTTATTCTGCCTTATATTGCTATCAGTGTTATTCTGCCTTATATCACTATCAGTGTTATTCTGCCTTATATCACTATCAGTGTTATTCTGCCTTATATCGCTATCAGTGTTCTTCTGCCTTATAACGCTATCAGTGTTCTTCTACCTTATAACGCTGTCAGGATTCTACCTTATAACGCTGTCAGTGTTATTCTACCTTATATCGCTATCAATGTTATTCTGCCTTTCCCCGAAGATGGAGTATGGCTGCCTTAATGGCGAGATAAAAAACGGTCATACACACAAAACTCCACTGCCTGTCTATACAGGCAGTGTCCGCAGGAGTATCAGCCTGCGTACGCAGAAAGAAAGAAAGAAAAGAAATGTTATTCTGCCTTATATAGCTATCAGTGTTATTCTGCCTTGTAACGCTATCAGTGTTATTCTGCCTTATATCGCTATCAGAGTTATTCTGCCTTACAACGCTGTCAGTGTTATTCTGCCTTATATCGCTATCAGTGTTATTCTGCCTTATATCGCTATCAGTGTTATTTCTGCCTTATAACGCTATCAGTGTTATTTTGCCTTACAACGCTGTCAGTGTTATTCTGCCTTATAACGCTATCAGTGTTATTCTGCCTTATACCGCTATCAGTGTTATTCTGCCTTACAACGCTGTCAGTGGTGTCTGCCTTATATTGCTATGAGTGTTCCTCTGCCTTCAAACGCTATCAGTGATCTGGGCTGTCACTTTCTGACGTGGACATGATTGATTTTAATGGTGGTTTCAAAATGGCAGTCGCTGAAAATAGTGTGAAGTATTTCAATGCCAACTTCAAATGAGGCAGAAATATACTGACGATCCGACCTACATTATCCTGCAGAGTTCCATTATCTTCGCGAACCGTTAGTGGTTATGATTGGAATCCTGTCATAAAATGAAAGGAAAAGCCTGGTGGCATTTTACGACCATTCACCTCTCTGTTCGATCTTTTTCTTTTGAATCAGTCAAGAGCTCATTTGTGCTGATTCTCAGAACAGAAATAATCGGTGAAATAAGCTCCTAAAATCATAATTGAATCATAAAAGGAGATATGACTGTGTTTTTTTCTGGATACCGTCATATTCCGCAATTGCTGAAATGGCGAACAGATAAAACCCAAAGGGAGGCAACACATCCTCAGTGGAATGATGCATTTCCGTTACTCTTCACGACTGTGTATGTGGTGACCCTTGAAGCGCTGTGAAACATCCATTCTTGAAGAAAACAGCCACATTTCATTGAATTGGGCGAGTTCAGGACAGACAGCGTCAACCATGTGCCGAACCTTAACTTCCCTGTTCTGCCGATCAAAGCTGAAACTATCATGACCGTTTTTTTTTTTTTTTTTGGCTAGGTGATACATGTTAACACTATCGTGACCTATTCTCTAAATGTTCATGGAAACACTATGACCCATTCTTTCCTAGCTGATATATGTTAG
>CM065724.1:70456286-70486286 GCA_033310375.1 Conus canariensis
GCTAGGTGCGAGTCAGAATAAAACAGGTTTTCTGAAAAGTATATATATATATATATATATATAAAATATAAATATAAATATATATATATATAATATATATAATATATACAAATTGCTTATTAGCAGACTGTGTAATGTCAGAACTCAGTCATATGGCCCTACATCCCCTGAAATCCAAACTTATGTTGCTTTGAACACACACACACAAAAAAAAAAAAAAAACAAACAAACAAAAAAAAAAACAATCAAACAAACAAAAAAGCGTCAAAACAGTAAAACTATCTTACCAGGATCGACATTGTTTTTGACTATAATAATGATAATAATAATAAAAATGATAATGATAATAGAATAATTACAGCAATAATAATAATAATAATAATAATAATAATAATAATAATAATAACGATAATGTTAACAATGATACTACTACTACTACAACTACTACTACTACTACTAAAAACAAATACGGGAATTGTTGCCCACAAATTCTGTGGCTCTACTATTGGTTATAATCTTTCCTGTCCAATCAAGTTTTTGGTTTATCCTAAAAAAGAAAAGAAAAAATATCAGCTAAACCGAATTAAACATTTACTTGATCAACATAGTCGGAAATCAGTGATCCATGCATATCTATACAACCTGATATTGATGATGCCTTAATTGCTGGATCTCAAACAGTGCAAGCTGTTATAAACCATGGAACATTGTACAGACGATCTCTTCAACTTACATACCTCAAATCCTCTTCTCTGCTCGTTACTAACTATACAGAACTATATATCCATCCTTTCAATGTGAAGTGCCGTTAAAAAGACTGTCTTTATGTACAAATCGAGCACATGCATATCTAAGCGTCAAATTCCCAGTGAATACCTATCGTAATAAAAACACAATCCTCATTCTCCGTTCCAAACTTTTTCTTTAGCTATTTTTTTCTTTTCTTTCTTTTTTTCTTTTTTTTTTTTTTTTCTTTTTCTGTCCATGTCTTCTCTTACGTATTCAGGTGGTAAGCATGGGAATGGAAATCATGAGTTCCTGACAAATACGAATAGCGTGTCTTCTTCTCAAACATCGTATCACAAATGATTTACAGAAAACTGTAACTAAACTTGATTTTATGCAATCGACAGCTCTGACCACAACGTTTTCTTGTGATTGATGCTCTGCTGTCTATCTCCTCAATATTCATTTTTTTAGCTGCAGTTTACGATTTCTATGTGATTGTTTATGTAAAGATCTTTCTTGAGGATTTCTGTTGTTGTTGTTGATGTTGTATTGTGTGTTGTTGTTGTTGTTGTTGTTGTTTTCATGTGTTTGTCTTTACCATGGCTCCTGTGACTCCAGTTTGTTAACTTTCTTTCTTTTAAATGGGGGAGGAGGAGGTCGGGATGGGAGAGGGCTAGAGGATAGTCAGTGTGCTTCTTCCAAGTTCTTTTGCTTTTCTGTGTTTCTTTTCTTTCCTATCTATCTATCTATCTATCTATCTTCGTTCTATTATTTCATTTTTTCTTTTTTTGAGGGCATTGTCTAAAAAGGCTGTCAGCTTTTGCATTTTACCTTCGATAAACCATTCCTGTTCGCAACCGTGCTCTTCTCTCTCTCTCTCTCTCCTCTCTCTCTCTCTCTCTCTCTCTCTCTCTCTCTCTCTTCCCCCCATCTGGCTAAGGCGGCGTGGGTTGGGGTTGGACAAATATCAGACATGATTAGAAACAACCGCGCGGGGATTCCTCCTGAGAGGAGCCCACCCGCATTTCTGCCGGAATCGCTCACCGCCCAGCTTGTGTGCATTTGGACCTTTCCGCTTGCTGTGTTGCTCTGCCTCCCCCTACCCCCCTACCACCCTCCCCCCCCCCCCCCCACCCGCGCTTCCCCTTTTCCTTCCTGGGGACCCGATGCACCCATAAACAAGACGTACTGCCGCGGATAATTTTTCTTTTTTCTTTTTCTTTTCGTTTTCGTACTCCCAGTTCTTATAGAACAGAGAGTACTTTACAATAGGAACGCAGAAATGCTGTCTGTCTGTGTGTGTGTCTGTCTGTCCGTCCGTGGTCAAAATGTGTTCCACTCGCTCCAGACAAAACTACTGGGATGATCTTTCTGAAAATTTGTAGGGATGCTCATTATGGGTCTTGGGTGATGCCCGATGTTTTATTTTACCGCTGTAGCCGTTACTAATGCCTGTAACGGCCCATAACGGTTTTTTGTACTCCCAGTTCTTAAAGAACAGGGAGTACTTTAGAATGGGAACGAAGAAATGCTGTCTGTGTGTGTGTGTGTGTGTGTCTGTGTGTGTGTGTGTGTGTGTGTGTGTGTGTGTGGGGTGTGTCGTCTGTCTGTCTGTGTGTGCTGTCTGTCTGTCTGTGTGTCAGTGGTCAAAATGTGTTCCACTCGCTCCAGACAAAACTACTGGGTCGATCTTTCTGAAAATTTGTAGGTATGTTCATTATGGGTCAAGGATGATGCCCGACGTTTTAGTTTACCGTTACAGCCGTTACTAACGGCTGTAACGGCCTGTAACGCTTTTTCTTCTTTATGGAATATCTCCGAAAGTACTTGGCCGATCTTTGTGAAAATTAGCAGATATGTTCATTATGGGTCACGGATGATGCCCGATGTTTTAGTTTACCCGTTACAGCCGTTACTAACGGCTGTAACAGCCTGTAACGGTTTTTCTTCTTTTTAGAATGTATTAAAAAGTACTTGGCCGATCTTCCTGAAAATTTGTCGAAATGTTCATTATGGGTCACAGATGATACCCGATGTTTTAGTTTACCGTTACAGCCGTTACTAACGGCTGTAACGGCCTGTAATGCTTTTTCTTCTTTATGGAATATCTCCGAAAGTACTTGGCCGATCTTTGTGAAAATTAGCAGGTATGTTCAATATAGGTCTCGGATGATGCCCGATGTTTTAGTTTACCCCGTTATAGCCGTTACTAAACGGCCTGTAATGGTTTTTCTTCTTTATAGAATATCTCAAAAAGTACTAGGCCGATCTTTCAGAAAATTTGTAGGTATGTTCATTATGGGTCCCGAATAATGCCTGATGTTTTAGTTTACCGTTATAGCCGTTACTAACGGCTGTAACGGCCTGTAACGCTTTTTCTTCTTCATGGAATATCTCCGAAAGTACTTGGCCGATCTTTGTGAAAATTAGCAGATATGTTCATTATGGGTCACGGATGATGCCCGATGTTTTAGTTTACCCCGTTACAGCCGTTACTAACGGCTGTAACAGCCTGTAACGGTTTTTCTTCTCTTTTAGAAGTATTAAAAAGTACTTGGCCGATCTTCCTGAAAATTTGTCGAAATGTTCATTATGGGTCACAGATGATGCCCGATGTTTTAGTTTACCGTTACAGCCGTTACTAACGGCTGTAACGGTCTGTAACGCTTTTTCTTCTTTATGGAATATCTCAGAAAGTACTTGGCCGATCTTTGTGAAAATTAGCAGGTATGTTCATTATAGGTCTCGGATGATGCCCGATGTTTTAGTTTACCCCGTATAGCCGTTACTAACAGTTCTAACGGCCTGTAATGGTTTTTCTTCTTTATAGAATATCTCAGAAAGCACTTGGCCGATCTTTCTGAAAATTTGTAGGTATGTTCATTATGGGTCACAAATAATGTCCGATGTTTTAGTTTACCATTATACTGTAACTAACGGCTGTAACGGCCTGTAACGCTTTTTCTTCTTCATGGAATATCTCAGAAAGTACTTGGCCGATCTTTGTGAACATTAGCAGGTATGTTCATTATGGGTCATGAATAATGCCCGATGTTTTAGTTTACCCTTATAGCCGTTACTAACGGCTGTAACGGCCTGTAACTGTTGTTTTTCTTCATGGAATATCTCAGAAAGTGCTTGGCCGATCTTTGTGAAAATTAGCAGGTATGTTCATTATGGATCGTGGATGATGCCTGATGTTTTAGTTTACCGTTATAGCATTACTAACGGCTGTAACGGCCTGTAACGTTTTTTTTTCTTTTCTTTTTTCTTTATGGAATATCTCAGAAAGTACTTGGCCGATCTTTGTGAACATTAGCAGGTATGTTCACTATGGGTTACGGATGATGCCCGATGTTTTAGTTTACCGTTATAGCCGTTACTAACGGCTGTAACGGCCCGTAACGCTTTTCTTCTTTATGGAATATCTCCGAAAGTACTTGGCCGATCTTTGTGAAAATTAGCAGGTATCTTCATTATGGGTTACGGGTGATGCTCGATGTTTTAGTTTACCGTTATAGCCGTTACTAACGGCTGTAACGGCCTGTAACGCTTTTTTTCTTTATGGAATATCTCAGAAAGTACGTGGCCGATATTTCTGAAAATTTGTAGATATGTTCATTATGGGTCACGGATGATGCCCGATGTTTAAGTTTCCCGTTATAGCCGTTACTAACGGCCCATAATGGTTTTCTTCTTTATGGAAAATCTCAGAAAGTTCTTGGCCGATCTTTCTGAAAATTTGTAAGTATGTTCATTTTAGGTCAGACGATAGCCGATGTTTACCAGAATAGCCATTACTAACGGTTACACCAGCCCAAGACGGTTTTTCCTCTTTATGGAATATCTCACGCGTATTCAGGATAAACTGGGAGTACGTTTATATGCTTTGCATCTTGTTCTTCTTTATGGAATATCTCAGAAAGTACTTGGCCGAATTTCCCAAAATTTGTAGGTATGTTCATTATGGGTCACTGATGATGCCCGATGTTTTACTTTTACTGTTATAGCCGTTACTAACGGCTATAACGGCCCATAACGGTTTTTCTTCTTTATGGAATATCTCAGAAAGTACTTGGCCGAATTTCCGAAAATTTGTAAGTATGTTCATTATGGGTCACGGATGATTCCCGATGTTTTACTTTTACTGTTATAGCCGTTACTAACGGCTATAACGGCCCATAACGGGTTTTCTTCTTTATGGAATATCTCAGAACGTACTTAGCCGATCTTTCTGAACATTTGTAAGTATGTTCATTATGGGTCACAGATGATGGCTGATCTTTTATCTTACCGTTATAGCCGTTACTAACGGCTATAACGGCCCATAACGGTTTTTTCCTCTTTGTGGAATATCTTACGCGTATTCAAGATAAACTGGGAGTACGTTTATATGCTTTGCATTTTTTTTTTTTTTTTTTGTAATTTCTTTTCCTTTTTTCTCAAGTAGAACGTGGGGGCATAAACAAGTAAAGAACTAGCCCTCTCCCATGTGTGGCTGACAGAACGTGTGTATTAATGGACAAAACCAACCAGGAAGCCTGTTTTCGCAGTTCTGTGTCTGTAGGCGGAAACTGACACATACCAGCAAAAGCATCATGACCTTAGGGCCGCCGAACATCTGGAACAAACACCTTACCAAACAGACACGACGCGTTTTGACCTGTTGGTCTTCTTCAGGCAGCACAACTTTTTTCCCCCCAAACCATTGAAAACAAAGGAGGAACAGTCACTGATCTCATTGATTGATTGCTGTGCAGATGTGTCCTTAAGTTGTTTTAGTTTTTCACCCTTGATCATATATATATATATATATATATATATATATATATATATATATATATATATGTATGTATGTATGTATGTGTGTGTGTGTGTGTGTGTGTGTGTGTGTGTGTGTGTGTGTGTGTAACAATTTAGCAGTGGTGAAAAACAAGTGCTTCTGTCATTGTATTAATAATGGCTAGGAAAAGATTTAGAAAGAAACGGAAAAAATGGGGAGGGAGAGTGGAGAAGAAAGAAAAATGGGGAATGAATAGATTTGAAATAAACACGCCTTCACTGACACCTTATGGGGACCCTCCTGAAGACAGGACATTCATATCGCCTGCACATACTACAGCTATCATCATCATTTCAACACATTAAAGGGGGGCCAATTGAAATGTACTTTAAATATTCGATGAAAATGTTGTCATAATTTTAACATATTAAACTGGAACTGATTGTAATATACGTTGAACTCTGATTTAAAGATATTGTCGCAATTTTGTCTAATTAATCTGGAACTGACTGTGATTTGCGTTCACACTGATTAAAATTATTTTTCACAATTTAGTTGCATTAAACTGGAGGCGATTGTTATAGACTTTAAACACTAATTAAAATTGTTGTCACCGTTTAATCACATAATGTGTGTGTGTGTGTGTGTGTGTGTGTGTGTGTGTGTGTGTGTGTGTGTGTGTGTGTGTGTGTGTGTGTAGATAGACAGATAAATAGATAGATAGATACAGATACAGATAATTCCACAGATAAAATTCTCGAGTAAACCCCGCACCGCGCCACACATAAAACTGGAGCTGATTGTAACATAACTGAAAATATTATTACAGTCTAAACGTATTAATTTAAAGCTGATTATCATAATTATGATAACGCTGATTAAGATTATTGTACTTCGTGTACACATTAATTTGGAACTGATTGTAAATGTACTTCACACACTGACGAAAATTATTGTCACAATTTAAAGACAGTGTCAAAGTGAGGTGACCTCAGGCAAAAAAATGGAAACAAACTTTAAAAGAAAAATGACTTTTCCACCGAGCGAAGGAGACAAACAAATTTCACAACAAAACACGACGCGTTTCGGCCTTTTTGGTTTCCTTCAGGCAAGACAAACAACATTCAAGACATTGAAACGAAGAACGAGCAATCACTTATCTCCTTACACTGGGGGCAAAATTGATGTGTGGCGGAAAAGATTTTTTTTTTTTTTTTGTATTAAAAGTTTGACACAATTTAAAGACATTAAACAGAATCCAATTGTTATGAACTTTACACACTAGTGAAACATATTGTCACAATTTTCACATATGCAGCTAAATCTGAATTTATTCACTTTGTGCGCTAATCAATATTGTCACCATTTTTTTTTTTATTCCTGCAGCTAAAGCATTTGATATATTTTCCACATTGATAGGGAATACTGTGGGAATTTTCACGCATGCAACTGAGGCTGAATTTACTACATTCACGCACTGATGATAAAAAAAGAAAAGAAAGAATTGATGGCCATTTTGACACATTCAGCTAAAGCTGGCATGGTATATAACTTATGCACTGAAAAAAAAATAGTTTTTTAACACTTTCAGCTGAAACTGACTTCTTAACACCTTACGGACCGATCAGAAAGATTGTGGCCACTGACTTTTATACACAACTGAAGCCGATTAAAAAGAAAAATCATAACCTCACAATTAACCTTATAGCACTGTGAAATATCAACCCAGTGAAACGCAACGTCTATTTTGTTTTTGTTTGTTTGTTTGTTTGTTTTTTTTAGTTTCTTGAATTTTAACAGGTGTTTTATACTTAATACGTTAAACTGTTTTAAATGTCAGCATGCATATATACATGAACACGTTGAACACTTATGAATTTCAACATGCATTTATGCATGAACAAGTTGAACAATGTAAAGAATAAGCACGTGCACATCAAATGATGTAGAAACGCAGGTGTGCACTTACATACCCCCTCCACCCACACATCGCTACACCAAGCCCCTCCATAGTATGATAGATACCACCAGTCATGCTATCAACAGTACAGCCGATCACAAAGGCCACTTCAGGGGTATACACAGGTACATGAAGGAGTTGAACAATTATTCTGAATTTCAACAGGTGTTCATACATGAATACGTTTAACAGTTTTGAATTCCAACATGCATGTATGCTTGAACAAATTGAACAATTATGAAATTCAATATGCAGTAGACATGAACGAGTTGAACAGTTCTGAATTTCAGCAGGTGTTTTATACATAAATACGTTAAACAGTTTTGAATGTCAACATGCACATATACATAAACAAGTTGAACACTTATGAATTTTAACATGCATTTATGCATGAACAAGTCGATGCTGAATTTCATCATCTGTATATACATTAATAAGTTAAACAGTTTTCAATTTCAAAATGCATGCGTACGTGAACTAGTTGAACAATTTTGAATTTCATCATGTGTATAATATACATGAACACTTGAACAAGTTCCGGATTTGAAGATATATATGACAAGTTGAACAAGTCTGAATTCCAACATGTGTACGTGCACGCGGAGACAGAGAGCGATGAACGACAATTCCATTTCCCATTCCTTTATTCCCACACACACTGTGTGTCGAACTGGACAAAGACAATTCCATTTCCCATTCCTTTATTCCCACACACGCTGTGTGTCGAACTGGACAAAGACAATTCCATTTCCCATCCCTTTATTCCCACACACACTGTGTGTCGAACTGGACAAAGACAATTCCATTTCCCGTTCCTTTATTCCCACACACACTGTGTGTCGAACTGGACAAAGACAATTCCATTTCCCATCCCTTTATTCCAACACACACTGTGTGTCGAACTGGACAAAGACAATTCCATTTCCCATTCCTTTATTCCAACACACACTGTGTGTCGAACTGGACAAAGACAATTCCATTTCCCATCCCTTTATTCCCACACACACTGTGTGTCGAACTGGACAAAGACAATTCCATTTCCCATCCCTTTATTCCCACACACACTGTGTGTCGAACTGGACAAAGACAATTCCATTTCCCGTTCCTTTATTCCAACACACGCTGTGTGTCGAACTGGACAAAGACAATTCCATTTCCCATTCCTTCATTCCCACACACACTGTGTGTCGAACTGGACAAAGACAATTCCATTTCCCATTCCTTTATTCCCACACACACTGTGTGTCGAACTGGACAAAGACAGTTCCATTTCCCATCCCTCTATTCCCACACACACTGTTACTGGGCCGCCGTATTGGCCGAATCGCCAGCTGTTTAAGAGACGCACCGTCTTGTGTCAACAGCCGTGTCCTTCACCACCATCCCTTCCCTCCACCCCCTCCCCCCGCCCCCCCCCCCCCCCCCCCCCCCCCCCCCCCCGTGGACACATCACCACGCCTGACGCATGCATGACGTCACTGTGTTCAGCAAGGTCAGGAGGGAAAGGGGAAAGGGGGGGGGGGGGCAGGAGGGAGGGTCCGACAGCTTTTTCTGTTTGCCAACAGCGACATTGAGGACAAAGTAGTATCAAAGTGAGGTGACAACAGTAACATTGAGGACAAAGTAGTATCAAAGTGAGGTGACAACAGTAACATTGAGGACAAAGTAGTATCAAAGTGAGGTGACAACAGCGACATTGAGGACAAAGTAGTATCAAAGTGAGGTGACGACAGCGACATTGAGGACAAAGTAGTATCAAAGTGAGGTGACAACAGTACATTGAGGACAAAGTAGTATCAAAGTGAGGTGACAACAGCGACATTGAGGACAAAGTAGTATCAAAGTGAGGTGACGACAGCGACATTGAGGACAAATGTAGTATCAAAGTGAGGTGACAACAGTAACATTGAGGACAAAGTAGTATCAAAGTGAGGTGACAACGGGTACATTGAGGACAAAGTAGTATAAAGTGAGGTGACAACAGCGACATTGAGGACAAAGTAGTATCAAAGTGAGGTGACAACAGACATTGAGGACAAAGTAGTATCAAAGTGAGGTGACAACAGCGACATTGAGGACAATGGTAGTATCAAAGTGAGGTGACGACAGCGCATTGAGGACAAATAGTATCAAAGTGAGGTGACAACAGTACATTGAGGACAAAGTAGTATCAAAGTGAGGTGACAACAGCGACATTGAGGACAAATAGGTATCAAAGTGAGGTGACAACAGTAACATTGAGGACATGTAGTATCAAAGTGAGGTGACAACAGGAACATTGAGGACAAAAGGTATCAAAGTGAGGTGACAACAGCGACATTGAGGACAAAGTAGTATCAAAGTGAGGTGACAACAGCGACATTGAGGACAAAGTAGGTATCAAAGTGAGGTGACAAACAGCGACATTGAGGACAAGAGTATCAAGTGAGGTGACAACAGCGACATTGAGGACAAAGTAGTATCAAAGTGAGGTGACAACAGCGACATTGAGACAAAAGTATCAAAGTGAGGTGACAACAGCGACATTGAGGACAAAGTAGTATCAAGTGAGGTGACAACAGCGACATTGAGGACTTGGTAGTATCAAAGTGAGGTGACAACAGCGACATTGAGACAAAAGTATCAAAGTGAGGTGACAACAGCGACATTGAGGACAAAGTAGTATCAAAGTGAGGTGACAACAGCGACATTGAGACAAAAGGTATCAAAGTGAGGTGACAACAGCGACATTGAGGACAAAGTAGTATCAAAGTGAGGTGACAACAGCGACATTGAGGACATGTAGTATCAAAGTGAGGTGACAACAGCGACATTGAGGACAAAGTAGTATCAAAGTGAGGTGACAACAGCGACATTGAGGACAAAGTAGTATCAAAGTGAGGTGACACAGCGACATTGAGGACAAAGTAGTATCAAAGTGAGGTGACAACAGCGACATTGAGGACAAAGTAGTATCAAAGTGAGGTGACAACAGCGACATTGAGGACAAAGTAGTATCAAAGTGAGGTGACGACAGCGACATTGAGGACAAAGTAGTATCAAAGTGAGGTGGACAACAGCGAATTGAGGACAAAGTAGTATCAAAGTGAGGTGACGACAGCGACATTGAGGACATTGGTAGTATGGAAGTGAGGTGACAACAGCGACATTGAGGACAAAGTAGTATCAAAGTGAGGTGGGAACAACAATATTGAGGACAAAGTAGTATCAAAGTGAGGTGGAACACGAATTGAGGACTTGGTAGTATCAAAGTGAGGTGACGACAGCGACATTGAGGACTTGGTAGTATCGAAGTGAGGTGACGGACAGCACATTGAGGACAAAGTAGTATCAAAGTGAGGTGGGAACAACAATATTGAGGACTAGGTAGTATCAAAGTGAGGTGACGACAGCGACATTGAGAACAAAAGGTATCAAAGTGAGGTGACACAGCGACATTGAGGACAAAGTAGTATCAAAGTGAGGTGGGAACAACAATATTGAGGACTTGGTAGTATCAAAGTGAGGTGACGACAGCGACATTGAGGACTGCAGGCGGAAACTGAAACAAACATGAAAGAAAAACGACTGTTCCGCCGGACGAAAGAGACAAAGCAAATTACAAGACAAAACACGACGCGCTTCGACTCTATGGTCTCCTTTAGGCATGATAAAAGAAAAACATTTAGGACAATGAAGACGAAGAACGAACAATCACTTATTTCCTCAAAATGGGCGCCAAATGAAGACTTGGGCACCACAGAGAGAGAGAGACAGAGACAGAGAGAGAGAGAGAGAGAGAGAGAGAGAGGGAGGGGGGATTCTAGTCCTTTTCCTCCCTCTTCATCGGCGAGTGTCTTCAATCAGAGAGAGTTGGGTTGGTTTTCTTCTCACTCTGTTTACCGCGTGGTATTTGATCGCAGGTTAATTTGAATTAATACGTTACGTTTTGATTGAATCGGCAAGGAATGCGAACTCAATACAAAATGTTGAAGACCGTGTGTGTGTGTGTGTGTGTGTGTGTGTGTGTGTGTGTGCGTGTGTGTGTACGTATGTATGTATGTGTGCGTTACTCTTTGTGTGTGTTGTGTGTTGTGTGTGTGTGTGTGTGTGTGTGTGTGTGTGTGAACACAGTTTGAATCTCTATTTAGAGGCTGTTCACCAGGTGGAATGAGTAACCACACACATTTCCATTAATCATACCCCCGTCTTGAAAAAAAAGTGTGACTTCAGGGCAAAAAGTCCACGTTCTTCCCGGAGAGGAGAGCGGGGGGGGGGGGGGGGGGTGAGAGTCTGGTCTTTGGGCTTTGTACTGTTAGTTCACATCCTCCCTAACTCACACAGCCTTTCTCTACAGCCTTAACACTCACAGTCGCGGTGTGATCAACACCATTGCGGATTTCTCTCAAAGTGTCCACACTATTGTTCAACACATCAAGCGGCTTCCATGAACCGCTCATCCAGCTTTGAGCAGAGTGCAGTCCCCCTGACCGCCATGAAGGACGTGTCAACATTCATGTCAGAGCCCTCCCCCACCCCCACCCCCGCCTTCTCCACATTCACCCCTGCCCTTACCCCCCCCCCCATCCCCCACCCTCATCCCCACCCCCTCTTCCCTTCCATCTCCTTATCCAGCTCGGAACAGTGACGTGTGCCAAGTAGAGAGAAGATGCTCTTTGCGGAGCCGGTAGTGAGATTCCAACTGCAGAACGGCCAATAAATCGCCCCGTCTATTTGAAAGGACTGGGGTGGGGGTGGGGGGGGGGGGAGAAGGGGGAGGGGGAGGGGGGTTGAGGTGGGGGTGGGGGTGGGGGGAAGGGGAGAGTCTGGCTAAGGGGCGGGACTGAAAAACACAGCTGCTGAATTAGAGCACTGGTCAATAATTGGACAGGCGGGAGGATGCGTTGTCAGGCCCGGAAGGTTGGGGGTGGAAGAGGGGGGGGGGGGAGAGAGAGGGGAGGGATAGGGGATGGGTGGAGGAGGAGGAGGAGGGGAAGGAGGAGGGGAGGGGGAGTGTCAAGATGGACAGAAGACTGGAGGGAGATGAATGGCTCTCAAGCCCTAGCTGCCTGCCTGCGAAATGCCGCGACAGGTGGAGCTCCGCTGTGCAGCGCCGCACGTGCATCTCGGGGCCTCTCCCCCCACCTCCCGCCCCCCACGCCACCCCCGCACTCCTCCTCCTCCCCCCACCCACCCCCTCACCCCCTCTCTCCCACCCACCCCGTAGACAGTGCCGCCTAATTAAACCGCTTCCCCAGGCCGGTGGGGAATGCCGTGAACGAGCGGCAGCGGGAGCCAGGCGTGCCGGCAGGCGACGAGGTGTGGGCAGGACGCCGGCAGGCCACTCAGCCAAGACACCCCTGCCCACGTCTTGTCTCTCAATCCGGCTCGGCTGTTGGGGGAGGGAGGGGGGGGGGGGGGGCGGTGTCGGCTTGCCATTCATTCTTCATGGCGGAGACACCCCGCGTCTGTAAACACAGTCATCACCCCCATGATGTATGCTGTCTGTACTGCTCCATACTGCGGTCTATACTGCTGTCGGCAGGCCCTCCATACTGCTGTTGTTATGCCTCCATATTGCTATTGTCAAGCCTCCATACTGCTGTTATTATGCCCATATTGCTATTGTCAAGCCTCCATACTGCTGTTGTTATGCCTCCATATTGCTGTTGTAAAGCCTCCTCCATACTGTTATGGCATGCCCTTCATACTGCTGTTATAATTCCTTCCATACTGGTATTGTAGTGCCCTTCATACTGCCTGACACTGCTGTTGTAATGCCCTTTACACTGCTGTTGTTACGCCCTCCATACCGCTGTTGTAAGGCCCCCCATACTGCTATTGTAATACCCCCCCCCCCCCCATATTGCTGTTGTAATGCCTCTATACTGCTGTTGTTATATCCTCCATGCTTTTTACTTCATTCCATTCTCTGTCCCCATTCATTTTACTTCATTGCATTCTATCTGCCCATTCATTTTACTTTATTCTCTTCTATCTCCCCATTTATTTCACTTCATTGCATTCTATGTTCCCATTCATTTTACTTCATTCCATTCTATGTCCCCATTCATTTTACTTTCATTGCATTCCCATTCATTTTACTCCATTCCATTCTATGTCCCCATTCACCTTACTTCATTGCATTCTATGTCCCCATTCATCTTACTTCATTCCATTCTATGTCCCCATTCATCTTACTTCATTCCATTCTATGTCCCATTCATTTTACTTCATTCCATTCCATGTCTCCATTCATTTTACTTCACTCCATTCTATGTCCCCATGCATTTTACTTCATTCCATTATATGTCCCCATCCATTTTACTTTATTCCGTTCTATGTCCCCATTCATTTGACTTCATTTCATTCTAACTTTCTATTCATTTTACTTCATCTTATTCCATGTCTCCATCGATTTTACTTCATTGCATTCTATGTCCCCATTCATTTTACTTCATTCCATTGCCATTCATTTTACTTCATTGCATTCTGTCTCTCCACTCATTTTACTTCATTGCATTCTATGTCCCCATGCATTTTACTTCATTGCATTCTATGTCCTCATTCATTTTACTTCATTGCATTCTATGTCCCCATTCATTTTACTTCATTGCATTCTATGTCCCCATGCATTTTACTTCATTGCATTCTATATCCCCATTCATTTTACTTCATTCCATTCTATGTCCCATTCATTTTACTTCATTGCATTCTATGTCCCCATGCATTTTACTTCATTGCATTCTATGTCCCCATGCATTTTACTTCATTCCATTCTATGTCCCCATGCATTTTACTTCATTCCATTCTATGTCCTCATTCATTTTACTTCATTCCAGTCTATGTCCCCATTCATTTTACTTCATTGCATTCTGTCTCCCCATGCATTTTACTTCATTCCATTCTATGTCCTCATTCATTTTACTTCATTCCAGTCTATGTCCCCATTCATTTTACTTCTTTCCATTATATGTCCCCATTCATTTTACTTCTTTCCATTATATGTCCCCATTTATTTTACGTCATTCCATTCTATGTCCCCATTCATTTTACGTCTTTCCATTATATTTCCCCATTCATTTTACTGCATTCTATTCTTTGTCTCCATTCATTTTACTTCATTCCATTCTATGTCCTCATTCATTTTACTTCATTCCAGTCTATGTCCCCATTCATTTTACTTCTTTCCATTATATGTCCCCATTCATTTTACTTCTTTCCATTATATGTCCCCATTTATTTTACGTCATTCCATTCTATGTCCCCATTCATTTTACGTCTTTCCATTATATTTCCCCATTCATTTTACTGCATTCTATTCTTTGTCTCCATTCATTTTACTTCACTGCATTCTATGTCCCCATTCATTTTACTTTATTCCATTCTATGTCCCCATGCATTTTACTTCATTCCATTCTATGTCCTTATTCATTTTACTTCATTCCAGTCTATGTCCCCATCCATTTTACTTCATTCCATTCTATGTCCCCATTCATTTTACTTCTTTCCATTATATGTCCCCATTCATTTTACGTCATTCCATTCTATGTCCCCATTCATTTCACGTCTTTCCATTATATTTCCCCATTCATTTTACTGCATTCTATTCTTTGTCTCCATTCATTTTACTTTACTGCATTCCATGTCCCCATTCATTTTACTTTATTCCATTCTATGTCCCCATTCATTTTACTTCATTCCATTCTACGTCCCCATTCATTTTACTGCATTCAATTTTTTGTCTCCATTCATTTTACTTCACTGCATTCTATGTCCCCATTCATTTTACTTCATTGCATTCTATGTCCTCATTCATTTTACTCCATTCCACCATTCTATGTCCCCATTCATTTTACTTCATTGCTTTCTATGTCCTCATTCATTTTACTCCATTCCATTCTATGTCCCCATTCATTCTACTTCATTCCATTCTATGTCTCCTTTCATTTTACGTCATTCCATTCTATGTCCCCATTCATTTTACTTCATTCCATTCTATGTCCCCATTCATTTTACTCCATTCCATTCTATGTCTCCATTCATTTTACTTCATTCCATTCTATGTCCCCATTCATTTTACTCCATTCCATTCTATGTCCCCATTCATTTTACTCCATTCCATTCTATGTCTCCATTCATTTTACTTCATTGCATACATTGTTCTCAGACATTTCCCATCATTTCATTCGATTTCCCACCTCCTTCCCTTTCATTTCATTCCTTGTCCGGATTCATTTCACTGTATTCTATTTCAGTCGTTATTCATTTCACTATATTCTATTTCAGTCGTTATTCATTTCACTATATTCTATTTCAGTCGTTATTCATTTCACTATATTCTATTTCAGTCGTCATTCATATCACTTCATTGAGTTGTATACCCCCCCCCCCCCGCCCCCCCCCCCCCCCCCCCCAGTTACTTATTACTTCCATTTCCTTTCCCCATTCATTCATTTCAACTCCATTCCACTTCCCAATTCATTTTACTTCATTCCATTTTATGTTCCCATTCAGTCTCTGTTCCTTCCATTCTATATCCACATTTTTTTCACATCATTCCAAGTCCTCGGTTATTAATCCCCCTCCCGTTCCCCCATCTCCATTCAGTTCTTTTCATTTCTTGTGCCTATTTATTGAATTTCATTCATTCCATGTCTCCATTTAGTTCATTTCATTCCCTTCTATGTACAGATTTAGTTTGTTTCATTCCATTTTTTTTAAATCCCTGTGTATTTCACTTTTGTCCTTGTTCCCATTGATTTCATTCCATTCCATGTGTCCACTCATTTCACTTTACTTCCTATCTCAGTTCAGTTCATTCTACGTCTCTGTTCATTGCATTTCGTTTCGTTCCAAGTCGCCGTGTGTTCAAGTTCAGTCCATGCCTCCAGATTATTTCCTCTCTTTCATTCTATGGCCTTTTAAAAAAAATAAAAATTTCATTTCATTTCATGTCATGACTCTATTCATTGTACTTTTTTCCATTTTGTGTCTCCATGTCATCTCTATATCCAGTGTATTTCAGTTCATGTCATGACTCTATTCATTGTACTTTTTCTCCATGATGTGTCTCCATGTCATCTCTATATCCACTGTATTTCAGTTCATGTCATGACTCTATTCATCGTACTTTTCTTTTCGTTATGTGTCTCCATGTCATCTTCATATCCATTGTATTTCACGTCGTCAATCATTTTATTTACATCCATTTTTACGTCCTCATTCATTTCATTTCGTTTGATGTTCCAATTAATTTTTTGTATTCAACTTAATTTCACGTCTTCACTCTCTTATCATGGTCTTTGCATTCTTCCATTCCTTTTCCTCGTCTGTCATATATCACGCCCCCGTTTTCTCGGCAAAAAACTTTATTGCGTTTTTGTACTCCCAGTTCTTATAGAACAGGGAGTACTTTAGAATGGGAACGAAGAAATGCTGTGTGTGGTGTGTGTGTTGTGTGTGTGTGTGTGTGTGTGTGTGTGTGTGTGTCCGTCCGTGGTCAAAATGTATTCCACTCGCTCCAGACAAAACTACTGGGCCGATCTTTCTGAAAATTTGTAGGTATGTTCATTATGGGTCACGGATGATGCCCGATGTTTTAGTTTACCGTTATAGCCGTTACTAACGGCCCATAATGGTTTTCTTCTTTATGGAAAATCTCATGCGTATTCACGCGTGGCCGATCTTTCTGAAAATGTGTAAATATGTTCATTATAGGTCACAGATGATGGCCGATGCTTACCAGAATAGCCATAACTAACGGCTGCACCAGCCCAAGACGGTTTTTCCTCTTTATGGAATATCTCACGCGTATTCAGGATAAACTGGGAGTACGTTTATATGCTTTGCATCTTGTTCTAGTTTCGTCGAGCTTCTTTTCAGTAATGCTCCAGTGATAATCCAATATACTGCAACGACTCACACACGAAAGGCACATCGTCCCCTTTTTTTGTTTTCAAACAGATCATAATACATCGGGTTGATCACGATATAGGTTAATTACACAATTTACACTTAAAAGTGAAACTGTCATGTATGTTGAGCACGAAGTAATCGAAACATGATGACCACCTAACGGTTATTCAGTTTCAACCTGTAAGTTTTTTTTTTCTTTTAATAGGTCATGAAATTTAATCATTCTGCCTGACGCTCAAAACGCTTCGGCATGTACTATGATTTAAAAAAAAACTCTGCTTATCAATGGCACAAACTACATGACTATATACAAGAATTCATGTCAATCTTTGATACGCTTATAAAATGAATATTACTTTGGCAATCAACCACAAATGTTGACTGTATATTCTTTGTGCTATGGGAAAAAAAAACCAACATTTTTACCCAATATTTTTTGTTAAAATCTTATTTATGACCTCACACAAAAATTATCTTCCCTAAAAGACCCAAACTTTCGTGTTCTTTGGGTACAGAGATGATTTCGAACGATCAGTCTGGAAATTTGCCAACAAAACCCCACGGTAAAAAAAGAAATGCCGCGCAGTCATTGTAAATGTGTGACGAGGTCACGTGACACTCACTTCAACCAACCTTGAAATTGACTCACACATCTCAGTGTGGTTCTAGTTTCCTTGAAAATACATCGATGATACTGTACAACAGCATGGCGTGGTCAGCATGTAAAGGCCTGCAGCTTTCAAACAATTATTATTATTATTATTATTGTTATTACTATTATTATTATTATCATTATTATTATTGCTGTTGTTGTCGTCGTCGTCATTATTATTATTGATGTTGCTGGTGCTGCTGCTGCTGTCATTATCATTATTTTTATTATTATCATTATCACTATTATTATTTTTTTCAAATTATTATTACTATTATTATCATATATTATTATATTATCATTATCATCATTATTATTTCATCATCATCATAATCATAATAATAATCATAATCATCATCATCATCATCATCATTATTATTATTGTTATTATGATTATGATTATCATTATTATTATTAATTATTATTATTATTATCATTATTATTGTAGCGCCTATCATCAGAGACCAAGCTTTGAACGCTTTACAACTAACACTGACGTTCACACACAACGGGCTGTCTGCCTGGGTAGTACCGGTTGAAGAGCCGCCAACAGGCACAACACATTCGTCTCCCGTGTCAGTCACTCGCTCCAACTTTTCTTTCTTTCTTTCTATCAACGGGGGATGCATGTTGTGTGTAAGGTTGCCACCTCACAGGGAATGACTGACACACACATCCAATGATAATAATGACACAGACAATGTTAAGTAGGTACCCAAGGTTTGAGCAGTAAGTTGCGTTCATATGTAGGTCAGACATCTGCTAAGTCGTAGCCACGAAACCCTCTTCTTAAAATTCTCTCGTCTTAGTCATAAATTCATTTATCGATCCGCTGTAAATTATGAGCAGTGTGGTCTTGAAACTTAGCGGATGTGGTGAAGCGTATACAGACTAAACGCAGTGACACCTTGATGAAACTGAAACTGAAACTGTCATGTCCCCATTCACTTAATGTCTTTCCACTCGATGTCCTCATTTTTATTTTATCACCTTCTGTCCATTTTCCATCCCTGTACATTTCACATTTTATTCCATGTCCAGCTTTATCTTACTTCAGTCCGTTTTAACGTGTGTTCTATTCGAATGTGGTGCAGATGTCTTACTGATGTGTGTTCTATTCGAATGTGGTGCAGAAGTCTTCCTGATGCGTCTTCTATTCGAATCTGGTGCAGATATCTTATTGATGTGCGTTCTATTCGAATGTGGGGCAGATGTTTTACTGGTGTGTGTTCTATTCGAATGTGGTGCAGATGTTTTACTGATGTGAGTTCTATTCGAATGTGGGGCAGTGTTTTCCTGGTGTGTGTTCTATTCGAATGTGGGGCAGATGTTTTACTGATGTGTGTTCTATTCGAATGTGAGGCAGATGTTTTACTGATGTGTGTTCTATTCGAATGTGGGGCAGATGTTTTACTGATGTGTGTTCTATTCGAATGTGGGGCAGATGTTTTACTGATCGAATGTGAGGCAGATGTTTTACTGATGTGTGTTCTATTCGAATGTGGTGCAGATGTCTTACTGATGTGTGTTCTATTCGAATGTGGGGCAGATGTTTTACTGATGTGTGTTCTATTCGAATGTGGGGCAGATGTTTTACTGATGTGTGTTTAATTCCAGTGCTGCACACACACCTAACTGATGTGTTTGGTTCCAATGCATTACAGAGACCTGAGTGTTTGGTTCCAATGCATTACAGAGACCTGAGTGTTTTGTTCCAATATATTACAGAGACCTGAGTGTTTGGTTCCAATGTTTACAGACACCTGAGTGTTTGGTTCCATTGTATTACAGACACCTGAGTGTTTTGTTCCATTGTATTACAGACACCTGAATGTTTTGTTCCATTGTATTACAGGCACCTGAGTGTTTTCTTCCATTGTATTACAGACACCTGAGTGTTTTGTTCCAATGTATTACAGACACCTGAGTGTTTTGTTCCAATGTATTACAGAGACCTGAGTGTTTTGTTCCAATGTATTACAGAGACCTGAGTGTTTTGTTCCAATGTATTACAGAGACCTGAGTGTTTTGTTCCAATGTATTACAGACACCTGAGTGTTTTGTTCCAATGTATTGCAGACACCTGAGTGTTTAGTTCCAATGTATTACAGAGACCTGAGTGTTTTGTTCCAATGTATTATAGAGGCCTGAGTGTTTTGTTCCAATGTATTACAGGCACCTGAGTGTTTTGTTCCAATGTATTACAGAGACCTGAGTGTTTTGTTCCAATGTATTACAGACACCTGAGTGTTTAGTTCCAATGTATTACAGACACCTGAGTGTTTTGTTCCAATGTATTACAGACACCTGAGTGTTTTGTTCCAATGTATTACAGACACCTGAGTGTTTAGTTCCAATGTATTACAGACACCTGAGTGTTTTGTTCCAATGTATTACAGACACCTGAGTGTTTTGTTCCAATGTATTACAGACACCTGAGTGTTTAGTTCATGTTACAGCACCTATGTTTTGTTCCAATGTATTACAGACACCTGAGTGTTTTGTTCCAATGTATTACAGACCTGAGTGTTTGTTCCAATGCAATGCAGACACTTTCTAATGTGTGTCTTGCTCTAGTGTGTTGCAGACAATTGCTGATGTGTGTCATTCCATGTGTTGCAGAAACATTGCTGATGTGTAGTGTCATTCCACTGTGTTACAGACACATTACTGACGTGTGATATTCCACTGTGTTGCAGACACCTCACTGATGTGCGTTATTCCACTGTGTTACAGACACCTCACTGATGTGTGTTATTCCACTGTGTTACAGACACCTCACTGATGTGTGTTATTCCACTGTGTTACAGACACCTCACTGATGTGTGTTATTCCACTGTGTTGCAGACAACTCACTGATATGTGTTATTCCACTGTGTTGCAGACACCTTGCTGATGTGTGTTATTCCAATGTGTTTCAGACACCTTGCTGATGTGCAGTGTGTCATTCCACTGTGCTGCAACACCTCACTGATGTGTAGCGTGTCATTCCACTGTGCTGCAACACCTCACTGATGTGTAGTGTGTCATTCCACTGTGTTGCAGACACGTTGCTGATGTGTAGTGTGTCATTCCACTGTGTTGCAGACACGTTGCTGATGTGCTGTGTGTCAATCCACTGTGTTGCAGACACGTTGCTGATGTGCTGTGTGTCAATCCACTGTGTTGCAGACACGTGCTGAATGTGCTGTGTGTCAATCCACTCTGTTGCAGACACGTTGCTGATGTGCAGTGCGTCATTCCACTGTTGTTGCAGACATCCTCACTGATGTGTAGTGTGTCATTCCACTATGTTGCAGACACGTTGCTGATGTGTAGTGTGTCATTCCGCTTGTTGTTGCAGGCACTACTGATGTGTAGTGTGTCATTCCCTTGTTGTTGCAGACACGTTGCTGATGTGTAGCGTGTCATTTCGCTTGTTGTTGCATGACACGTTGCTGATGTCAGCGGAAGCTGCCGCCGTCGTTCTGGAACTCGGCCTACCAGGCGGGCCCCGCGGCGTGCGGCAGTCACGGGGCTTCTCCCTGGGCCCCGAGGCTTACTTCCACTCCTCCGCTGTACGGACTGCCCAAGTCCTGGCCCTACCCTTAACACCTCCCAGCCCCACTCCTATGGCCCACAGGTCAGCTGGATTGGTGATGAGGTGGGGATGGTGGTGGGTTGGAGTTGGGTGGGGTGGAGGTGGAGGTAGGAAGGTTGGTGAGAGTAAGGGGTGGGATCAGGTGGTAGGAGGGAGGGGATGGGGGTGAGTGAGGTGGTGGAGGTGTGACGGACTTTCGGTGTAAGGGGCTATGTTACGGCATATTTTGTCGCCCCTGCATATTGTGCCGCCGTGCTGCATGAACTTGGTGCTCGTGAGATGATATGATGTGATGATGATAATGATGTGATGATCACCTCGTCCTCCCTATTGGCTTCTCTTCTCTCTCTTCTTCTCTCTTCTATCTTCTCCTCCTTCTCCTCCCTCCCTCCTCGTCCTCTCTCTCCTCTTCCTTCATTCTTCTTCACTTGGTTATGATGATGTATGATCTTTTTCTCTTCCCACTTTCTTCTCTCTCTACTCTTCTCTCTCTCTCCTCTTCTTCTCTCCCCACCTTCTCCTTCAGTCTATTCTATTCACTTCTTCCATCTGTTTCACCTCTCTGTCTCGCTCTCTTCTCCTCTCTTCCCTCTCTTCTCTTCCTCCCTTCCTCCCTCCTTCTTCTCTTCTCTTCCCTCTCCCTCTTCTCTCTCCGTTCCTCCCTCCTCTCCTCTCCTCCCTCCTTCTCCTCCCTCCTCCTTTCTCCTCCTTCTCTCTCCCTCGTTCCTCCCTCCCTCTCCTCTCTTCCTCTTTCTCCCTCCTCTCCCTCTCTCCCTCCTTCCTCTCTCCTCCCTTCCTCCCTCCCTCCCCTCTCTCCCTCCTTCCTCCCTCCTCTCCCTCTCTCCATACGTCTCCTCCTCTACTCTCTCCCCTCTCTCCCTCCGTTCCTCCCTCCCTCTACCTCTCTCCCTCCGTTCCTTCTCCGTCCTCCCTCCTCTACCTCTCTCCCTCCGTTCCTCCCTCCCTCTCCCTCTCTCTCTCATTCTCCCCCTCTCCTTCTCCCTCCATTCCTCCCTCCCTCTCCCTCTTCTCCTCCGTCTCCTCCCTCATCTTCCCTCTCTCTCCTCCCTCGTTCTCTCCCTCTCCTCCCTCTCCCTCGTTCTCCCCTCCCTCTCCCTCTCTTCCCTCATTCCTCCCTCCCTCTCCCCTCTCCCCCTGTTTCCTCCCTCCCTCTCCCTCTCTCCCTCCGTTCCTCCCTCCCTCTCCCTCTCTTCCTGCATTTCTCCCTCCTTCTCCTCCTCCTCCCTCCTTCCTCTCTCCCTCCTTTCCTCCCTCCCTCTCCCTCTCTCCCTCCTTTCCTCCCTCCCTCTCCCTCTCTCCATACGTTCCTCCCCTCTCCCCCTCTCTCCCTCCGTTTCCTCCTCCCTCTACCTCTCTCCGTCCGTTCCTCTCTCTCTTCCTCCTCCCTCTACCTTCTCCCTCCGTTCCTCCCTCCCTCTCCTCTCCTCTCTCCATTCCTCCCTCCCTCTCCCCTCTCCCTCCATTCCTCTCCTCCTCTCCCTCTCTCCCTCCTTCCTCCCTCACTCTCCCTCTCTCCCTCCTTTCCTCCCTCCCTCCTCTCCTCTCCCTGCGTTCCTCCCTCCCTCTCCCTCTCTCTCCCTGCATTCCTCCCTCCCTCTCCCTCTCCCCCCTGTGTTCCTCCCTCCCTCTCCCTCTCTCCCTGCATTCCTCCCTCCCTCTCCCTCTCCCCCTGTGTTCCTCCCTCCCTCTCCCTCTCTCCCTCATTCCTCCTCCCTCTCCCTCTCCCCCTGTGTTCCCCTCCCTCTCCCTCTCTCCCTGCATTCCTCCCTCCCTCTCCCTCTCTCCCTGCATTCCTCTCTCCCTCTCCCTCTCTCCCTCCATTCCTCCCTGCCTCTCCCTCTATCTCGCTCCGTTCCTCCTCTCTGTCAATGTCTCTGTGTTCTAGGTCTCTTCTCTTTCACTCCCACTTCCCAATACCCCCCCCCCCCTTCCTCTCCTCTCTCTCTCTTGATCGATCGAATAAAGGTTTTCCGAGCATTGCTCTCTCTCTCTCTCTCTCCCTCTCTCTCTCTGTCTGTCTGTTTTGTCCGTCCGTCTGTCTGTCTGTCTGTCTGTCTGTCTGTCTCTCTCTCTCTCTCTCTCTCTCTCTCTCTCCTCTCTCTCTCTCTCTCTCTCTGTCTGAATCTCTGTCTGTCTGACCCTCCTTCCCTCCCTCTCCCCTCTCCCCTCTATTTGTCTCTCCCTTCCTCTCTCCCTCCTCCCTCTGTCTGTCTGTCTCTATCTCTCTCTGTGTCTGTCTTTCTGTCTGTCTCCCTCCTCCTCTCCCCTTTCCCCCCTCTGTCCCTCCCTCCCTCTCTCCCCCCCTCTCTATGTTTGTCTGTCTGTCCCTCTGTCCCTCCCTCCCTCTCTCCCTCCCCCCCTCTCTATGTTTGTCTGTCTGTCCCTCTGTCCCTCCCTCCCTCTCCCTTTCCCCCTCTGTTTGTCTATCCCTCCCTCTCTCTCTTCCCCCTCTGTCTGTCTGTCCCTCTGTCTGTCTGTCTCTCTGTCAGTCTCCCTCCCCCCCTCCCCTCTCTCTCTCTCTCTGCCTCTGAGTCAGCATTGCTGAGGTGTGGTACTGGGCGGTGTGCAGGGGGCCCATGCTTTCTCCTACTCCGGCATGGAGGCTACGCGGGGTCTGACCTCGCACTACAGCTCCCTGGTGATGCCGGGGGCGGGGCTGGGAGCCCGCGGGGATGGGAGGACAGGCCAGTACGACCTCAGCAAGGGCGGCGACGCCTTCTCCTCGGCGGCCGCTGGCTACTACGCCATGAGTCGGTTCGGCTCTGATCTGGGCGTGGACAGCACACTGCCTGGTATGGGAGGATGGGCGGGGTGGGGAGGGGGGGGGGGGGGGGGAGGGGCGGAAGGGGGTGGAGGCGGGAGGGGGGGGAGGGCGATAGTGACGGGGGCTGGGCTTGGGTGGGGGGATGTAGCCGCCGGCTACTACGCCATGAGTCGGTCTGACCTGGGCGTGGACAGCACACTGCCTGGTATGGAGGGTCAGTGTGTGTGTGTATGTGTGTGTGTGTGTGTGTGTGTGTGTGTGTGTGTGTGTGTGTGTGTGTCACTGTGTGTGTGTGTGTGTGTGTGTGTGTGTGGGCACTGTGTGTGTGTGCATTGATAGATAGATAGATAGATAGATAGATAGATAGATAGATAGATAAATAGATAGATATGCGATGAACAGTCGGTTTTGTGTACAGTGGTGTTCAGAATGTGGTGTTCTGTTTGTACTTATATGACGTGAAATCACAGACGTCACAACTGTCCACTTCTCATTTGGAGATAATGACGTTACTCTCAGTTTTGGTTTTGAATTCCGCACATTTCTTCACGACTGACAGACGTGTCATGGGTCTGTTTCACTGTTTCCATGACAACTGACAGACTGTCATGGGTCTGTTTCACTGTTTCCATGCAACTGACAGACGTGTCATGGGTCTGATTCACTGTTTCCTTGACAAATGTCATAACTGTCATGGGTCTGTTTCACTGTTTCCTTGACAACTGACGGAACTGTCATGGGTCTGTTTCACTGTTTCCTTGACAACTGACATAACAGTCATGGGTCATTTCACTGTTTCCTTGGTAACTGTCCTAACTGTCATGGGTCATTTCACGGTGTTTCAGGTCTGGACCTCCCTTTACAACAGACGAAGAAGGAGCTGTACTGGTGACACCCCGTCGCTGCTCCTCTCTGCTGCCGGGGGTCACAGGATAACAAGGGTTAACATGGACAACACTGATTCCCTCCGGGGTCACAGGATAACAAGGGTTAACATGGACAACACTGATTCCCTTCATGACACGGACAGCGTCATCACCTTGCCAACGCTAAAGCCCCACTGTCCACGGGCCGTCAGTTGAATCAGGAAGTGACAAAGTCTTGCTGCAAAGGGTGTCTTCACACCGTCCGCCATCTTTCTTCTTCCCCATCCTCCAATGCCGTCCATACATACCTGTGCCTTTAAACTGTGGATTTGTTTTACAGTGATCACAGGTAGATTTCAGTTGTGTGTGTTTTTTTTAACAGCTGAGACTGATATATATCTTTCGACGATTCAGACAAGGCAAGTTCAATGGCAGTGTTCACTTGCTCGACAAAAGTCCAGAAGGGATTTCGTAACTGTTTTCAGTGTCAAAACTCAAGAGACATTTCTTTCAGCAAAGTGGCAAACATCTTGATGCCAACCAACATTGGAACCCGTTATCAGCGCTGTTTTCAGTGTCAACACTCAGAGACATTTCTTTCAGCAAAGTGACAGACATGTTGATGCCAACCAACACTGGAACCCGTTATCGGCGCTGTTTTCAGTGACAACACTCAGAGACATTTCTCTCAGTCAAGTGACAAATATCTTTGAAACTCGTTATCAGAGCGCTGTTTGCTTCCCTGTCATACAGGGTTGTTGGACTAGCTGTGTCTCACGCCCGCTGCCTCCAAAATTAGGTATGTTTTACACAGGTTTGTTGGAACTGATAGATCTTTACACCGACTGACTGGAAAACTAGTGGTGTTCTACATAGCTGTGTTTGATGACTTGATGGGTTTGACACCGACTGCCTTGAAAGCTAGGTGTGTTGTACACAGGTTGTTTGAATACAGGTGTTTCTTGCCGACTGCCATGGACATTAGGCGTGCTTCATTCAGGACATGTTCCTGGTGGTCAAGTTCTGGAACTGGACATTGCCACACGACTAGAATCAACCGGATGACCGGATGATAGCAACCTTCTTTTCCCTTTGTGTTGATGATGTCAACCTTCTTTGTGTTGATGATGTCAACCTTGTTTGTGTTGATGATGTCAACCTTCTGTGTGTTGATGATGACAGCCTTCTTTGTGTTGATGAATGGCAACCTTCTTTGTGTTGATGAATGTCAACTTTCTTTGTGTTGATAAATGTACAACTGTCTTTGTGTTGATGATGACAACCTTCTTTGTGTTGATGATGACAACTTTGACATGTCTAGATGATAACAGCTTCATCTTCTTTACGTGGTGATGATACCAGCTTTATCTTCTTTACGTGGTGATGATAACAGCTTTATCTTACTTACGTGTTGGTGATAACAGCTTTATCTTCATCATGTCTTGAGGATAACAGCTTATCTTTCTTGTGTCTCCATGATGACAGCTTTGTCTTCACAATGTGGTGATGATGACAGCTTTGTCTTCACAATGTAGTGATGATGACAGCTTTTTCATCACAATGTGGTGATGATGACAGCTTTGTCTTCACTATGTGGTGATGATGACAACTTTGACTTCACAATGTGGTGATGCTGACAGCTTTGTCTTCACTATGTGGTGATGATGACAGCTTTGTCTTAACAATGTGGTGATGATGACAGCTCTGTTTTCACAAGCTCTGTTTTCACAATGTGGTGATGTGACAGCTTTGTCTTCACTATGTGGTGATGATGACAGCTTTGTCTTCACTATGTGGTGATGATGACAGCTTTTTCTTCACTATGTGATGATGATGACAGCTTTGCTCACTAGTGGGATGATGACAGCTTTGTCTTCACAATGTGGTGATGATGACAGCTTTGTCTTCACAATGTGGTGGTGATAATGACAGCTCTGTCTTCTCTATGAGATGAGAATAACAGTCTCGAAATCATCACAGACGGCTGTGTGTTTACCTTCTGGGTGATGCTGACAAACATATAGACTTTATCTGATAGGGTCTAGCTGAAGCCTGGGAGCAATCAGACGACCTCCCAGACCCTCAGACTAGACTGATGATGTGGCGAACAATGAAATGAACGCGTCACTGTAACTTCACTTCTTCTCATCCCTCCCTCCCTCCCCCCCCCCTTCCCCGCCCTTCCATCCCTACCTCCCCTGTCTTCATCTCACCTCTAAACTGTATCCTAATGGACCTTGTCCAGAGGCACCCAGCGACTGATGATGACTAACCCAAGGCGTTGCCTGGTGCGGACACACGCCATGTTGATGATGAACTCTGCTGTTCTCCCCGGCGCATGTCCCCAAACAATCCCAATGCTAATTCAGCTCTCGTACTCTGACGTCATACAGGACGGGCAGGGTGCCCGGTGATAGTGACAGACGTCCTTGGTGTGACGTCATACAGGACGGGCAGGGTGCCCGGTGATGGTGACAGACTTCCTTGGTGTGACGTCATATAGGACGGGCAGGGTGCCCAGTGACGGTGACAGACTTCCTTGGTGTGACGTCATGCAGGACGGGCAATGTGCCCAGCGATGGTGGCAGACGTCCTTGTTGTGACGTCATACAGGACGGGCAGGATGCCCAGCGATGGTAACAGCTCCATACGTCCTTGCAGCGTTCTCCGTGAGGATAGTGGGCACTGATGTCGGCAGCGGGCGATGGCTCTGAACGTTAGTGAAACATGTGACTTGACCAGGACTCTGGCCCTAGGATTGGTCTGAAGTCCAGTTGCCCCATGAAGAGGTGTTGAGGTGTGGGGAACACAGAGACTGTCCCTTCTGCTTTGTATAACTCCGGGGAGTACAGCGGCAGAGAGGAAATGTTCCGGTGCCAAAGACAGAGAAGGATTTCCCTAAACAGACTCTGGATTCTTCATTTCTTCATTTCCCCCCTTGATACTGATTCTTTGATTTAGGCTACCTCTCCTAGACGCTGATTCCTTGATGATCTCCATTCACATTGGTTCCTTAATTGTATTCCTTTCTGCTGATTCCTGGATTATCTCCCTGCATACTGATTCCTTGATTATCTCCCTATTGATTCCTTGATTAGCTCCCTGCATACTGATTCGTTTATCCCTCTTCTTACTGATTCCTTGATTATCTTCCTGCATACTGATTCGTTTATCTCCTTTCATACTGATTCCTTGACTACCTCCCTTGATACTGATCCTCGATTGTCTCCCTTCCTACTGATTCCTTGATTATCTCCCTACATACTGATTCTTTGATTATCTCCTTTTATACTGATTCCTTGATTATCTCCCTACATACTGATTCCTTGATTATTTCCCTACATACTGATTCCTTGATTATCTCCCTTGATATCGATTCCTTAATTGTCTCCCTTCCTGTTGATTCATTGATTATCTCTCTACATACTGATTCATTGATTATCTCCCTTCCTGCTTATTCCTTGATTATCTCCCTACATACTGATTCCTTGATTATCTCCTTTCATTCTGATTCCTTGATTATCCCCCTGCATACTGATTCCTCGATTATCTCTCTGCATACTGATTCCTTGATTATCTCCCTACATACTGATTCCTCGATTATCTCTCTGCATACTGATTCCTTGATTATCTCCCTACATACTGATTCCTTGATTATCTCCCTACATACTGATTCCTTGATTATCTCTCTTCATACCGACTTCGTGATGATGCATCTTGATACTGTTTCCCTCGTCACCCCCTTGATATTGATTCCTTTATTCTCAACCGGAATTCTTATCGTCACATAAGCAACTGATCAAACGAAGATTCTGTCCGTAAACCGATGGATCGCCTAATCAATGGAAAACATGAGTCAATAAAATCCTCAGTCTGTCTATCTTAATGTCTGTCTGTCTGTATGTCTGTCTGTGTGTTCATTTTTCGGTGTGTCTATTTGATGGGAACCCGCGCTCTAATCAGAGTTAATGGTCCTTTCTCTTCTGATGCAGAAGGAATGGTTTAGATACTTTCCTCGAGATTACTGATTACACATCTTTACGGATGTTTTTTTTTTTACATAGCAAAAAACGACAGTTACCTGACACAATCCTACACCACTGGCGAATCCAGCAAAACATGAACGTGAGAGGTGTTGATGAAGCTGTGGCTCTCCAGGACTCTATCATGCTGTGTGTCCCGATGACTATCATACAGTGTGTCCCAATGACTCTAACATACAGTGTGTCCCAATGACTCGATCATACCGTGTGTCCGAATGACTCTATCATACAGTGTGTCCCAATGACTCTATCATACAGTGTGTCCCAATGACTCTATCATACAGTGTGTCCCAATGACTCTATCATACAGTGTGTCCCAATGACTCTATCATACAGTGTGTCCCAATGACTCTGTCACACAGTGTGTCCCAATGACTCTGTCATACAGTGTGTCCCAATGACTCTATCATACAGTGTGTCCCAATGACTCTAACATACAGTTTGTCCCAATGACTCTATCACACCGTGTGTCCCGATTACTCTATCATGCAGTGTCCCAATGACTCTATCATACAGTGTGTCCCAATGACTCTAGCATACAGTTTGTCCCAATGACTCTATCACACCGTGTGTCCCGATTACTCTATCATACAGTGTCCCAATGACTCTATCATACAGTGTGTCCCAATGACTCTAACATACAGTTTGTCCCAATGACTCTATCACACCGTGTGTCCCGATTACTCTATCATACAGTGTCCCAAT
>CM065724.1:70491286-70513786 GCA_033310375.1 Conus canariensis
CCGATGGTTTTCCCTCTCCATCTTGCAGTGTGATCAGTCCATCGGTGTTCTGATTATTCTGTCTTCCCCATCGTCACCGTCCCTCCGTCAACAGTACCCTGCAGGGTTCTTTTAGCAAGGCTACTGGCATCTGGTTACACAGCCACGCCAGTGCAGCTTTCCTATCTGGTCAGCATATACTGTCCGATGTGCTGCTTCATGGTTTGTGACACTTGGCCATAGGTGATACAATCAGTATATCGCTACCGCATTGCTAAGACCTGGCCATAGGTGATGCAATCAGTATATCGCTACCGCATTGCTAAGACCTGGCCATAGGTGATGCAATCAGTATATCGCTACCGCATTGCTAAGACCTGGCCATAGGTGATGCAATCAGTATATCGCTACCGCATTGCTAAGAACTGGCCATAGGTGATACAGTCAGTATATTGCTAGCGCATAGCTAAGACCTGGCCATAGGTGATACAATCAGTATATTGCTAGCGCATTGCTAAGACCCGGCCATAGGTGATACAGTCAGTATATTGCTAGCGCATAGCTAAGACCTGGCCATAGGTGATACAATCAGTATATTGCTAGCGCATTGCTAAGACCCGGCCATAGATGATGCAATCAGTATATCGCTACCGCATTGCTAAGACCTGCCATAGGTGATGCAACATATATCGCTACGCATTGCTAAGACCTGGCCATAGGTGATGCAATCAGTATATCGCTACCGCATTGCTAAGACCTGGCCATAGGTGATACAGTCAGTATATTGCTAGCGCATAGCTAAGACCTGGCCATAGGTGATACAATCAGTATATTGCTAGCGCATTGCTAAGACCCGGCCATAGTGATACAGTCAGTATATCGCTAGCAAATTGCTAAGACCTGGCCATAGATGATACAATCAGTATATCGCTAGCGCATTGCTAAGACCTGGCCATAGGTGATACAATCAGTATATCGCTACGCATTGCTAAGACCTGGCCATAGGTGATACAATCAGTATATCTCTACAGCATTGCTAAGACCTGGCCATAGGTGATGCAATCAGTATATCTCTACCGCATTGCTAAGACCTGGCCTAGGTGATACAATCAGAATATCGCTACCGCATTGCTAAGACCTGGCCATAGGTGATACAATCGATATGTCTCTACCGCATTGCTAAGACCTGGCCATAAGTGATACAATCAGTATACCGCTAGTGCATTCCTAAGACCTGGCCATGGGTGATACAATCAGTATACCGCTAGCGCATTGCTAAGACCTGGCCATAAGGTGATACAATCGTATACCGCTAGCACATTGCTAAGACCTGGCCATAGTGTGATACAATCGGTATACCGCTAGCGCATTGGTAAGACCTGGCCATAGGTGATACTATCAGTATATCTCTACCACATTGCTAAGACCTGGCCATAGGTGATACAATCAGAATATCACTACCGCATTGCTAAGACCTGGCCATAGGTGATACAATCAGTATATCTCTACCGCATTGCTAAGACCTGGCCATAGGTGATACAATCGGTATATCACTACCGCATTGCTAAGACCTGGCCATAGGTGATACAATCAGATATCACTACCGCATTGCTAGACCTGGCGATAGGTGATACAATCAGTATATCACTACCGCATTAGCAAAGACATGGTCATAGGTGATACAATCAGTATACTGCTAGCGCATTGCTATGACCTGGCCATAGATGATACAATCAGTATATCCTACCGCATTGCTAAGACCTGGCCATAGGTGATACAATCAGTATACCGCTAGTGCATTCTAAGACCTGGCCATAGTGATACAATCAGTATACCGCTAGCGCATTGCTAAGACCTGGCCATAGGTGATACAATCAGCGTATCTCTACCGCATTGCTAAGACCTGGCCATAAGTGATACAATCAGTATACCGCTAGCGCATTGCTAAGACCTGGCCATAGGTGATACAATCAGGTATCTCTAACCGCATTGCTAAGAACTGGCCATAGGTGATACAGTCAGTATACTGCTAGCGTATTGCTAAGGCCTGCCCATAGGTGATACAATCTGCGTATCTCTAACGCATTGCTAAGACCTGGCCATAGGTGATACAATCAGTATACCGCTAGCGCATTGCTAAGACCTGGCCATAGGTGATACAATCAGTGTATCTCTGCCGCATTGCTAAGACCTGGCCATAGGTGATACAGTCAGTATATCTCTGCCGCATTGCTAAGACCTGGCCATAGGTGATGCAATCAGAATATCACTACCGCATTGCTAAGACCTGGCCATAGTGATACATCAGAATATCACTACCGCATTGCTAAGACCTGGCCATAGGTGATACAGTCAGTATATCTCTGCCGCATTGCTAAGGCCTGGCCATAGGTGATACAGTCAGTATATCTCTGCCGCATTGCTAAGGCCTGGCCATAGGTGATACAGTCAGTATATCTCTGCCGCATTGCTAAGGCCTGGCCATAGGTGATACAGTCAGTATATCTCTGCCGCATTGCTAAGGCCTGGCCATAGGTGATACAGTCAGTATATCTCTGCCGCATTGCTAAGACCTGGCGATAGGTGATACAATCAGTATATCGCTACCGCATTGCTAAGACCTGGCCATAGGTGATACAATCAGTATATCTCTACCGCATTGCTAAGGACTGGCCGTAAGAGTTCCATTAGGGGACTGACCATCTCATTGAAGAGTTCAGTTAGGGGACTGACCATCTCATTGAAGAGTTCAGTTAGGGGACTGACCATCTCAATGAAGAGTTCCATTACGGGCAATGACGAGCTAATTCCAGTCTGGAGAAATGCCTCATTGACTGGTAAATCCACCCCTTGTCCTTTTCCTTGGCATCCAGTATCAACAAAGAGGTGCTGGTGTACAGTCATTATTTCAGATTACTCAATGCGCTTTCGTGAAAGGGAGCTACGTATCATAGTGTAATTTTTTTTTTTTTTTTTTTTTTGCTTCACCAGTCCTGAAAAAGCTTCAGCAGAATCACAATTGTGAGAGAATAAACATCAATGGGCAGACGCCGTTCTCAGACACCAATCTCTTAGGAGATCCAATTGAAGGCTATTTTACAGACTTCCTTTGTTCTTATAAATATTCACATTGTGATGACCTCATGTTATTCATCCCCTGTTCTTCCTCGTCCCTCTCCCCTCTGCATGCACATTTTCGTTTCCACAGAAATACGTGCAAAGTCATGGTGGTAGTAATGGAGGAATTGGCCCGCACGTACTGTTCCCATTTCTGGTTTTGCTCTGTGGATCGTTTCCTTATCTCTTTACTGAAGGATGCGACACACAGGGCTCGAGGGAGTTCTTATTTCTCTCTCTCTCTCTCTCTCTCTCTCTCTCTCTCTCTCTCTCTCTCTGATTTGTATTCTATTGTGTAGTTATGGCGTGACATTTTCGTGCGGCCAAGAGAGAGAGAGAGAGGGAGAGAGAGAGGGAGAGAGGATGTAAAATGACCGTTCAGATTTAGGCCTGAATTCCTGATATGACCCTGTGAGGTAGAATGGGCTATAAGCAACATTCCGTTCTCTCTCTCTCTCTCTCTCTCTCTCTCTCTCCTCTCCTCTCTCTCTCTCTCTCTCTGCTCTGTCTGTCTGTCTGTCTGTCTGTCTGTCTGTCTCTCTCTCTCTCTCTCTCTCTCTCTCTCTCTCTCTCTCTCTCTCTCTCTCTCTCTCTCTCTCTCTCTCTCTAGCCGCACGAAAATGTTATGCCATAACTACGCAATATAATACATATCATGAATAGCCAATGCCTTGCTGTTTCGCTGACAGGCGAAAACCGTACGACTCCAGACACAGCCAAGCTTTCGCCACAAGGAATTACGTGTATTCTGGACGATTCGTTGGCTGAAGCCTCTAACAAAAAAAAAAAAAAAAAAAAAAAAAAAAAAAAAACCTGGAAAAGCAAAAAAGATAAAGCTGTAGATATCTTCCATCCTAAGTAGCTCAAATCTTCTTTGGTATTAATGTTCATATTATATACCATCTTTCAGCTTGAATGATAATTCATTATTTCCCATCTATGTCAACTTTAGCTTTGTGGCTCATTCATTTCACATACGAGTTTAAATGTATATCTTACCATTTCACAAGCAATACTGTTTGTTGTATGACTCAGTGATAAAAAAAAAACGTGTTAGACAAACGACTATCTATTTTTTGTCACATTCCCTCTGTTTAATGCCCAGATTTCAATCCCATCCTGGAAAATGAACTGAAACTGAGAATCAAGTGACTTTCTCTAAAGAAAAAAAAAGACGAGAATTATCAAACTCAGACAGAATTTGAAACACAGTCAAAGCAATTCTGTGTGCTCTAGTAGGTTTTGGCATGTAAAATTAAATTGAGAAACACAGTCAGAACAATTCTGTGTGCTCTGGTAGGTTTTGGCATGCTTACATCAAATTCAGCCTGAAAAGAAATTCCCCTGAAATTTGCGTGTTCTTATGAGTTTGTTTTCATCCGTTCGTTGTTATGTATCGCTATATACCATGAAAATGTGTTTTCTCCATGTTCAAATGTAACTCTAGTCCTACTGCTGCTGCTGCATACAAACTATTCAGTTGTCTTCGTAAACCTACTACTGATATTCGTAACCAGGTAATACCATCAACAAAATATTGTCAACAATCCTATCAAATCAAAAGATACCGAATGTTCAATATTTCCTAAGGCAAGCTCACTTACTAATAAGAAAAACAGAATCAAACATCAAATCCCATTTCGTTTTGTACTATTCATGAAGTTGTATAACCATACTTTTCATATAGTCCTCGCCTTCACATACCTAGTATATACTCTTACACTGTTTACCTTTGGCTCTATTTTTGGTTTCAGTAACACAAGTCTCTTCTTAAGGTAAAACAAAAGCTTTTTCAAAATGTTCAGGTGCAAGACATAGCTTTTCATTATAAGCAAATTGTTAATGAATAACAACAGTGTGATCAGATCAATAATCTTACTTAAAAGGAGGTTACTGTTGACCTGTTATACAGTTTAATAAAAGTGTGTACACTCTTGTAATCTATTATTGAGCACTAAGATAAAAGTTAATTACTCATTTTACGCGGTGATATCTCTTTGTAACTGTTCGTTTCCTTCACGTGACCATTTGCTTTCAATCATTAGCAACATTATCAGTTCTGTTCTGATATCTGGGGGAATGCCACTGAGTAAATCATTTTGCTAAAAACGCATCTAATTTTTCTTTCCCTTTTTGATTGCTGTTCAAACCGTCCTGTCTGTCTGGTTTACCGTTCTTCAGCGTTCTCATTGCTGGCACTGCTCCCTTCCTGGTAAAGGTCTGTCAAATAGTTCTTCGGCATCATCAAATTCATCATCTTCAACAATATTCTCCATTTTCTTTTCTAATGAATTTTCAAAATGACAACATCACTGATCCAGAATATGCTGTTTTGTGGTTTTGAGTTTTTACGTTCTACTTTCTTGACGTTCCCAAAACGTCACTTGGCATTTGCTGCGTTCTCCTTTCCGTTTAATGGTCATGCTACCTTGATATCTTCTTGCTCTACAACATTGGTTCCTGTCACTTTCAGTCCATAGACGCTCAACTACATTACTTAGTCCTTGTACTGTATGTTTTTGATCCAATCATTTGGGGGGGCAGTTGCTAATATGACAGTCGTTGTTTTTGTCATATGTGCTTGCTGATCTGTAGTTTTTTGTTGTTGTTGTTTTTTTTGTTTTTTTTTTGTTTTGTTTTGTTTTTTTGTTTTGTTTTTTGCGTACGCAGGCTGATACTCCTGGGACACTTCCTGTATAGACAGGCAAAGATTAATCCCATCTACCCAACAAAGGGAGTGGAGTTTTGTGTGTATGACCGTTTTTTATCCCGCCATTAAGGCAGCCATACTCCATCTCGGGGAAGGTGCATGCTATGTGTAACGTGTCATCCATACCAACGGCCAAACTGGCCTTCTCTTCCAAAAATTGGTGATGGGATTTTACGTGTGTGCAAGATGTTATGCGTGCGTTCACACACGGAACTTCGGATTATAGTCTCATTCGAAGGACTGTATGGGAAATTGAGCCAGAACCAATGTTAACTCCGAGGGAAAAATCTCCCTGTACCGAAACGGCTCGGCGGAGATTCGAACCCGCAACCACTAGATTAAGAGTCCGGCGCTCTACCACTGAGCTATTCCGGCCCCCTGCTGATCAGTAATAAAATGATTGATTGCTTCACTATCACAATCATTAATTCGATCTTTACCGATATTTATATATACTCAAATTCAGCTTCAGTGTAGTGAGTCAATAAAGGCGTGAGGATGCAAAGGAATCCACGTGCATCTAACAACAAATCTATTACCATGTTAGAACCGAAACAACACATGGTAGAAGCATTGTTGATGTGACTGTCAAGTGCAATAGGAGATGAAGATGATCTGGTTATTGTCTGTCCAGGACATTTACTGTGGCAAAGTCACAGACACAGAAGCAAACCCCTAAAATGATGTGGGTGGAAAAGGAAAACCCCGTTCCACCCCAACTGCAATCACAAATATATGCCATTATAACGATTTTTGGTCAGAGAGAGAGAGAGAGAGAGAGAGAGAGAGAGAGGAGACAGACAGAGACAGGACAGACAACAGACAGACAGACAGACAGACAGAGATAAAGAGAGATAGAGAGACAGAGACAAATACAAAGACGGAGACAGAGAGAGAGAGAGAGAGAAGAGAGAGAGAGAGAGGGGGGGGGAGGGGGGAGAGGGGCAGACAGACTGACAGAAGGAAAACATGAAGACGGAAAGTGGGAAGGGGAGTAAGAAAGGTAGAGAAAAACACGAAAAAGCCAAAGACGAGAGGTAGGGAGGAGAAGAAAAGGCAGAGGAGAAAAAAACAAAACAAACAAAAAAAAACCCAAGGTGGAAACCTCCAACCAAGCCCAAGACTGGTGCTGAAAACCATGACTTGTAGAAACACGAATGATGAAGTACAACACTGACGATGGTGGCAGGAGAAGCACAGAGAGAGAGAGAGAGAGAGAGAGAGAGAGAGAGAGAGAGAGAGAGAGAGAGAGAGAGAGAGAGAGAGAGAGAGAGGCAAAAAGGGTGGGAGAAAGGGGGGGATGGAAGTGGTGGTGAGGTGGATGGGAAGGGGAGGAGGGGTTGTGGAGGCAGCAACCCGTTCCCATGTAGAAACTGACAAGAGCAGATGAAAAAGTGTAGCCGCCGGGAAACGGTGGCGCCATTTTCCCATATACCATCCGGAGAGAGACGAGAAGTGACGGGCGATCACGGGGATCATGTGTTCGGGGCCCGCTTCGCTACTAATCGCGCTGTCCCATCGCCGGTCCTGCTTGATTTATGACAATGTGCTCAACAAATTGCCGGTCACACATTAGTCTTTTCTTGGGAGGACAAGATGCGAACGTGGAAAAAAAAAAGTAAAGAAGAAGAGAAAAGAGGAACAGGAAGAGGAAAGGAGACGAAGAAGAAGGATGAGGAGGAAAATGAGGAGAGAGAGAGAGAGAGAGAGAGAGAGAGAGAGAGAGAGAGAGAGAGAGAGGAGAGAGAGCTGACACAGTTTTTATTGCCATTAGCAAATAAGCCCTGTTGGCAAGGGCGTTACAATTTCTGCATTAATAGTCTAGACAGCGATAAAGACATGCAGTGGAAAGAAAATGAACTTATACACTTTCATAAAGATTTCAAAACTATAATGGACAACATTCCTCATCCCAAACACACACACACACACACACACATACACTTGAACACACAAAGCGCGTACGCACGCAAGCACACACACACACACACACACACCACACACACACACACACACACACACACACACACACACACACACACAAGTCTGTGCACCACACTAATCCTTTTTTTTCGACCAACAAGCCATGAGAAATACAAAATAAGTGCAGAATGTGGATGAGAGAGAGAGAGAGAGAGAGAGAGAGAGAGAGAGAGAGAGAGAGAGAGAGAGAGAGAGAAGAGAGAGAGAGAGAGAGAGAAAAGAAGAAGAAGAAGAAGAAGAAGAAGAAGAAGAAGATGATGATGATGAAGATGAAGATGATGATGATGATGATGATGACGACGGTGACGACGGATGACGACGACGACTGGATGATGATCGACGACAATGATGATGGATGATGATGATGATGATGGCACTATTACAATACACGGAGACGGCCAATCATGGACAAAATCCATCAAAATGTAATCAGTCAAACAGCACCATCAAAGACAACTCCGACTCACCCGTTCAAACAGAATCGCTGTTGAAGCATCAAAACAGAGTTCTGTTAGAGAGAGAGAGAGAGAGAGAGAGAGAGAGAGAGAGAGAGAGAGAGAGAGAGAGAGAGAGAGGTATACTATGTGGTATTACATAGTAATAAATTAATACGTTATTCTGAGATCACCTAGGGTGACACCAACATAAACAGTGGTAAAAATGTGATTCCAGAGTAGACCACAAGACTATCCAAGACGATATCACAAGATTTTTTCTGGGAAGGGGAGACATAACTTCGTGACCACGGCGATTCTCATGAAACTGAGTGTGATCTGTGAGAAATGGAAGAGCAAGCTCTGAGATGATCTTGAGCACAAAAACTGCTTTCTTATATTTCGGTTTTAGTCTTAACAGAAAGATGCCAAAATGTTACTTAGTCAGGATCAAGTGATGTTAATGATTGTAACAGAACTCATTTTACAGTTCGCCCGTCAAAACTTAGATGTGGTCGCAGGACATGCTCAACTGCGGAGCTCAAATTTATAGAAACATAGTTTAAATGAGACTCAGTATAAGCATGGAAAGTATTTTGTGACAGGGATCGTTCAAAACTGTTGCATTGCAAACAGAAAGTAAATCTAGAAAGAAAACGGGGGATAGTTACCGCCACAGATACAGATACAGACAAACAGATTGCAGGACAAAACTGTAATCTGTCTGTCAACCTGTTTGTCTGTATCTGTAACTGTGGCGGTAAACTAACCCCTTTTCTGTCTAAATTTTGCTTCCTTTTCCGCCCTCAGTCACGTCGTTTTGAAACTCGCATACTCGAACAGAGAGGAGAGAGAGAAGAGGAAGGGGAGAGAGAGAGAGAGAGAGGAGAGAGAGAGAGAGAGAGAGAGAGAGAGAGAGACTCAGATCTTAGCCTTTTTCACGAACATGGTCTATGGCCACAGTGGATGAAGATGACAAGTGGAAATGGGAGTAATGGGGCTTAGGGAGGTTGTTGAAGAGTCTGGGGATGGGTGAAGGATGCAGGGTTGTGGGTGGTGAGGGTGCGGGTGGAGGTAGGGCGGAGAAGGAGGGGTAGGGATGTGTGGAAAAGCGGAATACCTTCCACGTCTCACATTTGAGATTGCTAACATTTGTTTCCAAGCTTAGAAACATGAAATGAATGCAACTCACAACATCTTTACAAACAAATCTACATCCACGCATAATTAGCAAAGATCTACACGACTGATGTATCAACCCATCATAATGAACCTGAAATCTGCGTCTAAACATAACCTTAGCTCTTTTGTTAATCGTAGAAAACACATCTCTATAATGCATTATGCCTGTGGGTCATTTTTGCTGTGTTCAGCCAAAATGAGATGTATTCTTTATCGATTCCTTTGGTTATTATCTCGAATACTTTCAAGCAGGGAAGCGAAAACCCAACAAAGAAATATACAAACAGAAAAATTTAAAAAAAACAACAACAAAAAACAAACAACGACGATCAAACAAAAACAAACACACAAACTAAAACGATGCTCATTTTCAACTTGACACACACAACGTCTTCAGCATATTCACTGCAATGATACATATTTTGAATAGGAAGAAGCAACTTAAACCTTTTCTGAGAAATGGTTAGAGCAGTACATATACATATCATTAACGCACTATTGCTATTGAAAAAAGAACGGTTTTGAAAAGTTTTAAGTTCTACTTACATTTGTCAAAGTCTGTAATGGTACCGTTCCATTCTTGGATTAAAAAGAAAAAAATATATATATCGAGTAGTCCGTGTTTGAAGAGCTAAAATATCTTTATATTACCAGTTTCTGGCTGCAGCCAAATCGAACTGAAGCCAGTTTAACTTAAAAATTTCCGTTGACTTTAAAGCCTGACAGTTTTGACCAGGTCTACCTTATTGGAGTATCAGTGTGTAAGCTTTATGTGGCAGTATTGTCATATTTGTTTCCATCGTAAGAATAAACATACAATGGGTATCTCCCCGGGTCTGCATGTCCTCTTATCAGGGGTTAGATCTGGAGCACCCACGAACTTCTCAAAGTTCATTAAATGTACTTTGTCAGTATATTCAAGTCTATTTAACCCCCAAACCCGCGATAAGTTTAATACTATCAACTGGAGCTTCGCACGCACACACACACACACACACACACACACACACACACACACACACACACACACACACACACACACACACACACCGAGGAAAAGAAGGTAGTCGGCGTTATAGGGCCTATCCTTAAAGCATAAAAAAAACACGCATAACTATTTAACAGTGCTTTTCATGTTGCTGCCAAATGTATTGTGCCATTCAAACTCTAGTAATATTTGCTAAATGAGGCTTGAAATAACAATAATCATAGTGTTCATAGTGTTCATAGTATTCTGCCATCATGGGAACATTCCTATCTTTCTGAAACCATCACTTCTTTTCGATGTTTACACGTGATCTCAGACTGTTGAATACGACTGTAAAATATTCAGTTAACTCTGAAAATCACTTAGGGTAGTTGACAACAGTACTACATCTTTTACAAAGAATGAGTTAAAAAAGAAAAAAAACCTAAAACATCCGGTAATGGCTGTAATACTCTATTAACCGTTTTTATCCACATATTTGGTCAACTGACCAATAAACGATCGAATACTACGTATAATTCAAAGCGCATTTTAATCTTACTCCTACTGGACAATCATCGTTTTGTTATAGACCACACCGATGTAAAAATAAATGGTACTTTACTTTGAGAGAAGCAAAAAACAAAAAACAAAATCACTTCACACTTTTTAAATATTATAATTTATCATGACGTAAGAGTCGAAAGCCTTTCTAAAATCAACGAAAGCAAGACATTGTTTTCTCCCTCTCCTAATCACACTTTTCTGGATGGCAGCATACTATGTGAAGATGTAATCAACAGCAGGGTGTTTATTTTCTCTTTTTATTTCTACAGTTTTGTTTTCACCACACACACACACACACACACACACACACACACACACACACACACACACACACACACACACACACACACTGAGAGAGAGGTGCTTTAAAGACACTATATAAACCCTATAACGTGGCCTGACCCTCACGGTTGGCTTGCTGTTCCAACAGTGCACTCTGCTGTGTTCTATTGGGGCTGTAAGTGTTTTTCCCCTCTCTGTTTGTTGGGGGAAACTTGTCAAGCATTAAATCGTCCTCACGTGGGGACGGCAACTAAACACCTTCCCATACACGCTCTCCTTTAAAAAAAAAAAAAAAAAACAAACAACAAAACGGTGAGTCACAGAGAAAACCTCCTGGATAAGAGTTACTCCACGGCGACAAATATAGCACTGACAACTGGGACTCCACAGAATGCGGGTTGTATCCCATGAACATAAAGGGAATATGTGTCGTTGATAGCGTTTTTCCCATCGTGTTGATTACTATTTCTTGTTGGGTTTTTTTTTACTTTTTTTTTTCAAGGGCAAACACTTTTATCTACTCGTAAAGAAATGTACAAACGGCAAACGTGAACGGAGAACAGTACTGCAAACAACAAAAAGGACAGTAGATCTTATCTTACATGAACAATTTACAAAGCAGCATTGATTTTACAAAATGAACAACAAATCCCATCTAACATATACATAGTTCGAACCAAGCACAATATTGTGTCTACACTGTCAGTGTCACACATTCACCTCTCACTGTTTTGGAGTGTTGTCCTTTTTTCAGAATTCATAATCAGAGAGAGAGAGAGAGAGAGAGAGAGAGAGAGAGAGAGAGAGAGAGAGAGAGAGAGAGAACCCTAGATTCCTAAAATTTTCTATACAGAAGCTTAGGAATCGACATTAACAATACAAATAGATTACTTATCCAAAGAAACGACGGTTAAATTTTAGCTGCCACGCTCTTGCTCGAAATTATGTATAACGATTGCTCTTCAAGTTTACCCATCATGAGAAAATCTTAAGCAAGACTACACACATACATAAACGTGCTCATGCAAACACGCACACACAAGTGTTCATTACTTTCTTGTTATATTGCGTAAACAGGTTATATACTAGTGATGAATGCTATCCTTAAATCGAAGGAATTTCAGGTGGTGTCGACAATATGTGTACGTCAGACAGTATTCTGCATGAATCGTATCCAAAATGATATCAATCGTTTTTCAGCTTGAAAATATCCTTAAACGCATACCGGAAACTGACGTCATCGTTGTATTCACTTCAGGTTTGACGTTTTAAGAAATACAGATACGTATACTGACTGTCCATGTGGTCAAAAATAAATGAATTAGCAAATTACCTTTTCCCTGCTGACCCTGTTGAAAACTACCCTGCCATTTCATGAAACCCCAGTACCATTCATTATTCCCGCTTATTCTGTTTTAGTATTGGAAATCACTCTGTGTAATATGACCTAATGAACTCATTCCCTCATTTTGTGTTTCTTCGTCCATTTGTTAATGGTCCCAATGACGCTTCTTTGATTAAGGAAGCTACGTGAACAGACTGAGCAGAATATAAGCATGGCCCTTGATGAAAGGAGAAAGGAAGGGGTGAGGATGGAGGGAGGTATGGAAAGAGGTAAACAAGAGGGGAAAAAGAGGGGGGGGGGGGAGAGAACAGAAGAAGAAAAAACGATAATAAAGAAGTAGAAGCATCAACAAACCAACAGTTGACTCAGGAAGCCACCCAGACCGTGTCGTTCCCGCTCATTGGCCGTGGACTGCGCCCTGACACTTTCCCCAGAGGCGTGTGGCCCAATTGTTGCCTGCCAGCCACAGCCAGGCAGGGGAAACACAGCAGGCTGCACACCAACAATTCATGAGCCAAGGCCTTGCTTAAGATGTCGAGTATTTATAGACTGCCGCAACTGGATTGATTTGAGCATTGTTAATTGTGTCTGAAAGTTGATTCTCCTCATTTTCTTTCATATGGTCATCACGGTACAAGCCAGGTGGTTCCAAGCAGACAGATTGAAATCAAAGGAATGGGATTATTTTGGGCTCTTGAAGCTGGCGCAAAGATAGGGTCACGGGTGAGTGCGAAAGCCTAAAATGTGTCAACTAAAGGGAAGGTTGTGTATTTGAAAATTGTGATTTCGTCGGTGAAGATCCCCCAAAACAACGGAAATCATTGGTGGGGACTTGTCCTTTTGATTAAATATCAGTTTAATGCTGGCTCAAAATTCATGGTAGGACTCAAAACGCATTCATGGATTATAAAGTCTTTAGTGCAAAATCGTAATTGCGGTGTGTGACCAGCAAGGCCCAACATGCCTGGCCTGCTGGCGGATCAACGCCGGGTCTTAATGGCTATTGCACACGACTAGGGCACCGCCGTCAGTGAGGCTTGCAGGGGTGCAGTGCCCATTGAAAGGCAGAGTTGAAGGCCCCCGAGGGAAGCGCATGGTGGGAGTTAAAGTGGGCAGAGGGAGGGGCGAGAGGGAGGGGATGGGGGAAGGAGAGGCGTACTTACGTCGTCTGCCGGTGTTAGGGGAAATGTAACCTTCTTGAAAATGAGTTTTGCCGCTCTCTCTCTCTCTCTCTCTCTCTCTCTCTCTCTCTCTCTCTCTCTCTCTCTCTCTCTCTTCTCTCTCTCTCTCTCTTTGTTGTTGAGTTTTCTGCAAACTGGAGAGATATGTTGTTTGTTGTCAATTTCTTCATCATGGAAGGCCTATGATTTTCTGACTCACCTCAAGATATCATGGAGAGATGATTCTTTGTGAAGCCCGCCATGGTCAACGACATGGACTCATTAATTTGTCCTGGCCCCTGTCCACACTCCCCCCCCCACCCCCCACTCCTCCACCCCCCTCCACACTCCTCTTTCTTTCCCCCTGTTGTTTCTGTCGTCATCTTGTAACTGGTATGAGCTGACGTATGATGAATGAGGTGGACGAGTCCGCACGCAGTGACGGCTCCTTGATGAAACTGAAACTGAAACACTGATACTGAGGAAGAGCTGTGTCATCAGTCATCAACAGTACCGAGGAAGACCTACGTCATCAGTCATCAACAGTACTGAGGAAGAGCTACGTCATCAGTCATCAACAATACTGAGGAAGAGCTGTGTCATCAGTCATCAACAGTACTGAGGAAGACTTACGTCAGCAGTCATCAACAGTACTGAGGAAGAGCTACGTCATCAGTCATCAACAATACTGAGGAAGACCTACAACATCAGTCATCATCAGTACTGAGGAAGAGCTACGTCATCAGTCATCATCAGTACTGAGGAAGAGCTACGTCATCAGTCATCATCAGTACTGAGGAAGAGCTACGTCATCAGTCATTAACAATACTGAGGAAGACTTACGTCATCAGTCATCAACATCACTGAGGAAGAGCTACGTCATCAGTCATCAACAGTACTGAGGAAGAGCTACGTCATCAGTCATCAACATCACTGAGGAAGAGCTACGTCGTCAGTCATCATCAGTACTGAGGAAGAGCTACGTCGTCAGTCATCAACAATACTGGGGAAGACCTACCTCATCAGTCATCAACATCACTGAGGAAGCAGTCATCAGTCATCAACAGTACTGAGAAGACCTACGTCATCAGTCATCAACAGTACTGAGGAAGAGTCACGTCATCAGTCATCAACAGTACTGAGGAAGAGTCACGTCGTCAGTCATCAACAGTACTGAGGAAGAGTCACGTCATCAGTCATCAACAGTACTGAGGAAGAGTCACGTCGTCAGTCATCAACAGTACTGAGGAAGAGTCACGTCATCAGTCATCAACATCACTGAGGAAGAGTCACGTCATCAGTCATCAACAATACTGAGGAAGAGCTACGTCATCAGCCATGACCAAAGTGAGGAAGAGTCACCTCATCAGCCCTCAACAGTACTGAGGAAGAGCTATGTTATCAGTCATCAACAGTACTGAGTAAGAGCTACGTCATCAGTCATCAACAGTACTGAGGAAGAGCTACATCATCAGCCATCAACAGTACTAAAGAAGACCTACGTCATCAGTCATCAAAAGTACTGGGGAAGAGCTGTGTCATCAGTCATCAACAGCACTGAGGACGAGTCACGTCATCAGCCATAAACAGTACTGAGGAAGAGTCACGTCATCAGTCATCAACATCACTGAGGAAGGGCTACGTCATCAGCCATCACCAATAGTGAGGAAGAGTCATGTCATTAACTATCAACAGTACTGAGGAAGAGTAACGTCGTCAGTCATCCACAGTACTGAGGAAGAGTAACGTCATCAGTCATCAACATCACTGAGGAAGAGTCACGTCATCAGCCATCACCAAAAGTGAGGAAGAGTCACGTCATCAGCCATCACCAAAAGTGAGGAAGAGTCACGTCATCAGCCATTGACAGTACTGAGGAAGAGTTACGTCATCAGCCATCAACAGTAGTGAGGAAGAGTCATGTCACCAGTCATCAACAGTACTGAGGAAGACCTACGTCATCAGTCATCAACATCACTGAGGAAGAGCTACGTCATCAGTCATCAACATCACTGAGGAAGAGTAACGTCATCAGTCATCAACAGTACTGAGGAAGAGCTGTGTCATCAGTCATCAACAATAGTGAGGATAGAGTGACGTCATCAGCCATCATAATACTGAGGAAGAGTCACGTCATCAGTCATCAACATCACTGAGGAAGGCTACGTCATCAGCCATCAACAGTACTGAGGAAGAGCCACGTCATCTGTCATCAACAGAACTGAGAAGCTACGTCATCGACTATCACCAAAAGTGAGGAAGAGTCACGTCATAAGCCATCAACGTACTGAGGACGAGTCACGTCATCACCATCAACAGCACTGAGGAAGAGTCACGTCATAAGCCATCAAGGGTACTGAGGAAGAATCACGTCATCAGCCATCAAGTACTGAGGAAGAGTCACGTCATCAACCATCAACAGCACTGAGGAAGAGTCACGTCATCAGCCATCAACGGTACTGAGGAAGAGTCACGTCATAAGCCATCAACGGTACTGAGGAAGAGTCACGTCATCAACCATCAACAGCACTGAGGAAGAAGCACGTCATCAACCATCAACAGCACTGAGGAAGAGTCACGTCATCAGCCATCAACTGCACTGAGGAAGAATCACGTCATCAGCCATCAACAGCACTGAGGAAGAATCACGTCATCAGCCATCAACATCACTGTTGAAGAATGAGACTGATGGCTGATGACGTAGCTTTTCCTTAGTGACATTAGTGACTGATGATGAAGGTCTTCCTTTATGCTACTAACAGCTGATGACGTAGCTATTTGTCAGAACTAATCGTTGGATATGTATTTCTTCTTCGTTGGCATTAACGGCTAATGACGTAACTTTTTGTCAGTACTATCGATGGGTCATGACGTAGTTTTTCTTCAGTGGTACTGTGGTTCATGATGTATCGATGCCATGTACTATTACCAGCTGATGAAGTCACTTCCTCAGTCCTAGTGATAGTGATGAACTAACTCTCTCTCAGTCCTTTCATTGGCTGGTGACGTAACTCTTCCTCAGTCCTATTGATGGCTGATGACGTAACTCTTCCTCAGTCCTTTCGATGGCTGATGACGTAACTCTTCCTCAGTACTGTTGATGGCTGATGACGTATCTTCTTCAGTCCTATTGAGGGCTGATGACGTAACTCTTCCCCCAGTCCTTTTAATGGCTGATGACGTAACTGTTCCAAAGTCCTATTGATGGCTGATGACGTAACTTTTCCCGAGTCCTATCGATGGCTGATGATGTAACTCTTCCTCACTCCTACTGAAGGCTGATTATGTCATTCTTCCTGAGTCCGTTTGATGGCTGATGACGTAATTCTCTCTCACTCCTACTGATGGCTGATGATGTAATTCTTCCCGAGTCTGTTTGATGGCTGATGACGTAACTCTTCCTCAGTTCTTTTGACGGCTCATGATGCAACTCTTCATTAGCGGTATAAACAGCTGAGTGAAGCTGAGGTGAAGTTAGAGTGAGTAAGTGTCTTCAGCATGTTCTGCTGCTGCAATTTGAATGTTCGCTAGAGTACTGTTCATCCTTTCATAGTGGGTCATCGCCTTGTGTTGCTTTATTGCTGGGTTATAGGTTCAAGGTGCGTGGTTCATTAGCTCTTCTTCTTCTTCTGCGTACGCAGGCTGATACTCCTGCGGACACTCCCTGTATAGACAGGCAGGTATTAATCCCATCTGCTCAACAAAGGGAGTGGAGTTTTGTGTGCATGACCGTTTTTTATCCCGCCATTAAGCCAGCCATACTTCATCTTCGGGGAAGGTGCATGCTATGTTAACGTGTCATCCATACTAACGGCCAAACTGGCCTTCTCTTCCGAAAGTTGGTGATGGAATTTTACGTGTGTGCAAGATGTTATGCGTGCATTCACACACGGAACCACGGTTTATAGTCTCAAAGGACTGTATGGGAAATGGAGTCAGAACCAATGTTAACTCGGAGGGAAATATCCCCCTGTACCGAAACGGCCCGGCGGAGATTCGAACCCGTAACCCTTGGATTACGAGTCCGGCGCTCTACCAACTGAGCTGTTCCGGCCCCCGTTCATTAGCTCAAATTCCATATTCTATTGGTCACTGAGGCAGTGAAGTAATCAGACGTTTACCGTATTCGAGAGAGGAATGTCTAAGTCCATCTCTCCCCTTCCTCCTCTTGAACCATCCGGGCCCCGAGTCAGGTCCCCATTCACTGCTGAGAGGAGGGAGAAGGCTGCCAAGTCGGACACCACGAGTGGTTTGAATCCATGACCGTCAGTTCTGCAGGCAAACGACCTAACCATGTGACCACAAACCTCTCTGCGTCCAGTCACCTCATATCTCACTGAGGGAAACATCGAAGACTACACATTTTAGCATATCTTCAATTCAAACATTAAGTCAGTTCTGCTCTACGGCTGCGAGACTTGGAGAATGACCGAGGCAATACAGCAAAAAATTCAGACCTTCATCAACACCTGTCTGAGGCGCATTTTCAAAATCAGATGGCCAGAGAAGATCAACAATGAAGATCTATGGAAGCAAGCAGGACAGGAACCAGTGGTCAAGCAGATTCTGCAGAGGAAGTGGGGCTGGATCGGACGCACTCTCAGGAAGCCAGCATCCAGCACCACACGCCAAGCCCTGACATGGAACCCGCAGGGGAAAAGGAAGAGAAGGCGATCTCGCAGCAGCTGGAGGCGAGACCCTGAGCAGAGATAAAGAGGCAGGGGACCAACTGGACAGGCATTCAGCAAGCAGCCTAGAACCGAGTGCGATGGCGGAGTGTTGTCGATGGCCTATGCTCACCCTTGAGCTATGGGCCTAAGTAAGTAAGTAAATACACATTTTAGCGTGATAAACCGGGTTTTGTTGTTGTTGGTGGTGGTGGTGTTGGTGTTGGTGTTGTTGTTGTTGTTGTTGTTGAAACGGAGTGTAGCATGGGAAAGTGTTAAGTTTTTCCGTTACCACGTGAAGACTAGCTGATGGTAGACACGTTTGTCTCACAAAACACCTAGGGGCAAAACACGGTCACAACAGGAAAATGCAGACTGCGGTATTCAACGTTCAAGCTGACCATAAAGATCAGGCCCATGTTACGGAGTTCACAGAGTCTTTGACGGATCTCTGTCTACCTGTCTGTCTGTCCGTCTGTATTTCTCTCTTTCTGTCTGCCTGTCTGTCTGTCCGTCTGTCTGTCTGTCTGTCTGTCTCCTTCTCTCTCTCTCTCTCTCTCTCTCTCTCTCTCTCTCTCTCTCTCTCTCTCTCTCAGTGGTACTGACAAGAGGAGTGACACTATGATGTCAAATGACACAGGCTGTGGTGGTGACGGTAGTGGTGAAAGTGTTATAGAGAATGAATCACATCGTGGTGGCGACAGTGTGACAGCGAGTGAATTGGACGGAAATAGAAACAGTGTGGCAGCGAGTGAATTTGACGACAATGGAGATAGTGTGACGGCGAATGGATCAGACAGTGATAGTGACAGTGTGACGACGTATCAAGCAGTTAGGGACGGTGATAGAATGTCGGCGAGTGGTACAGACACTGAAAAAGATACGGAGTGGGCGAATGATTGTGACGGAAGTGTTAACAGTGACAGCTCGTATTGCCGTGATTTTGGTACTACGAATAAATTTGTAAATAGTTTTTCCTTCCTCCATTGGAATGTATGTGGGTTGTTTAATAAATTAGACAATTCACACTTCATTCAATTTATTTCTTCTTTTGATTTTGCTTGTTTGGTTGAAACGTTTGTTGAAAATTTTGAATCAAGTTTATTTAAAGATTATAAAATATTCGTTAAACCAGCTGTCAAACTTACAAGGCAAGGGAGAAGTTCAGGAGGAATAATTTGTTTGATACGGAAATATCTTCTTCCATATGTGCATGAGGTTGATTGTGAGAGTCCTTATTCTATGACATTTATACTTGATAAAGGATTTTTTGGTCTGCATAAAAATGTTTTACTTGTATGTGCGTATGTTCCTCCTGAAAATTCGCCATATTATACTATCAATGGTTTCGACAATGGCATTGACCTGTTGGAAAATTGTGTTGTGAATACGTTGTTGTCTTTGGAAGACACTGAAATACTGTTATGTGGTGATATGAATGCCAGAACGTCTGATAAATTCCCAATATTTTTAGATGACCTTGAATTACATGTTGTTCATAATAAGAATGATAATTGTATAAAACGAACTTCTCAAGATAAAATCTTAAATGCATATGGAAAGAAATTTTTGGATATGTGCACTGTTTTGGGACTGTACATTTTAAATGGAATGTGCAATGGCGACCTTGAAGGTCGTTTTACATATATTTCTGATGCAGGATGCAGTGTAAATGACTATTTTTTGTTGTCAAGAAACGGTTTTGAGCTTCTTTGTGAACAGTTAACTCTTACTGTTGTGGAAAGATTTGAATCCGATCACATGCCCCTTGTATTACGTATTGCCAAACAAAAGGAAGAGAAATGCACAACAAATGACTTGAGTGATCAAAGTGATCAGTTTATTGTTAAATATTTCTGGAACAAGGATTATGCCTTAGTATTCAATCGTTCCATGTGCTCTCAAGATGTTAAAGAGAAGATGGCAACAGCAGAAGGTCTTATACATAGTGATGTAAATGAAGCGATACGCAGATTTGAGGTGATCATGAAAGATCAAGCTGAAATTATGAAGAAAAAGGCAGTTTTAAATAAAAGTATTCCTAGTGATGATAGTTGGTATGATAAGGACTGTAAAACATCAAAACGTAAAATGCTTGGTTTGTGGAGAAATTTTTGTATAACTTTGGATAAAGATGATCGAGTCGCGTTCTGTGTTGCAAGACGTGAATATAAAAATCTAAATAAAAGGAAAAAGAAAGAACACAATGATTCATTGCTAAATGTATTGATTAATTCTGTGAAGAGTCAACAGGAATTTTGGGAAACTGTACACAAGATTGCAAGGAGAAGATTTCAATTGTCAAATAATATCTCTGTAACTGAATGGTTCGATCATTTTAGAAGCTTGTTGGAGAAAAATGAAGAAAATAATATTACAGAGGACATAGTTCACGAATATGAGGAGGAGGAATTTCCGTACGAAAGAGCAATATCTCGAGAAGAAGTGTTGCTCGCAATCAGAAAATTGAAAAATGGAAAATCTGCTGGCCCTGATGGTTTAATTGGTGAATTTTTTAAATATTCTGGCGAGTCCGTCTTGAATTTCTTAGTGAAGTTGTTTAACTTCCTCTTCGATAGTGGCGCTTACCCTGACAGCTGGAAAGAATCTATAATTGTACCCCTGTTCAAGAAGGGTGATGTTAACAATGTAAATAATTATAGAGGTATTTCATTATGCAATATTTGTAGCAAACTTTACAGCTCGGTTATTAATAGTAGGTTGTATGAATGGGTAATTCAAAACAATATAACTGGAGAGCATCAGGCGGGGTTTAAAAGAGGTTATTCTACAATTGATCATATATTTACCCTGCTTGCTGCTGTTCAAAAACAACTCGTAAAGAATCAGAAGTTATATGTTGCCTTTGTGGATTTTGAAAAGGCTTTTGATTCCATTTCTCGAAAATTGTTATGGCCTGTTTTGTTAAAAACTGGAATCAGGGGTAAGTTGTACAGTACAATAAAGAGTATGTATTGTGAGGTAAAGGCAAAAATACGATCAGGCGCAAAATTATCGGAATTCATCAAGTGTACAAGTGGCGTTAAACAAGGAGATGCCTGTAGTCCGATTTTATTTTCCTTATTTATTAATGAGTTAGCCTTAGAAATAATTGAAAATGGCCGTCATGGAGTAACTTTTGATCTTTTAGAATTGTTTGTGCTGCTTTTTGCCGATGATATTATTTTAATTTCAGTATCAGTGGTTGGTCTCCAGAGACAACTAAATAATTTGTATTCTGCAGCAGGTAGACTAGAACTAAATGTTAATATGAATAAGACCAATATTGTTGTATTTCGTAAAGGAGGATATTTAGCCCGCACTGAAAAATGGACCTATGGAGGTGAGAGAATACATGTGATTAATGCTTACAAATACCTTGGTATTTATTTTACAACGAAACTTAGTTTTGGTTTTGCTTGTCAAGATATAGTCAATAGAGCCAAGAAGGCGGTCAATAGTATTTTTCATATTTTGTACAAGTTAGAGTGTAACTCGTTCAGTGTTTTTACAAAATTGTTTGATTCACAGGTACAGCCAATTTTACAATATGGTGCAGAAGTATGGGCTTTTGACAAAGGTGCCTTAATTGAAAAAGTTCACCTGTATGCGCTGAAGCGCTTTTTGAATGTAGACGGTAGAACGCCCAATGATCTGGTTTATGGTGAACTTGGACGATATCCAATTCATTTAAATTCCTATTTGAAATGTATAAAATATTGGCTCAAGTTAACAAGAATGAATGACAATAGGATACCCTTTAAAGGTTACGGGGCACTGTTGAGTTTAGATGATAACGGTAAAAGAACATGGGCTTCCCATGTTCGACTGTGTTTGAATTCATGTGGATATGGTTTTGTTTGGGATAACCAAGGTGTAGAAAATATATCAGAATTTCTGAATTGTTTTAAACAGAGGATTATAGATTGCAGGTGGCAGGACTGGCATGACCATATGTATAATAGCGATAGATTTGCTCAGTATAAACTCTTTAAATCGACATATAGCTTAGAACCCTACATTGGGATAAAAATGAATAGATTTATCAAATGTGCACTGACAAAATTTAGATTTGGCGTGTCTGATATCGCATGCCATCGCCTCAGG
>CM065724.1:70516286-70528786 GCA_033310375.1 Conus canariensis
GAGAGAGAGAGAGAGATTTAATTTTCGAAACAGATAAGATGTAATTTGTTTCATTATTACAATTTCTGATTTTATTATTTTACTTATAAATATTAAATGTTTCCCTTTAACTTTCCCTTATGATTGTTATGTCATTCAAATGTTACTTGTATTATTTTCGTTTCTCATTAATTTATTAATTTTTTTAAAAATGTCAGTACAACAATATGTTAATCTGACAGTAAATGGTTTCAGTCAGTCAGTGGGTCAGCTTTGTGTTTGTCTCCTGCTGTCTGCTGAGAGAGAGATGCTCAGTAAGATGTCTGTTAGCATTCTCTCCCTTGATTCTCAGACTGCCGTGTCTTTACACGCATACACACAACCACCCAGACAGCCAGCTTGTGACACTGATGGTGATGGTTTTGTAGGTTTCTGTGATGCTGAAGATTCTGTTCTGTAGGATTCTGTGATATTGATGATTCTGCTCTGTAGGATTCTGTGATATTGATGATTCTGCTCTGTAGGATTCTCTGATATTGATGATTCTGGTCTGTAGGATTCTGTGATATTGATGATTCTGCTCTGTAGGATTCTGTGATATTGATGATACTGTGCTGTGGGATTCTGTGATATTGATGATACTGCTCTGTAGGATTCTGTGATATTGATGATTCTGCTCTGTAGGATTCTCTGATATTGATGATTCTGTTCTGTAGGATTCTGTGATATTGATGATTCTGCTCTCTAGGATTCTGTGATATTGATGATTCTGCTCTGTAGGATTCTGTGATATTGATGATACTGCTCTGTAGGATTCTGTGATATTGCTGATTCTGCTCTGTAGGATTCTGTGATATTGATGGTTTTGCTCTGTAGGATTCTGTGAAATTGATGATTCTGCTCTGTAGGATTCTGTGATATTGATGATTCTGCTATGTGGGATTCTGTGAAATTGATGATTCTGCTATGTGGGATTCTGTGATATTGATGATTCTGCTATGTGGGATTCTGTGAAATTGATGATTCTGCTCTGTGGGATTCTGTGATATTGATGGTGCTGCTCTGTAGGATTCTATTATACTGATGGGGTTGTTCTGTAGGATTCTGTGATATTGATGATTCTGCTCTGTAAGATTCTGTGATATTGATGTTTCTCTTCTGTAGGATTCTCTGACATTCATAATTCTGTTCTGTAGGATTCTCATATTAACGGTTCTGTTCTGTAGGATTCTGTGATAATGGTGATTCTGTTCTGTAGGATTCTGTGATATTGATAATTCATTCTGTAGGATTCTGATGTTGGTGGTTCTGTTTAATAGGATTTTGAAGTTGATCATTCTGTTTAATAGGAATCTGATGTTCATGATTCTGTTTAATGGGATTTTGATGTTGATGATTCTGTTTAATAGGATTGTCATGTTGATGAATCTGCTTGATAGGATTCTGATATTGATGATTTTGTTTGATAGGATTCTGATGTTTATGATTCTGTTTAATAGGATTCTGATGCATGATGATTCTGTGTCACATGATTCTAAAGTTGATGATTCTGTTTAATAGGATTCTGATGTTGATGATTCTGTTTAATAGGATTCTGATGTATGATGATTCTATTTAACATGATTCTAAAGTTGATGATTCTGTTTAACAAGATTCTAAAGCTGATGAGTCTGTTTAACAGGATTCTAAAGATGATTCTGTTTAACAGAATTCTGATGTGTGATGATTCTGTTTAATAAGATTCTGATGTGTGATGATTCTGTTTAATAAGATTCTGATGTGTGATGATTCTGTTGAACAGGATTCTAAAGTTGATGATTCAGTTTCATTGGATTCTGATGTTGCTGATTCTGTTTAATAGGATTCTGATGTTGGTGGTTCTGTTGGGATTCTGTGATACTGCGGGCTCTGTTCTGTAGGATTCTCATCAATCTATTGCATGCATTACTGATATTCTCAGTCAGCTTGCTGTGGGAAATTCGATGCGATTTCCCCCCTGTATATTTGCCTACTGTTTAAAACACTCATGCATCGCAATAAGTGTAAATGCACATATGTCCAGTTCACCTTACGAAGAATCAACATTACGCCGATGAGAAGAATTTAACCTACATTGTTTTTCATGTACATTTTGTACCGATTGTGTGCTGAAGTGTCAGCATTTCAGGCTGTCAAAATAATGAAAGGCATCGTTTTCTGCTGCTGGTGATTAAATGAAAGATATGAGAAAACAAAACAGCGAAGCGAGCCTAAATATTCTACAGGCCCTCGTTTCGTTTTACGAAGGTTATTGATGCCATGCGCTTCTCCTAATGTAACATACAATTTCTCCTTGTTTTTGTATCTTGTTGTTGTTGTTGTTGTTGTTGTTTCTCTTCTTCTTCTTCTTCTTCTTCTTCTTCTTCTTCTTCTTCTTCTTCTCTCTTTCTTGTTGTTGTTGTTGTTGTTGTTGTTGTTGTTTTCTTCTTCTTTTCTTCTTTTTTCTTTTCTTCTCTCTTCTTCTTCTTCTTCTTCTTCTTCTTCTTCTTCTCTCTTCCTTCCTTCTTCTCCTTTCCTTCTTCTTCTTTCTTCTTCTTTCTTCTTCTTCTTCTTCTTCTTCCTCCTCCTCCTCTTTCGTCTTCTTCTTCTTCTTCTTCTTCTTCTTCTTCTTCTTCTTCTTCTTTCTTCTTCTTCTTCTTCTTCTCTGTAGGGAATGACTGGGGTTCCACACTGAAGAAAAGTTCGACCAGGTTCCTCCAGTTCTGCGGGTTGGGTGCCAAGGCCCAGATCTCTGGAAATATTCCCCTGTCCGTTCGTTGAGTCTGTTCAGATCAGTTCGGAAGGATACCACTGGAACGTACCAAATGTACTGTATATGGCACACGGAGGAGCGTGAACTCGTGTTTCATGGGAGATGTTCTTATCCTGTCACACATGTTTCAATCTGGACAGTGCTGAGGATGTCTGTGCTGCCCTTGAGAGGGTCTCTGGTTCGGATCCCTGATATTACCTCTGATTCCTCACACCCACTCCACTGCCACTTTGAAAACTCCATCAGGAAGACGCTACAGAATGTCCAGAGCACAGAAGAATGTCTTCAAGAAGTTTGTTTTTTTAATACCAAGTGCCATTAGCATTTTAAACTCTAAAGCCTGTGATTGACTGCCATGACCCTTGTCGCTCATACATGAAAAGTTCAGTTTGCAATATTATGCTTTTACTGTGACTATGACTCTATGTGTATGTGTGTGTGTGTGTGTGTGTGTGTGTGTGTGTGTGTGTGTGTGTGTGTGTGTGTGTGTGTGTGTGTGTGTGTGTGTGTGGGAGGGGGAGGGGGAGGGGGGCGGGGTGTACGCATGTGTGTGTGTGTTTTAGTGTTTGGGCGTTGGTGCGGGTGAGTTTGTGTTTTTATGTATTGTTTTTATAATCTATGTAATGTTTTATGTCTTATGGATTTAATGTTTATTATTTTTGTGTGTATGCTCGCGCGTGTGTGTATGTATGTGTGGGTGTGTGCGTGTGGGTGTGCTGTGTGTGTGTGTGTGTGTGGGGGGGGGGGTGAGTGTTGATGTATATATAAATACATATACTAACACAGGCTTTTATGTACCGATTTATAATGTCTCTTTGTAATGTCTTATGTACTTGTGAAATGATGTGGAGCAGAGAGAAAAATTTCCGATGGACAATAAAATTGATTGAATTGAATTGAATTGAATTGAATTGAATTGAATTGCTGATGATGGATCTGGAGTAAGTCAACAGGCATAAGGACAGTCACATCAGCATGGATTGTGGTGTTGTGGCTTGCCAGTAGCTTGATATAAAAACAAAACAATACAAAACAAAACAAAACAAAACCTTTCATAGTATTGCACGGTATGATTTTTTTTGGTAGTTTTTGAATATTGATTCCGTTTGTTTAGAATGGCAAAACATTACATTTACTTCGCCCGTTGAGAGGTGTTCAGGACTAAATGAATCATATACCAGTCATTGTCTCCCTTTGCTCTCACTCTCCCAACTCTCCCCCTCCTCCCAGCTTCACTCTCCCTCGACCATCCTCCCACCATCCTCCTCCCTTACCCACGCCTTCCCCCCCCCCATCTTTAACCTTCCTACATTTCTGCCCCCCCCCCTGCCCCCCTCCCCCGTCCCCGCCACCCTCTCCCTCTCTTTTACCCCCTCCTCTCCCTCCACTCTCCAGCATCGTTCTGCCCGTGTCATGGCATTCTGCTATCAGCTGTGCTGTTCAATGTCAGTGACTGCATGCTTCACTGGTTTGTGTGTGTGTGTGTGTGTGTGTGTGTGTGTGTGTGTGTGTGTGTGTGTGTGTGTGTGTGTGTGTGTACGTGCGTGCGTGCGTGTGTGCATGTGTGTGTGTGTGTTGTGTGTGTGTGTGTGTATGTGTGTGTGTATGTGTGTGTACGTGCGTGCGTGCGTGTGTGTGCGCGCGAGTGTGTGTGTGTGTGTGTGTGAGAGAGAGAGAGAGAGAAGAGAGAGAGAGAGAGAGAGAGAGACAGAGTGCGTGTGTATGTGGTGTGTGTGCGTGCGTGCTGCGTGTGTGCGTGTTGTGTGTGTGTGTGTATGTGTGTGTGTGGTCTGTGTTTGTGTGCTCTGTGTGTGTGCTCTGTGTGTGTGTATGTGTGTGTGCGCGCGCGTGCGCGCGTGTGTGTTAGTGTTAGTGTGTATGTGTGTGTATGTGTGTGTGTGTGTGTGTGTGTGTGTGTGTGTGTGTGGGGCGTGTGCTCTGTGTGTGTGTATGTGTGTGTGTGTTAGTGCGCGCGCGCGCGCGCGCGCGGTGTGTGTGTGTGTGTTACTATGTTTTACTCTGTGTGTGTGTGTGTGTGTGTGTGTGTGTGTGTGTGTGTGTGTGTTATACGTGCGCGCACGTGCGTGTGTGTGTGTAGGGTGAGTAGGTGAGTGGCGTGCATGTGCGCATGCTTGCGTGCGAACATGCGTGCGCGCATGCGTGGTGACTTACACCATCGTGTGGGGGGGGGGGGGATGGGGGGGGGGGGGCGGGGGGGGGGGGAGGGGGGGGTGCGCGCGCGCGCTCGCGCTCGCGAATGCGATCTACAATTTTCGATGTCAATGGTCATTTAAGAAAAAAAAATGATATGGGCAACAAAGGTAAAACATGCTCCCTTTTTATTAGAAGAGAGGAGGAGGAGGAGGAGGAGGAGGAGCAGGAGCAGGAGCAGGAGCAGGAGGAGGAGGAGGAGGAGGAGAAGGAGGAGGAGGAGAAGGAGGAGGAGGAGAAGGGGTGCGAGAAAATGAGACAAATCCATTGAAACGAAGACGCTGAGCGAGACAGGTCTGTCAGAGTCGCCTTGATGACCGGTTATGCAGAATGATATTCATGCGTTCTCCCTCATCACTGAGTCCTCAATCACCTCTCCGCTACAGTGTTGTGGAACTGGAAAAGGCATCACTGTGTAGTACTGTGCATCTCTGTGTGGTACTGTGCATCACTGTGTGGTACTCTGCATCACTGTGTGGCACCGTGCATCACTGTGTGGTACTGTGCATCACTGTGTGGCACCGTGCATCACTGTGTGGTACTGTGCATCACTGTGTGGCACCGTGCATCACTGTGTGGTACTGTGCATCACTGTGTGGTACCGTGCATCACTATGTGGTACTGTGCGTCGCTGTGTGGTACTGTGCGTCGCTGTGTGGTACTGTGCGTCGCTGTGTGGTACTGCGCATCATTGTGTGGTACTGTGCGTCGCTGTGTGGTACTGTGCATCACTGTGTGGTACTGTGCATCATTGTGTGGTATTGTGTATCACTGCGTGGTACTGTGCATCACTGTGTGGTACTGTGCATCACTGTGTGGTACTGTGCATCACTGTGTGGTACTGTGCACGTCTGTGTGGTACTGTACATCTCTGTGTAATACTGTGCGTGACTCTGTGGTACCCTGCATCACTTGTGGTACTGTGCATCACTGTGTGGTACTGTGCACGTCTGTGTGGTACTGTGCATCTCTGTGTAATACTGTGTGTGACTCTGTGGTACCCTGCATCACTTTGTGGTATTGTGCATCACTGTGTGGTACTGTGCATTACTGTGTGGTATTGTGCATCACTTTGTGGTATTGCGCATCTCTGTGTGGTACTGTGCATTACTGTGTGGTATTGTGCATCACTTTGTGGTATTGTGCATCACTGTGTGGTACTGTGCATTACTGTGTGGTATTGTACATCACTCTGTGGTATTGCGCATCTCTGTGTGGTGCTGTGCATTACTGTGTGGTATTGTGCATCACTCTGTGGTATTGCGCATCTCTGTGTGGTATTGTGCATCACTGTGTGGTACTGTGTATCACTCTGTGGTATTGCGCATCTCTGTGTGGTGCTGTGCATTACTGTGTGGTATTGCGCATCTCTGTGTGGCTCTGTGCATCTCTGTCTGGTATTGTGCATCACTCTGTGGTATTTTGCATCACTGCGTGGTACTGTGCATCACTGTGTGGTACTGTTCGTCACTGTGTGGTACTGTTCGTCACTGTGTGATACTGTGCATCATTGTGTGGTACTGTGCATAGCTGTGTGGTACTGTGCATAGCTGTGTGGTACTGTGCATCACTGTTTGGCATTGTGCATTGCTGTGTGGTGTTAGTCATGACTTTGTGGTATTGTGCATCACTGTCTGGTGGTACTGTGCTTTGCTGTGTGGCATTGTGCATCACTGTGTAGTACTGTGCATTGCTGTGTGGTACTGTGCATTGCTGTGTGGCATTGTGCATCACTGTTTGGCATTGTGCATTGCTGTGTGGCATTGTGCATCACTGTATAGTACTGTGCATTGCTGTGTGGTACTGTGCATTGCTGTGTGGTACTGTACATTGCTGTGTGGTGTTATTCATGACTTTGTGGTATTGTGCATCACTGTCTGGTGGTACTGTGCTTTGCTGTGTGGGCATCACTGTGTAGTACTGTGCATTAGTCTGTGGCACCGTGCATTATCGTGTGGTACTGTGTATCACTGTGTAGTCTTGTACAACACTGTGTGGTATTGTGCATCCCTGTGTGGTTATGTGCATCAATCATGTGGCACCGTGCCTTGCTGTGTGGTGCTGTGCATCACTGTGTGGTATTGTGCATCACTGTGTTGCTTTGTGCATCAGTATGTGGTAATGTGCATCACTGTGTTGCATTATGCATCACTGTGTGGTAATGTGCATCACTGTGTGGTATTGTGCATCACAGTGTGGTACTGTGCGTCTGTGTGGGACGCTGTTTCCTCCCCCCACGTTTCACGGCAGACAGATGAAGCGAAGGGAGTCTGGTTGTTTTCCTCCCACGGAAACATAGCAGCAGGGGCAGCAGCAGCAGCAGCAGCAGGAGCAAGATGCTGGAATGATGATGTACTTGTTGAGCCATCTCCCATGTCCGACACAAACGCCGTGTCGTCATCACAGGGGCATGTTTGCATTGCTGCACACGTGGTTACAATTGTCCTGATTGTACCTGAGTCCCCCTGCCCCCCCCCCCCCCCCCCCCACACACACACACCTCTCTCTCTCTCTCTCTAAATCCTGGCTGCCTTCGCCAGGAGTCTGTCTGGTCGTCTTTGCTTTCTCCATCTCGGCATTCCCCCCGGCATTCCTGCCCCTCTCGCCCGCTACATTAGCGGCCCCCTTCCCCTGCCTCCGCCCCACGGCTCTGCCTTCACCCCCCTCGTCGTCGTCATCAAGCGCAACATGCATGCACGTGCTGTCTCCAGTCCATGGCCCACGCTGATTGGTGGATGGGTGTCACGTGGCAGCCGCCGGATGCGGTCCGGCACGTGGGGTATGCCTGCGGGTTGCGGTTACCCTGCGGGGGTTGTGAATACACTCCCCGACAATGTTTGCTCAGCCACAGATGTAGCATTTCAACATCCCCGAGGATTTGAACCCCCACCCCACTCCTCTCCTCTCCCTCCTGTCTCCTCTTCCATCCTCTCCCATCTCTCAACCCCTGCCCCCATCTTCCTCCGCTTTTCCTTCTCCTTATGAGATCACTGTCCCCACATCCCTCCCCATCCAGCCCGACCATGACCAAACTGAAAATACCCCTACTCGCCCCCCCCCCCCCCCCCAACCCCCCCCCCCCCCCCCCCCCCGCCCCATGCCCATCAACAACAGAACTAAAACAAACATAAAAATGAACTGGAAAGATGCCAGGAAAATGGTGATATAATTCCAACAGCAAGGGGTCACAAGCTGAAGCAGACTTTAGCCGTCCTGCCCTAGTGTGGAGGTAAGAGGCACTGCTCCACAGCAGGTCATGTGGAGGGGAAGAGAGGGGAGGGGCACTGCCCCACAGCAGGTCATGGAGTGGAGGGGAGGGGCACTGCCCCACAGCAGGTCATAGGGAGGGGAGGGGAGGGGCACTGCCCCACAGCAGGTCATGTGGAGTGGAGGGGAGGGGCACTGCCCCACAGCAGGCCATGTGGAGAGGACGGGAGGGGAGGGTACTGTCCCACAGCAGGTCATAGGGAGGGGAGGGGAGGGGAGGGGCACTGCCCCACAGCAGGTCATAGGGAGGGGGGGAGGGGCACTGCCTTACAGCAGGTCATGTGGAGGGGAGGGGAGGGGCACTGCCCACAGCAGGTCATGTGGAGGGAGGGGAGGGGCACTGCCTTACAGCATGTCATGTGGAGGGGAGGGGAGTGGCACTGCCACACAGCAGGTCATGTGGAGGGAAGGGGAGGGGCACTGCCACACAGCAGGTCATGTGGAGGGGAAGGGCACTGCCCTGCAGCAGGTCATGTGGAAGGGATGGGAGGGGCACTGCCCCACACCAGGTCATGTGGAAGGGAGGGGAGGGTCACTGCCCCACAGCAGGCCATGTGGAGGGGACGGGAGGGGAGGGCACTGTCCCACACCAGGTCATGTGGAGGGGAGGGGCACTGTCCCACAGCAGGTTATGTGGAAGGGAGGGGAGGGGCACTGCCCCACAGCAGGTCATGTGGAGTGGAGTGGAGGGGCACTGCCCCACAGCAGGTCATGTGGAGGGGAGGGAAAGGGAGGGCACTGCCCCATAGCAGGTCATGTGGAGGGAGGGGAAGGGAGGGGTACTGCCCCACAGCATGTCATGTGGAGGGGAGGGGAGGGGGGGGCACTGCCTTACAGCAGGTCTTGTGGAGGGGAGGGGAGGGGCACTGCCCCGCAGCAGGTCATAGGGAGGGGAGGGAGGGGCACTGCCTTACAGCAGGTCATGTGGAAGGGAGGATCACTGCCTCACAGCAGGTCATGTGAAGGGGAGGGGAGGGGAGGGGCACTGCCCCACAGCAGGTCATGTGAAGGGAGGGGAGGGGAGGGTAGGGGCACTGCCCCACAGCAGGTCATGTGAAGGGGCGGGAAGGGGAGGGCACTGCCCCATAGCAGGTCATGTGGAGGGGAGGGACACTGCCTTACAGCAGGTCATGTGGAGGGGAGGGGAGGGGGCACTGCCCCACAGCAGGTTATGCTCAGTGCAGACTCCCCACTCCCCTACTCCTCCCCACGGGGTCCCCCAGCTTCTGACGTTGTACAGGACTGTGTGTGGTCTGGATGATCAAGGACGTCTGCTGTTCTACAGTGACATGAAACGTGTGTCATCAGGGACATGGATGGTCAGTGATGTGTGAAATGTGTGTCATCAGGGACATGGATGGTCAGTGATGTGTGAAATGTGTGTCATCAGGGACATGGATGGTCAGTGATGTGTGAAATGTGTGTCATCAGGGACATGGATGGTCATGTGATGTGTGAAATGTGTGTCATTAGGGACATGGATGGTCAGTGATGTGTGGAATGTGTGTCATCAGGGACATGGATGGTCAGTGATGTGTGAAATGTGTGTCATCAGGGACATGAATGGTCAGTGATGTGTGGAATGTGTGTCATCAGGGACATGGATGATCAGTGATGTGTGAAATGTGTGTCATCAGGGACATGGATGGTCAGTGATGTGTGAAATGTGAGTCATCAGGGACATGGCTGGTCAGTGATGTGTGAAATGTGTGTCACCAGGGACATGGATAGTCAGTGATGTGTGAAATGTGAGTCATCAGGGACATGGCTGGTCAGTGATGTGTGAAATGTGTGTCATCAGGGACATGGATGATCAGTGATGTGTGAAATGTGTGTCACCAGGACATGGATGATCAGTGATGTGTGAAATGTGTGTCATCGGGGACATGGATGATCAGTCATGTGTGAAATGTGTGTCATCAGGGACATGGATGGTCAGTGATGTGTGAAATGTTTTGTCATCAGGAACATGGATGATCAGTGATGTGTAAAATATGTGTCATCAGAAGTGATGGGACATGGATAGTCAGTGATGTGTGAAATGTGTGTCATCAAAACTGATGGAACATGGATGATCAGTGATGTGTGAAGTATGTCATCAGAAGCTGCAGGACATGGATGGTCAGTAATGTGTGAAATATGTCATCAGAAGTGATGGGAGATGGAATGGTAGAATGGTCAGTGTCACTGGGGACTGTATGCTACAGAGGTGATCTTGGATGGAGAGGACAGCTGTCAGTCTTGAATCATTGTATCGCAGCCCACAACACAGAGCGTTTCTGAGAGCTGTCGAACTCACACCAGAAACACAATAATAATGACACATCACGAACAAGTAAGACAATTATAAAGAACTATGTCCTGAAAAAGAAACAAATACCAGAGACAGTCAAAGAAGTGATAGCTAAACAATTGACTTCTTACGCGCCAGAGGAGAGAGAGAGAGAGAGAGAGAGAGAGTACATGTGTGTGTGCGTGCGTGTGGTTTATGTGTGTGTGTGTGCGTGGTGTGTGTGTGTGTGTGTGTGTGTGTGTGTGTGTGTGTGTGTGTGTGTGTGTGTGTGTGTGTGTGCGTGTGTGTGTTGTGTGTGTGTGTGTTGTTGTTGTTGTTCTTCAATTTAACGTCTTCCTACTTAACGTGATTGCAGACAGATTGTGTAATGATGTGCGTGTGCGTGTGTGTGTGTGTGTGTGCGCGCGCGCGCGCGCGCACGTATGTGTGTGTGTGTGTGTGTGTACGTGTGTATTTATGTGTGTATTTATGTGTGTGTGTGTGTGTGTGTGTGTGTGTGTGTGTGTGTGTGCGTGCGCGCGCGCGCGCGAGTGTGTGTGTGTGTGAGTGTGTGTGCGTGCGCGCTTTGTGTGTGTGTGTGTGTGTGTGTGTGTGTGTGTGTGCGCGCGCGCGCGCGCGCGGTTTTTTTTTTCTTTTTTTCTTTAAACAAGTGAGGGGTTGTTGAAGGTTAAAGATAAATTCCTACTGGACTGCGTAATAAATGTGGGCATAACGAACAAAGAAAAGCATAATTATTTAATATATTAGGGTGTTTCTTTTTCTTCTTTGCCTTAACTAGGCTGACCCTGGAGAAAGGTCCAGTGACGGTGAGGAAAGACCCACTGACCACAGGGAAAGTCCTGTTGACAGTGGGAAAGACTACAACTTTGGATTCTCTCTTGAGGGCACATAAGACCGTATGGCGAAAGCTTGGCTGTGTCTGGAGTGGCACTGTCTTCATCTGTCCGTGGGCAGGGGTGGTTGGGTCTGTGGGGTGTGCTCGGCAGCTGGAGGGTGGTGTTTTTCGCCGGTGGGCTCTGCAGTCATGAAATACGGGCTGGTAACACCCATGGGGATGCTACTTTAAGGCTGTTATGAGCTGCATCCTGTAGTCTGATTTACCTCTGTTTAGGAGCAGTTATGTCCCTTGATATCTTAATGGAGTGTCCTGCGCGTGCCTGTACCCATCGTCAACACAGCGCAGGCCTCCAAGGGTGGTACAGGACTGCTCTAAAGGCAGGTGAAGACAGTGCTTCTCTGGGTCCTCCCCAGCACCTTCGGGTGTTTCTTTTTCCTCGTCAGTGGTGTCGATCTATCATGTGAAATATTTGTACCAGCCTTGTGCACTGTATTCTTTGCTATTGGACAGTCTATAATAGGTGACTTACACTAAGAATTTCCCCACATATGCACTTAACATTTTTGCTGTATTTGGTTCGAAGTGAATTCAAACGCATCCTATGAATTAAGGTTACTACCTGTCTAGACATCGGACTTTTGAATTTGTCTAATTTAGTCTTGGGGTGAATGTCAGGATTTGGTTGTATACAATTGTGAAAATATTGACTATCTGTGTCCCTCAATAACTTTTTGAAACTGTTAAAGGATGCTTCATTAATCAAAGTATAACATTCTGATAGATCTAACGGAATGTTCAGTGCAGTCGTGTCTTCAATATTTCGAGCTGCTCTCCGGGCAGCTTGATCAACTTTCTCATTTGTTGAGATTCCACAATGTGAGGGCACCCAGCAGAACGTCACATTTATTCTTTTCATCGATAGGAGATGTGTCACGTAATTGATTTCTGTAATAGTCTTACAACGAATCTTTGGATTTAAAGACTGTAAGGCAGAAAGAGCTGACTTTGAGTCACTGCACAGTAAAAGTGGACAATTTTCTATGGAAGAATTCAAAACATACTTTAGGGACATTAAAATAGCAACTAATTCTGCAGTAAAAATTGACAAGTGTATGCCAAGA
>CM065724.1:70532429-70539929 GCA_033310375.1 Conus canariensis
TGCCCACAGCAGGTCATATGGAGGGGAGGGGAGGGGAGGGGCATTGCCCCTCAGCAAGTCATGTGGAGGGGAGGGGAAGAGGGGCACTGTCCCACAGCAGGTCATGTAGAGGGGAGGGGAGGGGCACTGCCTTACAGCAGGTCATGTAGAGAGGAGGGGGGGGAGGGCACTGCCGCACATCAGGTCATAGGGAGGGGAGGGGAGGGGCATGTCCTTACAGCAGGTCATGTGGAGGGGAGGGTAGGGGAGGGGCACTGCCCCACAGCAGGTCATGTGCAGGGGAGGGGAGGGGCACTGCCTTACAGCAGGTCATGTGGAGGGGAGGGGAGGGGCACTGCCCCACAGCAGGTCATGTGGAGGGGAGGGGCACTGCCTTACAGCAGACAATGTGGAGGGGAGGGGAGGGGTGGGGCACTGCCCCACAGCAGGTCATGTGGAGGGGAGGGGAGGGGCACTGCCTTACAGCAAGTCATGTGGAGGGGAGGAAGGGGCACTGCCCCACAGCAGGTCATATGGAGGGGAGGGGAGGGGAGGGGCATAGCCCCTCAGCAAGTCATGTGGAGGGGAGGGGAAGAGGGGCACTGTCCCACAGCAGGTCATGTAGAGGGGAGGGGAGGGGCACTGCCTTACAGCAGGTCATGTAGAGAGGAGGGGAGGGGAGGGCACTGCCGCACATCAGGTCATAGGGAGGGGAGGGGAGGGGCATGTCCTTACAGCAGGTCATGTGGAGGGGAGGGTAGGGGAGGGGCACTGCCCCACAGCAGGTCATGTGCAGGGAGGGGAGGGGCACTGCCTTACAGCAGGTCATGTGGAGGGGAGGGGAGGGGCACTGCCCCACAGCAGGTCATGGTGGAGGGGAGGGGAGGGGCACTGCCCACAGCAGGTCATGTGGAGGGGAGGGGAGGGGCACTGCCTTACAGCAGGTCATGTGGAGGGGAGGGTCACTGCCCCACAGCAGGTCATGTGAAGGGGAGGGGAGGGGAGGGGAGGGGCACTGCCCCATAACAGGTCATGTGAAGGGAGGAGCACTGCCTTACAGCAGGTCATGAGGAGCGGAGGGGGGGCACTGCCCCATAGCAGGTCATGTGGAGGGGAGGGGCACTGCCTTACACCAGGTCATGCGGAGGGGAGGGGAGGGGCACTGCCCCACAACAGGTTATGCTCAGTGCAGACCCCCCACTCCCCTACTCCTCCCCACGGGGTCCCCCAGCTTCTGACGTTGTACAGGACTGTGTGTGATCTGGATGATCAAGGACGTCTGCTGTTCTACAGTAACATGAAACGTGTGTCATCAGGGACATGGATGGTCAGTGATGTGTGAATGTGTGTCATCAGGGACATGGATGGTCAGTGATGTGTGAAATGTGTGTAATCAGGGGCATGGATGGTCAGTGATGTGTGAAATGTGTGTCATCAGGGACATGGATGGTCAGTGATGTGTGAAATGTGTGTCATCAGGGACATGGATGATCAGTGATGTGTGAAATGTGTGTCATCGGGGACATGGATGATCAGTCATGTGTGAAATGTGTGTCATCAGGGACATGGATGGTCAGTGATGTGTGAAATGTTTTGTCATCAGGAACACGGATGATCAGTGATGTGTAAAATATGTGTCATCAGAAGTGATGGGACATGGATAGTCAGTGATGTGTGAAATGTGTGTCATTAAAACTGATGGAACATGGATTCAAGATTCAAGATTCAAGATTCAATAGTTTAATGCCTTTGAAAACCGTAACAGGTTTTATATGACACAAATAAATAAATAAATGAATAGAGGAAAGCTAAACGAAACCAAATGACGAAATACAAATATTCATGCTAGTTGTTGTGTCCAACTATCATCATGCTATATCAAGTTGTCCTTGTCATACATTTTACCTTATCGACACTTTGAAATAGCATACACATATTTTGAGATATCGCTGATAAGTACGTCATTTGATATTAAGATAGATGGCAGCGCATTTTGTATATTGTATTTGTCTTTGATGTGTTCTAAAAACTGCCTCCTTATATCGTTATATTTAGTACATTTATCTAAGAAATGAATTTCGTCTTCTACTTCATTACATTCCAAAAACACAGTCTTCTTTCTCTTGGTGTCCTAGTATATCTACCTTTTTCTATTTTAAGATCGTGACAAGAAATCCTTAATTTACATAGTGCTTGTTTTTGATTGAAGCTTATGAAAGAGTTTGCTAAATATGGTTCCATTCTGTAATCTGTAGTAATATTGTCATAAAATTTTAGTTTTGATTCTGTTTCTGATTTTTTTCTTTTCCAAAATAATACATATTCATCTTTTAGTTTATTCTTGACCACATAACACAACTTGTTAATATTAAAAGTATGCTGGTTATTCCAAACATGCTTCAATCCCATTAGGCTGAGAATTTGTTTGACAAATTTAAACCAAGGTGTTTGCTGATCTTCGTTGTTTAACATGTTAGTGTATATGATTTTGATAAGTGAGTTGTCTTCAGATTCTAAAATATGATGCCAAAACTTTATTATCTGATGGATTATTGTTAAACTAATTGGAAAACTTCCGAGTTCTCCAATTACAGCTAAGTTTATAGCTTTTTTGTGTACACCTACCATTTGCTTGAAAAACTTGTGTTGAGTATGTTCATGTGGTAAACTATTTGAAAGGCAATGATTAAACAGATTATCTAAATTGAAATTATCATTTAATTTTAAGCAAAAAGGTAGCCATACATCCGCGCCATACATTAATATTGGTGAAATAAGACTATCAAACAACTTTAGAACAAATTTAAAATTAATATTTTGATTTTTAAACGCTCTTTTTAAGGAATATATTGCTTTATTACCTTGGTTACTCAGATGTTCCGCTGCGATGTCAAGTTTTCCTGATTTATGAAATATTATTCCAAGATATTTGTATTGTTCTGCTGTTTCAATGAAATTTGTACCACATTTAAAAAATAAACGACTTTTGGGTTCTGTTTTGGAAAATATTAGTATTTTCGTCTTTTCGATGTTAATTAGTAACCCCCACTCTTTACAATATAAATGTAATTGGTCTAATTTTGATTGTAAACCTAGTTTCGATGTTGCAAGGAGTACAAGATCGTCTGCATACAATAAAGCAGATACTCTTGTATTGCTTGAATGATCCAGTGATGGTGAATCCTCAGTTGGAATCTTGTTTGTTAGATCGTTTATAAACATATTAAATAATGTTGGACTCAAGGAGTTTCCTTGCAAAATTCCTCTTCGTACATATACTGAATAGCAGGCTCCGTTTTTACCAACTGAAAAGATTTGTGCATTTGTGTGCATGTTTTTGACTAAATCAAACCATCTACCCCGAATGCCAAATCTTTGTAATTTTATTAATAACCCTTCATGGGAAATGTTATCAAATGCTTTCTGAAAATCGACAAAGCATGTATACAATCTGCCGTTACGCGATTTTAATGTATGGTCTACTATACTTTTTAAGACAAAAATATGATCTGCAGTTCTGTGGTTTTTTCTGAAACCTGCTTGTACATTAGATAAAAGATTATTGGATTCCAAATGATTGTTTATTCGAGTATTTAGTATTTGGCATAATACGTTGCTTAATGCACAATTAAGAGTTATTCCCCTGTAGTTGCTAGGGTTCGTTTTGTCTCCTCCTTTGTAAATAGGAACCGAAAGGCCCCTTTTCCATAAATCTGGATATTGACCGGTTTTTAAAATTAAATTAAAAATGTTTTTCAATGTGGGTAGCAATTCTGAAATCCCAGTTTTTAAAAATTCATTCCTTATCCCGTCTATTCCAGGAGATTTGTTCTTTTTTAAATTCTTGATTACTTTTAGGATTTCTATATCTGATATCTCGTAATCTACATGGGCGTCACTCAGAGCTGCTTTCATACCTTTATTCTCTTGGTTCTCCTCTATTACTACTTCTTTATTTTCTATTTCAACTTCTTTTCCTATTAGTTTTTCAATATGTGTTATCCATCTTTTGATTGGTAGGTGTTGTGTGTGTTCTTGAGTCTCCATGGTTTGTAATTCCTTTAAGGTTTTCCAAACTGCATTTGGATTTTCAGACAAGTTTCTATTCAATAAAGTTATTAAATTGGCTTTGTACAGTCTCTTTTTCTTTCTAATAATTTTGTTATATGTTTTCCTTGCAACGAAATATTTTTGGTGAAGTATTTTGTTAAATGGTTGTCTGTTTAGTGCGTTTAACAAAGATTTAGTTTCTCGACGTTGTGACTGACATTCCTTATCAAACCATTTTTTATTCTTTCTTTTTCTTTTCTTCCATTTCCTTTTTGTTCTATAGGCAATACTTTGTTTGCCAGTGTCATGCAGCATTTGTGTGAACTCTTGAACGACATTATTCACAACTGTCGTGGATTTAAAATGCTTCTCGTCATCTGTTATCATAATGTCATTAATTGACTTAATGCGCTTTTTCATTTCTGAAGATTTTAATACCCTTAGGAATTTCATATCCGAGTTTTCATCCCAAAAGAACATTACATTTTTATCCTGCGAGTCATGGTATTCTATTTCTACATGATCTTTGTCAGTTAATTGGCATTCAGTTTTGTATGGAAGATTTTGATTAATTTTTAACGATACTGGGCAATGGTCTGAATAATCTGTTAAATTATGAACTGTCATGTCTATTATGTCCTTCAATAATTTTTGTGAACACAAGAAATAGTCGACCACACTGCAGCCTTTGGATGTGAAGCAAGTATATTGCCCCTCAGATCGCCCAGAGTCCTCCCATTTAAAATGCACATGTTACAGTCAATGCACTGGGATGAAAGTTTTTTCCCGTATTTATGAACATATTTATCCATTGAGCATCTGTTTGCTGTATCACTAAAAGGATAATCTTCAGGCAAAGAATATATGTTGCTTTCTCTTTCCATTGTAATGAAATCAGGAATCGTTCCTGATCTGGCATTAAAATCCCCACATAGTATTACTTGTTCGTTCGTATATGATAATTTTACAAGATCAGCTTCTATATTATCCCAAATTTTATTTGTGTAATCTTTTCCAAAGGATGAATTTTCGGGTGGTATATATACACTGCCTATATAAAATGTTTTACCTGTTACTTTCATTTTTAACCAAACAATGTCACTATCATTCTCAGGTAATAGAGTAATAAATTCTCTTAGGTGTTGCTCAATAAAAATTGAAATCCCCCCTGATACTTTCTGAGCCTTTGCTCTTTTAGAACGACAGTAATGTATACCAGGTGCAAAATTTGATATTTGTATTTTGCTGTAAGAGTCCTTATCCAAATGCGTTTCCTGTATGAATATGATATCGTATTTCGATATTATTTCAATTACCTCATCCTCTTCAAATTTATTGAGTTTTTCACCATTAATTGTTTCTTTGAAACCTTTTATGTTCCAAGAAATAATTTTTATATCATTAATCCTCATTGTCGTTTAAGGGTGGTGTTTGTTCATGTTGCAGTTGTGTAATATCAGGGTTATTTTTCTTGTTGGGGTTATTTTGTTTATCTATGTATTTATTGCACATTCTCAGTTGTAGTATCTATCTTATTTTCCCCAAGTTTTGTAGTCGTGAAGTCCCCCTTTTCTCATATTATCTCTCGTATCGTCCATGGAAGTGGAAATGCTGATTTCTGTTCTTGACTTCATTTCTGTTGTTTCTTTCCCGTTCGTCTTGGTAACTTTCGTCACGATTATGGTCGTAGACACGTTGGTTTCTGTAATTATCCCGATTTTTGACTTGATTTCCTTCCCCGTCTCCATTGTAGGTTTTCTGTTTGGCAGAGTTGGAGAAGTCTTGTTCTCTGTATTCATACCCATTTCTGCCTCGGTTTCCTCCCCTGTCTCCATGATAGCTTACATGTGGTTCATGGTTGTAGCTGTCTTGTTTCCTGAAACCCTCTCCGTTTCTGTGTCGGTTTCCTCCCCTGTCTCCATTGTATCGTTCGTATTGTTTAATGTTGTAGAAGTATTGTTTTCTGTAACCATCTCCATTTCTGGGTGGGTTTACTTCCCTGTCTCCATTGTAACATTCGTATTGTTCATTGTTGTAGAGATATTGTTTTCTGTACCCATCTCCATTTCTGAGTCGGTTTCCATTTCTGATGTCATGGTAGTTTTCGTATTGTTCATTGTTGAAGAAGTATTGTTTTCTGTGACCATCTCCATTTCTGTGTCGGTTTCCTTCTCTGCCTCCATGGTAGTTTTCGTAATGTTCATTGTTGTAGGAATATTGTTTTCTGTAATCGTCCCAAATTATAATTGGGTTCCTTTCTCTGTCTCTGTAGTAGTTTTTATGTTTTACAGGGCTGTAAAAATCTTGTTCTCTGTCCTCATATCCATTTTTGTCTCGGTTTGTTTCCCTGTCTCCATGGTAACTTTCATGTTGCACAAAGTCGTGGAAGTACTGGGGAATTCCGATTTGCCTCTTTTCGTACCACTTGGTTGTTGGTCGGTCTTGCATCATTGCATTACGTCTTTCGTTGATTTCTAGCTCTCTTTGGTATTGGTGTCTGATGAAGCGCTTTTTTTCTTTCTCCTCTTCAGTGCTGTAAGCCTCCTTCTGTTCTCGGAAATCTCTTGTTGTCCTCTTTTTAGTAGATTCTTGATGCCTCGACTCATGTTCTGTTTGTTTCACATGCTCCTTGTGTTTCTGTTTTTCCCATACAACAGAATGAATATGTCGTCCGATGTTGCCGGCTATAAGACCTGATCCTCTTGGGTTGGGGTGAATTTCATCCTGCATGGCGTTTTGTCTCTTTCTTAGGTTTTCATGTTGCAGAAATGTCATATCGTCTTTTGACTTGAGTTTCGCAAATACCATTGCATTAAATATCTCTTTCTTTCCGTCCAACTCTTCATCAAGCGTAGGGATGGTGTTGCTGATGACCACTTTCGACTTTGGACATTGCTTTTTGATGTTACTGACGCATTTTATCATTTTTTTGCTGGTTTTGTTTGGTGAAGCCTTTCTGAGATTGTTGATTCCTATGTGAAAAAGAATCACATCAGGACCTTTTTCGTTTTTCATATCCAGTCTGTTGCATTCCTCTATTGTTGGTACTTTTGTCATTGAAACCTTTAACCCATAGGACTTCCCCAATCGTTCTGGGTTGATTCCACGTAGGGTTGAATCATGTATGATGTGGAGAGTGGGTAGTTCCTGACCTTGTTCCTCTCCAATAGAACTCTCCTCGTCTGAGTCAATGCTTGTGATGTCACTCTGGGAGTCTAGGCAATGACTGTCAGAAAGGGAATGGGCGTGGGTAAGGTCAGGGTAGGAGTCTTCTTTTGCATCTTTTGTTTCGGTTTCATCTTTTTTCCCCTTTGGATGTGGAGATTCCATAAACATATTAGATGATGTTGTCCTAAAGTTGCCATTCTGTTCTTTCTTATTTCCTTTCGTTGAGCTTCCTTTTTTGTCTGTGTTGATAGATGATGCGTCCGCAGTCTTTGATGGTTCTTTCAAAGGGGGTGTGTCTGTGAA
>CM065724.1:70547429-70552429 GCA_033310375.1 Conus canariensis
TGTCAATGTCAGAATGACAAACAATGGCATCGTCATGATCTGTCAATGTTAGAATGACAAACAATGGCATTGTCATGATCTGTCAATGTTAGAATGACAAACAATGGCATCGTCATGATCTGTCAATGTTAGAATGACAAACAATGGCATTGTCATGATCTGTCAGTATTGAAGCATGGGTGTCTGACACGGACAGACTAGAAGACTGGGAGTTAATCTAAATCTTCATTCTTCAGTATTACAGAGCTCTCTCTCTCTCTCTCTCTCTCTCTCTCTCTCTCTCTCTCTCTCTCTCTCTCTCCTCTCTCTCTCTCTCTCTGTCCGTTAATCCGTCCGTTCGTTCGTCCGTCTGTCTGTGTGTCTGTCCATTTGTCTGTCTCTGTGTGTCTGTTGTCTCTCTGTCTCTCTCTGTCTCTCTGTCTCTCTGTCTCTGTCTCTCTCTCTCTCTCACTCTCTCTCTCAATAGGCCCAACAGTTGTTTGTGCTGTTTGTTTTTGTTCTGTGTTTGCTGTTTATGTCGCCCTCATGTGCATGTTTTGGTTCTTGGTGAGTGTCTGTTTGCATCAGTCTGTCTCCCACATGCACACAGTGAAGCAGTCAGTACCTAGTCATGTCTGTGCTTCCAAGCGCACGTGTGAGAAAATGCAGGCTTAAAAAATGTATATTGTTTCTACCGTAGGAGTATCCACTTACATGTTCTCTTATCTATCTCTACAGAGAGAGAGAGAGAGAGAGAGAGAGAGAGAGAGAGAGAGGAGAGAGAGAGAGAGGAGAGAGAGAGAGAGATGGCTTAGTTCCAAAGACGCTTCTTATCTTGTTTGTTCGTTTGTTTGTTTGCAGTGTTTTGTTTCTGTCATACCTCCTGATGTTCAAGGTTTGTCTTCCCTTCTCTATCTCTAATCTCACACCTCAATTGTCACTGCATTTGTTTTGTTGTTGTTTGTTTGTTTGTTGTTGCTGTTGTTCACGTTAACGTCACTGCTGTTGTCAGAACAAAAACAGGATGTGTGTCCAGGTACAGTTCTTGTTGTTTGTCCTTCGCGGAAGAAGATGACCATGACTTCAGCTATCACTGGGAGGCGGCGTGGGTGTACAAGAACATGGCTGATCAGGCCGATCCTTCCTGACATGACTTCAGCTATCATGGAGGCGGCGTGGTGTACAAGACATGGTGATCAGGCGATCTCCATCACGTGTCATCGTGTGTCTCCACTCGCCTCATTCAAAGTCTTTCACTCCGGATTTGATCATGGTCCGCCAGGTGGAGCGATCTTGTGCAGCTTCTTCCCAGGAGGCAGTGGGCGATGCTACAGCACTTCAGTGAGGCCTTCAGTGTGTCTTTGTAGCGCTTCTTTTGTCCTCCATGGGAACGCTTGCCTTCCAGCAGCTTGCCATAGAACAGTCTCTTTGGGTGACGATTTTCATCCAGACGGGGTACATGTCCTGCCCACCCGAGTTGAGAGCGTATTAGCATTGCATGAATGTTTTCCAGTGCGCCTTGGGAGGCACCTCTGTATCTGGTATATTGTCGTGCCACTTGATGAGCAGCAAGGTTGTTTGTCACTGTTCTTTCTTGTTGCTGTTGTTCACGTTGATGTCACATCGACCAGGCTCTTGTCAGAAGAAAATCAGGATGTGTGTAAAGGTACAAACACCACAGTGCAAAAACAACATGAACAGGTTGAATTCAAGGGTAACATCATCACTGTACATAAAATGAAACAAAAAACAACCAGGTTGTGTTTAAAGGTACAATTACCGTTGTGCAGAAAACAACATACTCAGATTGAATTCAAGGGTAACATTACCACTGTGCAAAACAACAAACAAACAAACGAAATAAACATAAACATACTGCGTTTAAAGGTACAATCACCGTTGCGCAGAAAACAACATGAGCAGATTGTCCAAAGGTACACTCACTACTGTACAATAGGTACAAACATCACTGTTCATACAAACACGTAGACAGGGTGTCTCTAAAGGCACACATTACAACATGCAGAAAACAACAAGAAGAAATTGCAATCAAAGGTACCATCACCATGTGCAGCAAAACAAATCATAAACAGATTGTGTCTAAAGGTACGATCACCATCAAGCAGAAAACAGCCTAAACAGGCTGCATGTAAAGGTACATTCACCACTGTGCAGAAAACAGCGTAAACATGTATTTAAAAGTACAACCACTACTGTACATAAAACAATGTAAACAAATTGTACGTAAAGGTAGGCCTACAGTCACTACTGTACATAAAACAACGTAAACAAATTGTATTTAAAGGTAGGCCTACCTTCACCACTGTACATAAAACAGCGTAAACAGGTTGTATTTAAAGGTACAACCACCACTGTGCAGCAAACAACATAAACGCGCTGTGTCTAAGTGTAATGTAATGTAATGTAAAAGGATATTTATAGAGCGCTTTACCTCGCGTGAGCCCAAAGCACATATTACAGAAACATGATAAAATACTAATTCTAACTCAAAGCACACACACACACACACACACACACACACACACACACACACACACCACACCACACCACACCACACACACACACACACACACACACACACACACACACACACACACACACCACACACACACACACACACACACGCGCGCGCGCGCGCGAAAAACAAAACACACACACACGCAGACAGACACACGAGCGCGTCAAAACAAGCAGTCTCGCGCACAGAGATAAGTGCATATTGTTAATCAGTCCGGGGGAAAAGATGTGTAAAGCCTTTAAAGTCTAAATGTACACTCACAACTGTACAGATAGCAACACAAACAGATTGTGTCTAAAGACACAAACAGCATACAGAAAACAACATGAGTTGTGCTCAAAGGTGAAATCAGCATTGTATTGCGCTACATCGAGTCCCAGGAACAAGGCTGAAGAAAAAAGCCCAGGTCTCAATCCTGACCTGTGACCCTTCACAGCACGGGCCAGCCGTTCAATGTAGGGGGCAGCCTGCCTGTGGTCCATGATCCGATATGACGTGCATGCACACCACGGCGCCCCCTGCCGGCGACCTGACCCCCCTGATGCGCTGAGATAAGGGGGCAGGGCGGGAAAGGGGAAATGAGCGGGGGAAAAGACTGGTGCCAGAAGGCAGAGGTACTCCGCTCTTCTGACAGCTACATCTTTCTGGCATTCGTTTACCTGAGGTGTGTGTGTGTGTGTGTGTGTGTGTGCGTGTGTGTGTGTGTGTGTGTGTGTGTGTGTGTGTGTGTGTGTGGTGCGTGCGCGCGCGCGCGTGCGTGTATGTGTGTGTGTGTGTGTGGTGTGTGTGTGTGTGTGTGTGTGTGTGTGTGTGTGTGCGTGCGTGCGTGCGTGTGTGTGTGTGTGTGTGTGTGTGTGTGTGGTGTGTGTGTTTGGTGTGTGTGTGTGTGTTGTGTGTGTGTGTGTGTGTGTGTGTGTGTGTGTGTGTGTGTGGAGAGAGAGAGAGAGAGAGAGAGAGAGAGAGAACAATGCGTCAAAAGGAAAGCCAACATGTCTTGGCAGGTTGTCCGAAAGAAAGCAAAACTGTAAGTATATAAACCATATAGACTATCACAAATGAATGAATTATTTTGAGATATACAAGTAGAACATGTATTCAGTAATAACAGCTTCCATATGCTAGCCTTGATATTTTTCCTACTTCGTTTTTCTCTTTTCCTTTATTTCATTACTTTACCCAGTTTTCTTTTTCTGTCTTTTCCTTCATTTTGTCACTTGGTTTACGTTTGTTTGTTTGTTTTTTCATTTTTTTCCTAGTGCTGGTTTGATTTTCCAACTTTTCTTTTCTCCTACTTCCCCTCCTTGTCCTAGCTGTCCTTTGTTTTAATCAGACAACTTGAATATGCGCTGGGAAAGCACTGAGAGCAGAGAGGTAGTGTTTGGAGTTCTCCCAGATGATGGCTGTGCCTGTCTGTGTGAAAATGTCCACAAGATAGGTCACTCTCCATTCGCAGCTTGGACTTCTACTTATCCTGAGGAAGTCGTCTGCTGGGTCAGCGTCTAGTGGTGATTCCATTCTGAAGAAGCTAACCACAACTTGGATCCAATCCCACAGGAAACACGTGACAGCTCAGAGGTCAGGTCGGTCACGCGGTGTGGTCTGTACACGGACGGGATTAATTTAAAGCCATACTGCTCGAGTCCCTAACTCTAACCAGAACCTTGCCTTAACAGTTTCAGTTTCAGTTTCAATTCCATCATTGAGAGAGTCCATATACGCGACACCACAACCGCTAAGTTTCGAGACCACAATGCGCATGATTTAAAGCTGATGGATGAATGAATTAATGACCAAGATGAAAGAATTTCAGAAGAGGGCTACGACTTAAAGAGATGTCTGACCCACGCATAAGCCCAGCGATCTACGCATTGGTCCAACGCGACTTAGCGGATGTCTGATCTATGCATTGGCCCAATGTTCTTAACCCAAACCCAAAACTAATCTAACCCTAACCGTATTCCAAATCCTGCGCTGACCGTAACTGTGTAAAACCTCATCCATTAATGAACTGTGGGGCAATGGAGTTGTCTCCTTCTCTCTGTCAGTCAAGGGAAGAATGTGGGCCGTTGGGTGCCGGGCATGTTGCCGTTGGGTGCCGGGCATGTTGCCGTTGGGTGCCGGGCATGTTGCCCGTTGTACTGCCCATGGCAAGGGTCCAGTACTGCCCGACACTGCTGCATAGCAACACATTGAGGTCTCCCTTAGGTCCAGCTGCCTTGGTGTTGGTCTGTGTCTGTACAGAGAGGAGAGAAGAGAGAGAGAGAGAGAGAGAGAGAGGGAGAGAAGAGAGAGTCAAGACAAATGATTTATTCATGAAGGCCACAGCCCCTTAGAATGGTGATATACCTTGTGGTTCAGTTCGCACATTGACACTGGTCTTCATCATGGTACATAAGCACTTCGCTTCTGGAATGCTTTATGCAAATAAATAGCCAACTGTTTAACATTTGATGCTGACATTAACTAGACTAATTTGGAAAAA
>CM065724.1:70557429-70572429 GCA_033310375.1 Conus canariensis
CGCACACAGTGACACCTTGATGAAACTGACACTGAAACCTCTTTTCAGGTGAACCTTCTCTTTACTGGCAGGTCCAGCATCCAGTATCATCAACTCGGGTGTTGTCATCTCCTGGATGTATGACCAGGTTCCAAAGAGCAGTTCACTTGAACCCACAGGGTCATCTTCTGCCTGGTTGTAGGACTGATTTTCGACATAGTTTTTCGTTTTTATATTTTCGTTTTATTGTAATATTTGTATTATTTCAACTCGTTTTTTTTCTGGATTGAAATCAGTGATGATTTAAACCAGCCCTGAACTGCCCTTCCACACATTACTTTATGCATTCACACAAACGGACGTTTATATACGTATGTACACCCACATTCATATACACATAAGAATGCCTATGCGCACTCACGCATGTTCTCTCTCACACACACACACACACACACACACACACACACACACACACACACACACACACACACACACACACACACACAAAACACTCGCACACTCGCACACACACATAAATTCCCATCGACACATACACACACACGCACACCCAACCACACCCACCCACCCTCTTTACCCCCCCCTCCCCCCCACACACCGCCCCCCCCCCCCCCCCCCCCCCCCCCCACCCCCCACACACCACAGTGTAGAAGAAACGAACACCAAGTTGGCTGGGTATCCCTGGCTGACCAGAGTATAGGGTCAACGCATCGGTCAGTCGTCTGCTGAATCTTGTCCGTCAGACTGTCAAGGGACAGAGCTCTCAGTAACGGTTCAAGGGCTGTCAATCACATTAGGTCACAGGGGAGAGGATGCAGGGACAACTGGTCAGTCAGCAGAGATAGGACCAGGACCCTTCCTGTGCAGTCTCGGAGACATCGCCTCTATCAGGTAACCAGCGACAGGTGACTTGTGACATTGGTCATTTCAAACCGTTGGCGGCAAACCAGCAAGGGAGATAACTGACTCCTCTGACCGTGGTGCACCATGGGTAGTGTTCCTTGACGAGGTTCGTGTGAAAGTGGTGAAACACAGCAAGTACACAGAGTGGGCCTTTTACACAATGTACTGAGCTAGGTCCTGAGGACACGATCTGTAACAATACTTCATGATCTGTAACTAGCGTCTCATTATGATCTGTAGAAAGTGTATCACGATGATCTGTAACAAGCCCATCATGATGATCTCCAACAAGTGTATCATGATGACCTGTAACAAGTATATCATGATGATCTGTAACAAGCCCATCATGATGACCTGTAGCAAGCCTGTCATGATAAGATGTAGCAAGCCTATCGCGATGATCTGTAACAAGTCTACCATGATGATCTGTAACAAGCCAGTCATGATGATGTGTAACAAGCCTATCATGATCATCTGTAACAAGCCTATCATGATGATCTGTACAAAATGTATCATTATAATCTGCTGCCTGTGTGGAAAGAGCTTAATAAGACCATCATGGATCTACCTCTACATGGCCTGACCTTCCACGTCGGAAAGGTCCGATCCGTCCTTCACTACAGACATAGCCGGGACTGGAACCGGTGGTCCTTTGAATCCACTCAAGCTGTAAGTAATAACCACAGCATTGCCGAGCAACATCACACACCCTGCTGCCTCCCGCCTCCTCCGATGTCAGTGAGAGTACGCCCCCCTGGCGGAAATGACGCAGCAGTGTGATAGCGGCAGTGGAGGTCGGCGTGCACCTCAGGACAGATACATCCATGTCGGCACATCCCCAGATAAGCCGCTCAACCGGCCGCCGATCCGCTCCGGCGCCGGTGATAGAGACAGGGCGTTTATCGGCAGGTGCGCAGCTGCCAGGGCCACCACTACAGTCTGATTTGAAGCTGGACCTCACCACCACCACCACCCCTCCCCCTTCATCTCCCTCCCTCTCCCCCCTCATGGCGTAGGGCGATACACAATTGTGCAGGCGGTGTGGCTGTACGTGGTGTAGCAGTGGTGAAAGTTGTATAGGTCGGGGAGGGGGGTGGGGTGGAGGTGGGAGGGGCTGATATTCCAGCCCCCCCCCCCCCCCCCCCCCCCACCACACACACACACACACGCACTCACATGGCTTCTATGATCAGCTGGGCTATAAAAACATGCTCTAATACCTGCAGCAGCATTCAGGACCTTTCTTTGTTTGAAATCCCTGGTCTTAAATGATTTCACGGGGGCCAGATAGCTCAGTGGTAGTGCGCAGGATTCGTAATCTTGGGGTTGCGGGTTCGAATCTCCGCCGGGCCGTTTCGGTACAGGGGGTTTTTTCCCCTCGGAGTTAACATTAGTTCTGACTCCATTTCCCATACAGTCCTTCGAATGAGACTATCAACCGAGGTTCCGTGTGTGAACGCACGCATAACATCTTGCACACACGTAAAATCCCATCACCAACTTTCGGAAGAGAAGGCCAGTTTGGCCGATGGTATGGATGACACGTAACACATAGCATGCACCTTCCCCGAAGTTGGAGTGTGGCTGCCTTAATGGCGGGATAAAAGACGGTCATACACACAAAACTCCACTCCCTATGTTGGGTAGATGGGATTAATCTTTGCCTTTCTATACAGGGGGTGTCTGCAGGAGTATCAGCCTGCGTATGCAGAAGAAAATGAATTCACAACTGACAAAAGAGCAGTGACTGATCGACCAGTAGGTTTTCTGAAGACGTCGCCAGTAACAGATCTACAAAAGGTTGCTCCCCTAGGGCTGTCAGAGGGACAGTGGCCATGGGAAACAGAGGAAGGACAGTGGCCATGGGAAACAGAGGAAGGACAGTGGCCATGGCAAACAGAGGAAGGACAGTGGCCATGGCAAACAGAGGAAGGACAGTGGCCATGGGAAGCAGAGGAGAGGACAGTGGCCATGGGAAACCAAGGAGAGGACAGTGGCCACGGGAAACAGAGGAAGGACAGTGGTCATGGGAAACAGAGGAAGGACAGTGGTGACAAACAGAGGAATGACAGTTGCCATGACAAACAGAGGAGAGGGCAAGAAAGGACAGTGACCAAGGCAGACAGAGGAATGACAGTGGCCATGGGAAACAGAGGAATGACAGTGGCCATGGGAAACAGAGGAAGGACAGTGGCCATGGGAAACAGAGGGGAGGGCAAGAAAGGACAGTGGCCATGGCAAACAGAGGGGAGGGCAAGAAAGGACAGTGACCATGGCAAACAGAGGGGAGGGCAAGAAAGGACAGTGGCCATGGCAGACAGAGGAAGGACAGTGGCCATGGCAGACAGAGGAAGGACAGTGGCCATGACAAACAGAGGAATGACAATGGCCATGGGAAATAGAGGAAGGAGAGTGGTCGTGACAAACAGAGGAAGGACAGTGGCCATGGGAAACAGAGGCAGGACAGTGGCCATAAGAAACAGAGGAAGGACAGTAGCCATGGAAAACAGAGGAAGGACAGTGGCCATGACAAACAGAGGAAGGACAGTGGCCATGACAAACAGAGGAAGGACCGTGGCCATGACAAACAGAGGAAGGACAGTGGTCATGACAAACAGAGGAAGGACAGTGGTCATGACAAACAGAGGAAGGACAGCGGCCATGGGAAAGAGAGGAAGGACCGTGGCCATGACAAACAGAGGAAGGACAGCAGCCATGACAAACAGAAGAAAGACAGTGGTCATGACAAACAGAGGAATGACAGCGGCCATGGCAGACAGAGGAAGGACAGTGGCCATGACAAACAGAGGAAGGACAGCGGCCATGACAAACAGAGGAAGGACAGCGGCCATGACAAAAAGACGAAGGACAGTGGCCATGACAAACAGACGAAGGACAGTGGTCATGACAAACAGAGGAATGACAGTGGCCATGACAAACAGAGGAAGGACAGTGGCCATGGAAAAAGAGAAGGACAGTGGTCATGACAAACAGAGGAATGACAGTGGCCATGACAAACAGAGGAAGGACAGTGGCCATGGGAAAGAGAGGAAGGACAGTGGTCATGACAAACAGAGGAATGACAGTGGCCATGACAAACAGAGGAAGGACAGTGGCCATGGGAAAGAGAGGAAGGACAGTGGCCATGACAAACAGAGGAATGACAGTGGCCATGACAAACAGAGGAAGGACAGTGGCCATGGGAAAGAGAGGAAGGACAGTGGCCATGGGAAAGAGAGGAAGGACAGTGGCCATGGGAAAGAGAGGAAGGACAGTGGCCATGACAAACAGAGGAAGGACAGTGGCCATGACAAAAGAGGAAGGATAGAGGCCATGGAAACAGAGGAAGGAAAGTGGTCGTGACAAACAGAGGAAGGACAGTGACCATGGCAAAGAGAGAAGGACAGTGGCCATGACAAACAGAGGAAGGACAGTGGCCATGGCAAACAGAGGAAGGACAGTGGCCATGGAAACAGAGGAAGGACAGTGGCCATGACAAACAGAGGAAGGACAGTGTCCATGGGAAACAGAGGAAGGAGAGTGGTCGTGACAAACAGAGGAAGGACAGTGGTCGTGGACAAACAGAGGAAGGACAGTGGCCATGAGAAACAGAGGAAGGAGAGTGGTTGTGACAAACAGAGAAGGAGAGTGGCCATGGGAAACAGAGGAAGGACATTGACCATGGCAAAGAGAGGAAGGACAGTGGCCATGGACAAACAGAGGAAGGACAGTGATCAGGGACACAACAGAGGAAGGACAGTGCCATGACAAACAGAGGAAGGACAGTGGCCATGGGAAACAGAGGAAGGAGAGTGGTCGTGACAAACAGAGGAAGGACAGTGGTCGTGACAAACAGAGGAAGGACAATGGCCATGGGAAACAGAGGAAGGAGAGTGGTTGTGATAAACAGAGGAAGGACAGTGGCCATGGGAAATAGAGGAAGGAGAGTGGTTGTGACAAACAGAGAAAGGAGAGTGGCCATGGGAAACTGAGGAAGGACAGTGACCACTGACACACAGAGGAAGGACAGTGGCCATGACAAACAGAGGAAGGACAGTGGCCACGACACACAGAGGAAGGATAGAGGCCATGGGAAAACAGAGGAAGGACAGTGGCCATGACAAACAGAGGAAGGACAGGGCCATGGGAAACAGAGGAATGACAGTGGCATGACAAACAGAGGAACAGTGGTCATGACAAACAGAGGAAGGACAGTGGCCATGGGAAACAGAGGAATGACAGTGGTCATGACAAACAGAGGATAGACAGTGGTCATGACAAGCAGAGGAATGACAGTGGCCATGGGAAACAGAGGAATGACAGTGGCCATGACAAACAGAGGAAAGACAGTGGTCATGACAGAGGAAGGACAGTGGCCATGGGAAAACAGAGGAAGGACAGTGGCCATGGGAAACAGAGGAAGGACAGTGGCCATGGGAAACAGAGGAATGGACAGTGGCCATGAAAACAGAGGAAGACAGTGGTCATGACACGAGGAAGGACAGTGGCCATGGGAACAGAGGAAGGACAGTGGCCATGGGAAACAGAGGAAGGACAGTGGCCATGGGAAAACAGAGGAAGGACAGTGGTCATGACAAACAGAGGGGAGGACAAAGGGGGGGGGGGGGGGCGGTCAGAGAGAAAACGAGCTGGATCAGGAGAGAGGGAACGATGCAGCTGTTGCCATGTCACATAACTCTGACCGGATTTCCTGTTTTTCAGTCCCCCCCCCCCCCCCCCCTTGTTGCTCTGCCCCTGGCTCTTTGGGCAGGGCAGTCTTCCCCTGGGACATGTCTGGGGTGGCTGCTGCGTCACAAGACAGATCCTCTCCTGCCCCCTCCCCCCTCCCCTCCCCTCCCCCCTTCTTTTCTGTCCAGCAGACCTTCATGTTCTCCTGTGTCTCTATCAATCCTATTATCCACATTTCTCTCCCGTTCACCATTTTTACCCTGCACTACTTGGAGCTGAGCCGCTGCGATCGGATTGGCTATAAACACGAACTGGACTGAGCTGAGTGTATTTGATAGGAACTGGTCTTTTTGCGTCTGAGTATGTCAAATACATCAACAGAAACAAACATGGTTGGAATCCATTTGCATCACGTGACAGTCCTGATTTCTCTCCCTTTGGTCGTTGGGGTGTGGGACAACATGGACTTATTCGGAAAAAAAAAACAAAAAAAACAAAAAAAACCATGTTTGGAATCCAATCTTTCGCAAGAATGATCAGTAAGTCCGCCGAACAACAGGGACAAACAAACCACCGGACAAAACACGACGCGTTTCGACCTCTTAGGTCTTCTTCAGGCAAGATAAACGACATTTTAGGACAACGAAAACGAAGAACGAGCAATCTTCTCAAATTCGGCGCAAGATGGGTGTTGAATTGAATCCATTAAGATGATGTGGCCTGATATGGACCGCCGACGTTGGCCAGACCAGAAGCATCAAATGAAATGCTGGGCTTTGAATGGAATGAGTAGAATTGAATGGGTATGCCTCCTTGGGGGGTGGGGGGAGGAGAAGGGAGTGGAAGGGCGACTGTGTCAACCTGGCTTTCTAGCAGTGGGAAGGCGAACATATACTTGTATGTGTACGTGTGTGTGTGCGTGTGTGTGTGTGTGTGCGCGCGCGCGTGCGTGTGTGTGTGTGTGTGTGTGTGTGTGTGTGTGTGTGTGTGTGTGTGTGTGTGTGTGTGTGTGTGCGTGTGTTTGTGCGTGTGTGTGTTTGTTTGTGCGTGCGTGTGTGTGTTTGTGTGTGTGCGTGCGTACATGTGTGTGTGTTTGTGCGTGCGTGTGTGTGTTTGTGTGTGTGCGTGCGTACATGTGTGTGTGTGTGTGTGTGTATGTGTGTGTACGTGCGCGCGCGCGCGCGCGTGTGTGTGTGCGTGCGTGCGTGTGCGTGTATGTGTGTGTGGGGGGGGGGGAGGCGATAGAGTTGTAGCAGCAAGGGAGGGAAGCACAGCCTGGCAGACTGAAGACATATCCAGAGAACCAAGTCTTGGGATAGAAAAGCAGAGAGAGAACAGGAAGACGTAAAAACAGAAGACAAACACACGTGGAACGGCAAATGACTTTTGAATGATGTAGTGCTGTTTCGCTATTATTTTATAGGTGACGTCTTTGTGACTCGGCAGGTCGTCAACGTTGAGGCTATTGAGACAACGGGGAGGGGGGGGGGGGGAGGAGGAAGGGGAGGGGGGGAGGAAGAGGGAAAACAAAGAGGTGGGGACAGGGAGGAGAGGAGAGGAGGGGGGATGGGAGAAGGGGGGGGGGGAGAATGTGTGGCTTGTTGTGATTTGGGATGGAATGTTATTGTATTTTGCCATCATAGACAGCGTGGTGAGCTCTGACAGCCAGGCGTGCGTTCCTCATCAGCGCCATCCTGGAATCTTCACGTGCCAGGCTGCCGACTTCTTCCCCGCTCCGCCATTGTCTGCCGCTTATCTGATGTCTGTATTACAAGGCCTCTGCTTGCTTCTTCTCTGTCTGTCTGTTGTCTGTCTGTCTGTCTGTCTGTCTGGTCTGTCTGTCTGTATGTGTATACGTCCATCTCTCTTCTCAGTTTTCTTTCTGTGATATGCAGAAATCGTCTCACTATCTCTGTCTGTCTGTCTGTCTGTCTGTCTGTTTGTCTGTCTATCTGTCTGTCTGTCTGTCTGTCTGTCTGTCTGTCTGTCTTCTCTCTCTCTCTCTCTCTCTCTCTCTCAGTTTCTTTATGTGATATTCAGAAATAATCTCTCCCCCTCTCTCTCTCCCTCTCTGTCTCTCTCTGTCTCTCTCTGTCTCTCTCTCTCTCTCTGTCTCTCTTGGGTTTTTTTTCTGTAACATTTTAGAAATCATATCAGAACATGGTGTGGCACATACTGGAAGCCAACACAGAGGAATGTGGACGAGATGGGTTGGTGCTGTCCCTATCCTCCACAATACCTTCGTCATTATTATTCCGCAATCTGCTAGCCCCCCCCACCCCCATCCCCCCCACCCCCCACCCCCCCCCCCCCCCCCCCCCACCCCCCCCCCCCCCCCCCCCCCCCCCCCCCCCCCCCCCATCTCCGGTCCCTGCTCTGAACGGGAAGAAGTCTACCCGTGTAGTGTGTCTCCCCATCACTCTGTCAATGCATGCACCTCCTGTATGGACCCGCACACCCCGCGCGATACATCAGGCAGCGCCCGCAGGTGACACCTTTTGCACGTCCAACACGGCTGAACTGGCGGCTAGGCAGCCGGCAACTATCCCACCAACGAACGGCACGACAACCCGCCAGAGTTTCGCTTGCAGCAGCTATGTGGAAGACGGCATTCTCCGCGTTCAGGACCCGCCGACCCAACACGGGGTAACGTCACACCCCGTCCCTCCCCCTCCCCCTCCCCTCCTCCCCTTCCAGACCTCACAGTCCCGGCCTGCCCACGTTCTCCTCCACCGCCCACCTCTCCCCACCTCTTCCCACCTCTTCCCATCTCTTCCCACCTCTTCCCATCTCTTCCCATCTCTTCCCATCTCTTCCCATCTCTTCCCACCTCTTCTCAATTCTTCCCACCTTCCCCACCTCTTCCCACCTCTTCCCACCTCTCCCCACCTCTCCTCACCTCTTCCCATCTCTTCCCATCTCTTCCCACCTCTCCCCACCTCTTCCCACCTCTTCCCACCTCTCCCCACCTCTTCCCACCTCTCCCCACCTCTTCCCACCTCTTCCCACCTCTCCCGACCTCTCCCCACCTCTCCCCACCTCTTCCCACCTCTTCCCATCTCTTCCATCTCTTCTCACCTCTTCCCACCTCTCCCCACCTCTTCCCACCTCTTCTCAATTCTTCCCACCTCTCACCACCTCTTCCCACCTCTTCCCACCTCCCCCCCTCTCCTCACCTCTTCCCACTCTCCACCTCTTCCCACCTCTTCCCACCTCCCACCTCTTCCCACCTCTCCTCACCTCTCCTCACCTCTTCTCAATTCTTCCCACCTCTCCCCACCTCTTCCCACCTCTCCCCACCTCTCCTCACCTCTTCCCATCTCTTCCTACCTCTCCCCACCTCTCCCCACCTCTCCTCACCTCTTCCCACCTCTTCCCATCTCTTCCCACCTCTTGCCATCTCTTCCCACCTCTTCCCACCTCTCCTCACCTCTTCCCATCTCTTCCCATCTCTCCCCACCTCTCGCCACCTCTCCCCACCTCTCCCCACCTCCTCCCACCTCTTCCTACCTCTTCCCACCTCTCCCCACCTCTCCTCACCTCTTCCCATCTCTTCCCGCTCTTCCCACCTCTCCCCACCTCTCCCCACCTCTTCCCACCTCTTCCCACCTCTCCCCACCTCTCCTTACCTCTTCCCATCTCTTCCCACTTCTTCCCACCTCTCCCCACCTCTCCCCACCTCTCCTCACCACTTCCGATCTCTTCCCACTTCTCCCCACCTCTCCCACCTCGCCCCACCTCTCCTCACCGCTCCCCAATTTCCAGGCGTGTGTACATGAGCACCGGAGACGTCTCTGCCGGGGGAGACGTTGGGGGTGTTCGTGCTGACGTTAGGGATGTTCTCCGTACTGAAGTTCTCCTCACGTTCTCCGCGCTGACGTTCTCCTGACGTTCCCGTGCTGACGTTCTCCGTGCTGACGTTCTCCCTGCTGACGTTCTCATGACGTTCTCCGTGCTGACGTTCTCCCTGCTGACGTTCTCCTGACGTTCTCCCTGCTGACGTTCTCCTGACGTTCTTCCCGCTGACGTTCTCCTGACGTTCTCCGTGCTGACGTTCTCCCTGCTGACGTTCTCCAGACATTCACCGTGCTGACGTTCTCCTGATGTTCTCCCTGCTGACGTACTCCTGACGTTCTTCCTGCTGACGTTCTCCGTGCTGACGTTCCCTGACGTTCTCTCTGCTGACGTTCTCCTGACGTTCTCCCTGCTGACGTTCCCCTGACGTTCTCTCTGCTGACGTACTCCTGACGTTCTCCGTGCTGACGTTCTCTGTGTTGACGTACTCCTGACGTTCTCCGTGCTGACGTTCTCCCTGCTGACATTCTCCTGACGTTCTTCCTGCTGACGTTCTCCGTGTTCACGTTCTCCTGACGTCCTCCCTGCTGGCGTTATCCATGCTGACGTTCTCCTGACGTTCTCCGTGCTGACGTTCTTCTGACGTTTTCCGTGCTGACGTTCTCTGTGCTGTACTTCCGACGTTGTTCGTGCTGACGTACTCCTGACGTTCACCGTGCTGACGTTCTCTGTGTTAACGTACTCCTGACGTTCTCCCTGCTGACATTCTCCCTGCTGACGTTCTCCTGACGTTCTCTGTGCTGACGTTCCCCTGACGTTCTCTCTGTTGGCGTACTCCTGACGTTCTCCGTGCTGATGTACTCCTGACGTTCTCCGTGCTGATGTTCTTCTGACGTTCTTCGTGCTTACGTTCTCCGTGCTGACGTTCTCCTGACTATCTCCGTGCTGGCGTTTTCCGTGCTGACGTTCTCTGTGCTGACGTTCTCTGTGCTGACGTTTTCCGTGCTGACGTTCTCTGTGCTGACGTTCTCCGTGCTGACGTTCTCCTGACGTTCTCCGAGCCGACGTTTTCCGTGCTGACGTTCTCCGAGCTGACGTTCTCCGTGCTGACGTTCTCCGTGCTGACGTTCTCCGTGCTGACGTTCTCCTGACGTTCTCCGTGATGACGTTCTCCGTGCTGACGTTCTCCGGGCTGACGTTCTCCTGACGTTCTCCGTGCTGACGTTCTCCTGACGTTGTCCGTGCTGACGTTCTCCGTGCTGACGTTCTCCGGGCTGACGTTCTCCTGACGTTCTCCGTGCTGACGTTCTCCGTGCTGACGTTCTCCGGGCTGACGTTCTCCTGACGTTCTCCGTGCTGACGTTCTCCGTGCTGACGTTCTCCGGGCTGACGTTCTCCTGACGTTATTCTCCGGGCTGACGTTCTCCGGGCTGACGTTCTCCGGGCTGACGGTCTCCGGGCTGACGTTCTCCTGACGTTCTCCGTGCTGACGTTCTCCGTGCTGACGTTCTGCTGACGTTCTCCGTGCTGACGTTCTCCGTGCTGACGTTCTCCGGGCTGACGTTCTCCGTGCTGACGTTCTCCGTGCTGACGTTCTCCGGGCTGACGTTCTCCTGACGTTCTCCGTGCTGACGTTCTCCGGGCTGACGTTCTCCGGGCTGACGTTCTCCGGGCTGACGTTCTCCGGGCTGACGTTCTCTGTGCTGACGCCGTCAAACTGCATCAGGGCCGGGACGACGGTGGCGTCGCACCGACGACATTGTCATCATCATAACCAGAGACAGGAACGGCAAAGACAGTTTCAATGACACAGACAGTTTGAATGACACAGTTTGAATGACACAGACAGCTTGAATGACACAGACAGGCACAACTCATTTACGGCCACATGACACGGCATTCGCAGACTTCGCCAAACACAAGCCTAGCGAGCGCCAGCATTCCGCCATCAATGCCTGTCACAGCACCTCTGGGGTGGGGTGAAAAGTGGTACGGATGTTTGGGGGTGAGGAGGTGGGGTGGAGGGTGAGGGGAGGAGGTGGGGGGGATTCTTTTCGACCTCACAACCTAAAAGACAACATGTATGTCATTTGAACTGAATTGTACGTGTGTCGTAAAGAGAAGGCTAAATTACACTGCGTTCTCTCTCTCTCTCTCTCTCTCTCTCTCTCTCTCTCTCTCTCTCTCTCTCTCTCTCTCTCATTGAAATATATCACCATACCATAGTATCACCAGTCTAGGGCATTATATATATATATATTATATAAAAAACTTCTGCAGGGTCACGATATGCCATTGAAATATTTGTTAGTGGCCATATGTTGTATTATTTTGGGAAAGTGACCATATGTTTATTATTTGGGGATACTGGTCACATGTTTATTATTTGGGGATAGTGGCCATATTTTTTTTTATCATTTTGGGATAGTGGCCATAGGTTTATTATTTGGGGATAGTGGCCATAGGTTTATTATGTTGGGATAGTGGCCATGGGTTTATTATTTTGGGATAGTGGCCATAGGTTTATTATTTGGGGATAGTGGCCATAGGTTTATTATTTGGGGATAGTGGCCATGGGTTTATTGTTTTAGGATAGTGTCGATATGTTTATTATTATGGGAGAATGTACCCTAACAACCTCATGCAGGGTCCAAAGTGTTGCCTTTTTCGGGGTTATGAGTATGAGTTTGCAGACAGACAAGACAGGAATAACACGAAGCACAACTTAAAGCAAAGAGTTTGCAGACAGACAAGACAGGAATAACACGAAGGACAACTTAACGCAACGAGTTTGCAGAGAGACAAGACAAGAATAACACGAAGGACAACTTAAAGCAACGAGTGTGCAGAGAGACAAGACAGGAATAACACGAAGGACAACTTAGAGCAATGAGTGTGCAGAGAGACAAGACAGGAATAACACGAAGGACAACTTAAAGCAACGCGTTTGCAGACAGACAAGACAGGAATAACACGAAGGACAACTTAAAGCAACGAGTTTGCAGACAGACAAGACAGGAATAACACGAAGGACAACTTAAAGCAACGAGTTTGCAGAGAGACAAGACAGGAATAACACGAAAGACAACTTAAAGCAACGAGTTTGCAGAGAGACAAGACAGGAATAACACGAAAGACAACTTAAAGCAACGAGTTTGCAGACAGACAAGACAGGAATAACACGAAGGACAACTTAAAGCAACGAGTTTGCAGACAGACAAGACAAGAATAACACGAAGGACAACTTAAAGCAACGAGTTTGCAGACAGACAAGACAGGAATAACACGAAAGACAACTTAAAGCAACACAGGGATAACAGGAAGGACAACTTAAAGCAACGAGTTTGCAGACAGACAACAAGAGGGATCACATTCAGGACAACTTAAAGCAACAAGTTTGCAGACAGACAACAGAGGATTCACATTCAGGACAACTTAAAGCAACGAGTTTGTAGACAGACCAACACAGGGGTCACACTTATAACTTATCTGTTTAAACGCTAGTGGCAGAATACCACCTGAAATATTACTGAATTGCTGTATGTCACTGGCACACTTGTTCGTGTACGAATGAGCTGTTCATCGTGTTATTCAGTGTATGTCTCTGTGTATGTGACACAGTGTGTGTGTGTGCGTGCGTGCGTGCGTGCGTGCTGTGCGTGTGTGTGTGTGGTGTGTGTGGTGTGTGTGTGTGTGTGTGTGTGTGTGTGTGTGTGCGTGTGTGCGTGTGTGTGTGTGTGTGCGGCAAATATATATTGATTTGTTAAAACTTGTAACGCGCCCTGTAGCCTACGTTGTTAGGATGGGCGCTATAGAAATTGTCCTCATTATTATCATTATTGCACGCGGGACAACACAGAACAACGTATTTTTGACATCTTGGTTCTCTTCAGAAAGACCAACAAATAAACAGTCAAGAACACAAACAGCAACGACAACAACAACAAACAAGAAAACACAAACAGCAACGACAACAACAACAAACAAGAAAACACAAACAGCAACGACAACAACAACAAACAAGAAATGACTCAGCTGGGAAAAAAAGGTCTGTTTCCGTTAAGTAAGAAGTATGATGAGCATGACGCACTCTGTGGGAAAAAAAGGTCTGTTTCCGTTAAGTAAGAAGTATGATGAGCATGACGCACTCTTGGATTGCTGCTTTATAGTGAGGCAATGGAACATTTAAGTAACTCATTAGTGAAGAGCTGAAAATAAAAGAATAGAGAGTACCGCATTATGAAACACAGAAACGAGAAGAAAAGATATAGAACCGGTGAACTAGAAGAGGAAAAGGGCATGTTCTAATATGAAAACTAATGAAGTGTTAAAAACAGGCTATGTGAAGCATACCTTAACGCATTCCTTTGTGTGTGGGGGCGTGCGTGTGTGTGTGTGTGTGTGTGTGTGTGTGTGTGTGTGTGTGTGTGTGTGTGTGTGTGTGCGTGCGTGCGTGTGTGTGTGTGTGTGTGTGTGTGTGTGTGTGCGCGCGCGCGCGCGTACGTACGTGGGTGTGAAGGGCTGGATTGTAATAATATAATTAGAATGAGATTTTTTTTTCACTTATGTTCTGACAGTCCTCAAGAGGTCCTGTGAGGGGGCTGGACTGTAATTATCAAACGACAGCTAGGACGATTTTTTTCCTTTTTCATTGTGAAGGCAGTCCTGTAAGGACCCTGTGAAAGAAAGGAGGGGAGGAGGGGAGTGGGAGGGGGAGGGGTGGTAAGAATAGAACGAGAACTAGGACTTTTTCATTTATGTGCTGACAGTCCTGAGCGGGCCCTGGGGGGGGGGGGGGGGGGGGGGGGGGGGGAGGGGGGGGGGCTGGACTATGATGATAGAACTAAAACTATGACCTTTTTCTCTTTGAAATATGCTGACAGTCCTGAAGGGGCCCTGTGAGGGGGGAGGGGGGGGCTGGACTGTGATGATAAAACTAGAACTAGGACTTTTTTCCCTTTAAAATATGCTGACAGTCCTGAAGGGGCCCTGTGAGGGGGGAGGGGGGGGGGCTGGACTATGATGATAGAACTAAAACTATGACCTTTTTCCCTTTGAAATATGCTGACAGTCCTGAAGGGGCCTGTGAGGGGTGGGGGGTGGGGGCTGGACTATGATGATAGAACTAGCACTATGACTTTTTTCCCTTTAAAATATGCTGACAGTCCTGAAGGGGCCCTGTGAGGAGGTGTTCTGGACTATAATGAGAGATCTAGAGCTAGGATTTGTTTCCATTAAAATGTGATGACAGCTTGAAGGGGCCCAGTGAAAGGGCTGAACAGTTAAAAAAAAAAAAAAAGAACTGGGACCTTTTTTCTTGTAAAACGTGATGACAACCCTGAAGGGGCCCTGTGAGTAGGGTTGGACTGTAATAACAGAACTGAAACTGAGACTGTTTCTAGTTTAACTATACTGACGGTCCTGAAGGGGCCCTGTAAGGGTGGTGGTGGTGGACTGTAATAATGGAACTGAAACTGAGACTTTTTTCTTTAGATGTACTTACAGTCCTGAAGGGGCCCTGTGAGGGGGGAGGGGAGGGGGAACTGTAATCATAGAACTGAAACTGAGACTTTTTCTCTTATACCTAGAACAAGGACCTTTTCATTATGTGTTGAC
>CM065724.1:70584929-70592429 GCA_033310375.1 Conus canariensis
AAGGGCAGCATGGCACGCAGCTGAAACAATCTCTCCTCACCTCTAGACTATTGGTTCTAATTTGATTAAGAGCTGACCAGCTTTCGCACAGTCTCTCTGCTAATCTTTTCATAGCCCCCCCCCTCCCCCCCCCCCCCCCCCCCCAATACCCGTTCCATAAATGTCACACGTTTTTTCTCCAACACGTTCCACAAGCACCCCACACACACACACACACACACACACACACACACAGAGAGAGAGAGAGAGAGAGAGAGAGAGAGAGAGAGAGAGAGAGAGGCAGTACTCCATTACACTTCAGAAACGCACTGCACTCGATTCGTCCCTAACTGATCCGATCCCATTCCCAGAGAAATGGCCGTGGCAATATTATTCGTCTATTGCTATCAATGTATTCCTAACTCTGACAGGCGTCCGTGCTTAAGAACAAATACAGTTCTAGCAGTTTCACAAGAGAGAAAGAAAGGGAATAGCACGAAAAAGAAACAAGAGGGTGTTAGTGAGCGGGGAAAACACGGGTAACAAAACGAAACCCTTCCTGACAAACGTGTCGACCACATGTGGCTCTCACCAAGGCCCTCACGGACAACCCAGGGCCTGACTGCCAGCGCCCCCTGTCGGCACAGATCAGAAGACAAGTAGCGTCATTACTCGATGCTCCCTGCGATAGGGATTTGTCGAGTTAGCGGCCCTGGGAGCTCTTGCCCGTGTCGGGAACGCTGTGAACATACAAATTGTCGCCCTTGTCGCTTCAGGGGATTGCCACAGGACGCCGCCGAGGGGTTGGGGGGGAGGGGGGTGGGGGAGACAAGGGGGGTGGGGGTGGTGGTGAGAGGGGTTCTTTTCCGTTTTCGTATTCTGTACCTCGTGTTTTATCCTAGCTAGCAGATGTGTGAGATACGGTTTCGCTGCCGTGTCAGCCAGCCACTGGGAAAGCAAGAAGTTTGAACTGGAAACCAATACGTGCATCAGTGTGCTGGTGTGAAAGTGTACCACTGTAGCAACCTGCTGGGTTTTCTTTTCTCGTTGAAGAAAGCCCGATGATTAGGTCGCTGTGAGGGTGTCGTCATCGGCTTGTAAACAGAACATGTGATTCATTTCTAGGATAAATGTATGTACAGGCTGATCAATATCTTACATGTAGTTCGTACGTAACATCTGTGTCTTTGTGCACGCACGCATGTGTATACATCACCCGTATGCCATCAATCCTTTTATACTTATCCAATGATTTTGTTACCACACGTGATGCATGACCGTTCATAATTTGATCAAAGGTCATGAAATGCACGTATGCAGATATTTCTGTTCCATACCAGTGAACATTTACACAATACACGAGGGACGGCGAGAGAAGGAGGAGGAAAGGGTATGGCAGATGGACGTGGGAGGGGGGGAGGGGGAGGGGGGGGGACAAAAAGAAAAGAAGTGACCGACTTTATCATGTGTGAACATATGCGGTACATTATGTCCATCAAGAACAGGTCTCCACTGCCACATCAGGACAGTGTGCCTCAGAGATAGGTCTCCACCTCAGGACAGTGTGCCTCAGAGATAGGTCTCCTTTCCCACATCAGGACAGTGTGCCTCAGAGATAGGCCTCCACTGCCACATCAGGGCCCGTATGCATGAAGCCAAAGTATTCCCGGATAGTGACCTATTCCCGGATAGCAGCCTATTCGGGGGAATAACGGTTTCAAATCGGTATGCATAGGAGGTCGGATAGGCTATCCGACCTCGCGAATCGCGAATAAAGTTATACCTGCTCCCTAGGTGGAATAACACCGCTGTCCGGGAATAGCGTGACTAAAAATGGCGGCGTTTTGGATTTTGCAGCTTCGACGGAGAAGGTTGTTGAGGAGAAATCGACTTTTTCGGGACAGAACCCATCCCTTTGAAGTTTTTGACGATGTTGAGATAGTGAAAAAATTCAGATTCAGGCGTCGAGAGATCCTAGATTTGACGAACTTTATCGAATGTGATATCACAGTCACGAATCGGAAAGGCAGTCTGACCCCTTTGTTGCAAGTACTTGTGTCTCTGCGATATTTTGCATCATCAAGTTTCCAAGATGTATGTGCTGAATTAATTGGCATTGACCAATCTACCGTATCACGAGTTGTGTCTCGAGTCACTGACGCTTTGTGTCGCCGAGCACGCGAGGAAATCCGACTGCCTAATCAGCGCCAAGCCGACAAAACCAAAAGGCAGATTCTTCAAGATTATGGATTTCCGAATGCAGTGGGTTACATAGATGGCACACAAATCCGGATTCAAGCTCCAAGCGACCAAGAACATGAGTTTGTAAACAGAAAGGGATATCATTCCATCAACGTTCAGGTATGAGTATAGCATATTTGTTTTATTTCTTTTTCTGCCGATTTAAGCATTTTTTTAAAGAGAGAGAAGGGTAACAATTTTAAAAGTCAAGAGTCAACAATATAATGATTAGGTGGCCATCTACCCATTTTAAGAGAGAGAGAGAGAGAGAGAGAGAGAGAGAGAGAGAGAGAGAGAGGGGGGGGGAGAGAGAGAGGATAAAGGAGGGGATTAAAGAAAGGGAGAGAAAAAAAAAGAGAGAGGTGACAGAGAATAACAGACCCACAGGATGACAGATTCTTTTAAACAAGGTGAGAATGAGCTGGAAGTTGATATCATGCCATAAAATAAAGGATACCTGTATTTAGGGTCCATTTTCACATGTACCATCTTTATTTGTTGTGAAATATGGGGATAAATTAAAGATAAAACAGTGACTGTTCTCCCGCTGGTTGCTTAACTTTCACGCTTCAAAGTATTGTCTTTGAGTACAGTAGATTAAAGCTCTCAATGACAAGGAGTTGTATTGTGTGCAGGTCATCTGTGATGGAAATCTGATTTTCATCAACTGCATATCTAAATGGCCTGGCAGTGTGCATGATGCACGTATCCTGCGAGAAAGCTCACTGTTTGATGCCTTTGAGAGTGCTAACAAGCCACTGGACGGAATCATCCTTTGTGACAGTGGCTATATGCAGCGTGATTGGTTGTTCACTCCTCTCCCCCATCCCACCACACAGAAGGAAAAAAAGTACAACGCGTGTCACAGTTCTGCACGTTCAACTGTTGAGCGAGCAATAGGTGTCCTAAAGAGGCGATGGCATTGTCTTCGTCGTCTGCGACTGCACCCGGCCAAAGCCTGCAAGGTGATCACATCTTGTGTTATGCTTCATAATCGTGCAAGGCGGCAGAATGTGGAGATCTTGTCTGACTCTGACAGTTCTGACGAGGAAGCGTCTGAAACAGACGACGATTCTGATTCTGAAGCTGAAGACCAGCGATGTGCCATGAGGAGGATGTCAGAGAGGGCTCGTGTAGCAGCAGGCAAAGAGGCTCGACAGCGACTCATCAACAACTACTTCTAGAAATCAAAGGTAAGACTTGTGATCATACAAGTCAAAGGTAAGACTTGTGATCATACAAATCTATGAATGGCAGTGTGATGCACTTTATGTGATTGTAGCGTGTAGATCTATGTGCCATAAAGTAATGACCCAAAACAATAAGGTGTCAAAAGAAAATTTTATTGCAAAATATGCTTTTAATATACAATGAATAAATTGAAATGAAAAAAAAAAGTCAAGGTTTGTCAAAGTGCAAGTCAGCAAAATGACTCATGCCTATAAATTCTCTCTCTCTCTCTCTCTCTCTCTCTCTCTCTCTCTCTCTCTCTCTCTCTCTCTCTCTCTCTCTCACTCTCTCCTCTCTCTGTCTCTTTTGTTCCACTGTCTTATCAAAACTCTCACTCTCCCTTTCTTTATTTCTCTCTCTCTTCCACTCTGTCTCGCCATCACCCCTGTCATTCCCCTCTTTTAATACAGCTATAATGAAACAAAAATATTTGCATTTGAAAATAAAACTGACATGAAGACTAGATTATTCATGACTAGAAAAGAAATGACAACGAAACCATCGACAAGAACACTTATGACTAAAAAATTGACCCAGTCATTTTTTTGTTTTGTTTTTTGTTTGTTTGTTTTTTTGTTAAGGTTTGAACCTAATTCTTCTCTGATTCTAGCTTGGCTATTTCAAGCTCGAGTTTTTTGTTCTTTAGAGCCAGGTGGGTCTGAATAGCATTGTTCTTGCTAATCTCACTGCGTAGCCACTCATCGACCAAATCATCTTGAGCACTGGCAGCGATGACTGGCTTGCCACTGACGCGCCGCTCTCTTTTCTTGCCTGTTTCAGTGGATGACCTGAGAGGCATAGAGTTGTCCACTCCCACGATGACTACGCTGCCGTCACCATGGTTGACACTGGCATTTACAACTGCAGCATCTGCAACAATCACACATGTGAAAAACTGTTCAGTTTACGCAATCGTGTAATATTTGAAAAATCTCTTTTGGTCAGGAAAGGTTCACTGCTTTTCATTGTCCCTGTTCTTTCAGGAAACTCAGCAAAGTGTCTGTTTTGGGCATCTTTCCAGACGATTTTAAGAGCAATTGTCTTCTCTTCCCTGTGAAGAAAGTAAACATGAAATTACGATATTTGTGACAAAATTATAGTTTTAAATAGACCACTGGAAATAACTGATTCTGTTCTATTAAAATGGATCACTCAAACTAACTGGTTTTGCTGACTTACCTGGAATTGCTGGGAATGTGTGCCTCAGTAGTGGAGTGCTTCGTCCCGAGTCACTGGACCAGTGAGAGCAGCCTGCTGTTGAAGCATCTGAAAATACATGAAATGCCTAAGACAAGCGTGAAATGAAGATAGCAAGTAGGCTACTACTGAAAAAAGAAAGAAAAAAAGGAAAGAAAGAAAGAGAGAGAGACCGAAAGAGATAGAGAGACAGACAGACAGAGAGAGAGAGAGGGGGGAAGAGAGAGAGAGTGGGGTGGCAGAACCAAGGACATCTGTATACTGCTATACATTGGTCGCATGTTGATTTACAAACTTCAGTGAATTTAATCTTGCTAATAGTGCTCGACTATACATTTCTTGTCATGTGAAATTAGAGGTCAGTTTATCTTTAAACCATGAGAAGGGGATCATTTTAGGATTTGAAGTTGAAGGTGCACCCTTTAAACTGTAGTTATGACACATCTTCATAATTCAAGGCAGGTTCAATTTGGATATTCGTTTCTTTGACTCACCAAGGTCTTGTGACTCCAAGCTTGGGGCAGGTTGCTGGCTGACTGAATCAGGGAGCTCTTCAGATGTACCAGGATTACCAGCAGGTTCTCTGTTTGTGAATGTATCAGTGTCATCCACTGCAATAAGATTTTCAGACAATGTTTTAATACTATTATGTGTTCTTTGGCCACATTTGCCAAGTTCTTTTTCAGACACAAGTCTACACACACTCTCATATACACATGCACATACACTCATAGTCTTTGTCAAACACAAAGCAGTTACCTTCGTGCACAATAAATCAACTGAACTTACAAAAGTTAAATTGATAATGCATATTAACTACATGTATAATGATTTCAATAAAATAATTTTGAAACTGAATGTAAGTTTCTATGTTTGAGTGCCAACTATAGCGTGAGTGTTAGGTCTGTGATATTGTAGAGTGGGATGGAGGGATGGGGAGGTTGAAGAAACTTAACTACGGAATAATAATAAAATTCTGAATTACCTGCAATCCCACTGATGAGACTAGAATTTCTTCCAATGATTGTTAAAATCAATTCTTCGAAGGGGACTGGAGGTGGTATGGGTCCTCCGCCAGTTTTGCGTTGGTCTCTCTGGCGGTTCAACACAGCCGCCTTCAGCTCTTTCCACTTGTCCTTGCACCTTCTGTTGTGCGCTTTGCCACTCCACACACATTCACGCTGTCACAGATCCTCTCCCAAATTTCGTTTTTTCTTTTCTGAGTCACAGCCTGGTTGTGGCTGCTGAATAAAATCGTATGTTCCAGACTCACTTCTTCTAAAAGTATTTGCACTTCCTTTTCTGTGAAGTTCGCCTTCCTTAATCTTTTTTCTGGTTTCTCCGCCATGATTTCAGTACTCACAAAAGGAACAGAAAGTAGACTGCGTCGCGGCAAAGAAAAGAAACGGCTTTTCCGGTGAATGGATTGTAAACACGGGAAGTAGGTCGAGAGTTCTAAAAATATCTCTCTTATCCAGATTCGGTATTCGCGGAAAGCTATTCCAACTCGGATATCGGGCCATGCATTGGAAATCGGGATAACCAGTATTCGGGAATATTACCTGAATAGCTTTTCGGGAATAGCAGCAATTCTGAAATAGGCTTTTCCGAATTACATGCATACGGGTCCAGATCGACAGAAGACTCCATCGATGTGGCGACGGCGTCAACGAAGCTGGCATTCTATCAGATCGCTTAACCTCTTTCCACCCGGGTCCCTGGGCCACTATCATCATGCCGACACAGTACGTGGTTCTTGTTTTCGCTGGGTAGAACGAACACCTTAGCCAAGTCCACGGCAACTAGACCGGCTATGTTGCCCTGTAACCAGAAGATGCAGTGCTCTTGGACATCTGAATTCTTGCATCCTTCACTGGAAAGGGGGTATTAAACACGTGTTCCACACTGCAGTTTGTCGGGACATCAACAGGAATGGCGGCCTCACCCTGCAGCTTTCCTGGTTCCAGGGTCTGCTGTGAGGGGTGTCCTCAACGACTGGTATGGTCTGTAGGCGTATTGGCCACGGGGTCTTGGTTCACCGTTCATCCATGACAACATCCATAGCTTACAATCTGTCTACTTACGGATCGATCGATCTACCTCTACAACTAACTCTCCATACCAGTCTATCACAAATGTCTATGTCTACATCTGTCGCTGTATAAGTTCGGGTATTCTATCTATCTATCGATCTTTCTACCTCTATATCTATCTGAAACTCTCCAAATCAATGTTTCTCAATATCTATCTAAACATCTGTCGCTGTATATGCTGGAGTATTGTATCTATGGATCTGTCTACGTCCATATCTCTAACTCTCCAGATCTCTGACTATCTCAACGTCTATAGCTGTCGCTACATATGCTGGAGTACTATACCTGTAATTGTTTCCCCTTTAGGGAAACAGTTTCTGTGTTTGTCACTCACCCAAAATACACACGCACGCACGCACGCACGCACGCACGCACGCACGCACGCACGCACACACACACCACACACACACACACACACACACACAGGCCAGGACCCCACCCTAGAGACAAGCGGGCAATAGATCAGTCAGCAGCCAGGACACACAGCACTAATTTGCCAAGTACTTTTCAAGATCACTCACTGATGGCCTAGATGGGCGGCAAACAGGACTTCACAGTCAACACCACCATGAAAACGATCCCCTCCCTCCTCAACCCCCACCCCCACCCCCGCCCCCGCTCCCTGCGCCATATCTGCCTTGTTAGAGGGTTGTTTGCCCCTGTCCCCAACTCTACCCCACCCCACTCCCTTCCTCCCCTCCTCCACCTCCTCTCTCTCTCTCTCTCTCTCTCTCTCTCTCTCTCTCTCTCGTCATGTCTG
>CM065724.1:70597429-70612429 GCA_033310375.1 Conus canariensis
CATAAAGAGGAAAAACCGTTTTGGCCTGTTATAGCCGTTACTAACAGCTATTCTGGTAAACGTCGGCCATCATCTGTGACCCATAATGAACATTCCTACAAATTTTCAGAAAGATCGGCCATGTACTTTCTGAGATTCTCCATAAAGAAGAAAATTGTTATGGGTCGTTATAGCCGTTAGTAACGGCTATAACGGTAAAATAAAACATCGGGCATGATCCGTGACCCATAATGAACATACCTACAAAGGTTCAGAAAGATCGGCCAAGTATTTTCTAAGATATTCCATAAAAGAGAAAAACCGTTAAGGCCGTTATAGCCTTTAGTAACGGCTATAACGGTAAAATAACACATCGGGCATGATCCGTGATCCATAATGAACATACCTACAATATTTCAGAAAGATCGGCCATGTACTTTCTGAGATATTCCATAAAAAAAAAAGAAAAAATCGTTATAGCCGTTAGTAACGGCCGTTAGCAACGGCTATAATGGTAAAATAACACATCGGTCATGATCCGTGACCCATAATGAACATGCCTACAAATTTTCAGAGATTGGCCAAGTACTTTCTGAGATATTCCGTAAAGAAGAAAAACCGTTACAGGCCGTTACAGCCGTTAGTAACGGCTATAACGGTAAAGTAACACATCGGGCTTCATCCTAGACCCATAATGACCATACCTACAAATTTTCAGCAAGATCGTCCCAGTAGTTTTGTCTGGAGCGAGTGGAACACATTTTGACCACGGACAGACAGGGACAGACACACAGACAGCATTTCTTTGTTCCCATTCTAAAGTACTCCCTGTTCTATAAGAACTGGGAGTACAAAAAGGAATTAGTATCATCTCTACTATTCAGTTTCCGCATACTGGAATGAGTGGAAATACAACAACAACAAAAAACACCACAAAAAAAAAAAAGAAAGTGAGCGGCCATCCCCTCTCCCCCCCCCCCCCCCCCCCCACAAAAAAAAAAAAAAAAAAAAAAAAGGAAGTGAGCGGCCATTTTCCCATCCACCATGCCTCAAAACAAAAAGGAAACGGAAGTGACATCACCAACATGGCGCCTGACCTGTACGGGTGGCCAAAGCGATCGGTCAGTGGTTGGCCGTGTCAGTGCTGACAAGCGGATGTGGATTTCAGGAAGGGGGGCCGGTGTTTTGACCATTAGCGCAGGCACCAGGGACCAGAGAATGACCATCTAACGACTGCACCGCTCATCAGCATCGTGATGGAACGGTTTGTGGACACGTCTCACGCTGGTGTCTTTCTCACAAAACACCACTTGCCTTCAGTAGCAGCAACAGCTTGGCTCTTTTTCCCCTAGGGTCTCCGTTCAAGCTGGAGCGATGAGAGCTGGGGTTTAAGCAGTGGAAGAGACTTGTGTTCACGAGTTTTAGAACAGATGGTACACCGGAGGGTGTGTTTCTTCGTATACTATTCACCGGAAGGTGTTTCTTGGTATACTATACACCGGTAGATGTTTCTTGGTATACTATACACCGGAGGGAGTTTCTTAGTATACTATTTACCGTGGGGGGGGGGGGGGAGGGGTGGTTCTTGGTATACTATTTACGGAGGGGTTTCTTTGTACACTATTCACCAAAGGGCGTTTCTTGGTATACTATACATCGGAGGGTGTTTCTTGGTATACTATGCACCAGTAGGTGTTTCTTGGTATACTATTTACGGTGGGGTTTCTTGGTATACTATACACCGGAGGGTGTTTCTTGGTATACTATACACCAGAGGGTGCTTCTTGGTATACTATACACCGGAGGGTGTTTCTTGGTATATCATACACCGGAGGGTGTTACACCGGAGGCTGTTTCTTGGTATACTATACACCGGAGGGTGTTTCTTGGTATACTATACACCAGAAGGTGTTTCTTGGTATACTATTTGCTGGAGGGTGTTCGTTGGTATACAATTTGCCGGAGGTTGTTTCTTGGTATAATATTTGCCGGAGGGTGTTTCTTGGTATACTATCTGCCGGAGTGTGTTTCTTGGTATACTATCTGCCGGAGTGTGTTTCTTGGTATACTATACACCGGAGGCTGTTTCTTGGTATACTATCTGCCGGAGGGTGTTTCTTGGTATACTATCTGCTGGAGGGTGTTTCTTGGTATACTATCTGCCGGAGTGTGTTTCTTGGTATACTATACACCGGAGGCTGTTTCTTGGTATACTATCTGCCGGAGGGTGTTTCTTGGTATACTATCTGCCGGAGGGTGTTTCTTGGTATACTATCTGCCGGAGGGTGTTTCTTGGTATACTATCTGCCGGAGTGTGTTTCTTGGTATACTATACACCGGAGGGTGTTTCTTTGTATACTATTCACCGGAAGGTGTTTCTTGGTATACTATACACCGGTAGATGTTTCTTGGTATACTATACACCGGAGGGAGTTTCTTGGTTATACTATTTACCGTGGGGGGGGGGGGGGGAGGGGGGGTTCTTGGTATACTATTTACGGAGGGGTTTCTTTGTACACTATTCACCAAAGGGCGTTTCTTGGTATACTATACATCGGAGGGTGTTTCTTGGTATACTATGCACCAGTAAGTGTTTCTTGGTATACTATTTACGGTGGGGTTTCTTGGTATACTATACACCGGAGGGTGTTTCTTGGTATACTATACACCAGAGGGTGCTTCTTGGTATACTATACACCGGAGGGTGTTTCTCGGTATATCATACACCGGAGGGTGTTACACCGGAGGCTGTTTCTTGGTATACTATACACCGGAGGGTGTTTCTTGGTATACTATACACCAGAAGGTGTTTCTTGGTATACTATTTGCTGGAGGGTGTTCGTTGGTATACAATTTGCCGGAGGTTGTTTCTTGGTATAATATTTGCCGGAGGGTGTTTCTTGGTATACTATCTGCCGGAGTGTGTTTCTTGGTATACTATCTGCCGGAGTGTGTTTCTTGGTATACTATACACCGGAGGCTGTTTCTTGGTATACTATCTGCCAGAGGGTGTTTCTTGGTATACTATCTGCTGGAGGGTGTTTCTTGGTATACTATCTGCCGGAGTGTGTTTCTTGGTATACTATACACCGGAGGCTGTTTCTTGGTATACTATCTGCCGGAGGGTGTTTCTTGGTATACTATCTGCCGGAGGGTGTTTCTTGGTATACTATCTGCCAGAGGGTGTTTCTTGGTATACTATCTGCCGGAGTGTGTTTCTTGGTATACTATACACCGGAGGCTGTTTCTTGGTATACTATCTGCCGGAGGGTGTTTCTTGGTATACTATCTGCCGGAGGGTGTTTCTTGGTATACTATACACCGGAGGCTGTTTCTTGGTATACTATTTACGGAGGTGTTTCTGTGTATACTATTCACTGGAGGGTGTTTCTTGGTATACTATACACCGGAGGGCGTTTCTTGGTGTACTGCACACTAGAAGGTGTTTATTGGTATACAATTCTGGGTCGGCTCATGTCCTGTTCTTTTTTTCAATTGCAACACGATGTTTGGTGATCAAAAGCGTCTAAATCAGGGAGACCATGGAATAACTGCCACCCTCTCCCCCCCCCCCCCACCCCCACCTCCACCAACCTTTTGAAAATTTGGGGGACGGGAGATGACGGTGGCGAGGGGCGGGGGGGGGGGGGGGGCAGACTACGTCCCGGCGTCCCAAGTCTTTGAAGCGAAAGAGACACTGAATATCCACGACAAAGGAGACAAAGCAGGAAAGAAAGTGAAGACACTTTAAGTCATGACATTGTTAGGACCTTCCTCAATGGCCTGTCGTGAGATGGTTCAGGGGCAGTGTCTTGGCTCAGGGTGTGTCAGACTGCTCCAGTCTGCTTCTCTGGATTGAAAAAAAAAACCATACAAAACAAAACAAAAGATGGACGACATGCTAAGCCAACCCAGCCCCACATCAACCCACCCCACACCTTACACCAACCCTCCCCCTCACACCTTTCCCCACCCACAGAGTGGAACCCCCCCCCTCTACCCCTCCCCTCCCCTCCCCCTTTCTCCCTTTCCATGAGTTCCAGCTTTGAGGGCTTCACGGTTCGGATCCCGCACTCCCCAAGTTAATGCAGTCCACCCAGCGCTGGGCTGACGTCAGCAGCGTGTGGAATGTGCCCACGGCGGGGACTGGGCATGGCGGGCATGGCGGGCATGCCTGGGGCATTCCTCCCTCCCCAACCCCACCCCCACCCCCACCCCATACCCCCGTTACGTCCGTAACCTGTCCTCCTCTGTCTCCCCCTCCCCCACCCCCACCCCCCGCACCCCAACTGACGATAGGTCTGTAGGTAGAAGGTATCATGCTGATCATGTTGGAGTCTGATGTTGGATGCTCTTGTCAAGCTGTGTTCGAGAGACAGTGTGTTTGTGGGTGCTGCGATCAAGCTCCTTTGTTTGCTTGTTTGTTTGTTTGTCTGTTGTGGGTTTGTTTTTGTTGGTGGTGGTGGTATTTTTTCGGGTTGGGGGGGGGGGGGGGGGGCTGAGACAAAATTTTCTCGATGTGTGTGTGTGTGTGTGTGTGTGTGTGTGTGTGTGTGTGTGTGTGTGTGTGTGTGTGTGTGTTTGCTTGCTTGTTTGGGGAGTGGGGGGCTTAGACAATGTTTCTGTGATACTCCTATCACCCTCGTGTTTTGGAGAACGATGTCTGTAGGATATGATGCTGCCATCCTGTTCGTGTTTGGTAGACAATGTCTGTCTGGTTTTCTCCTAACCTCTTGTTTTGGAGACAACGGAGCAGGGATGGATTCTTATACAGCCAGGGTCTTACGTCATATGCAAATTATGCAAATTTAGATATATATAACACAAAATAAAAAAATGTGTGAAGCATTATAAATGCATACAGAAGAAGAACAGAAGTTTATTTAAACATGAAGTAGACTCCATCAAATCTACCAAGCCCATTGTTATCTAACGTAAATTGTTGAGTAGTACAGGTAGTTTAATTAACCGACGTGACAAGACAAGCGGGGGTTGCCGATGTGCAGTAGTACAGGTAGTTTAACCGACGTGACAAGACAAGCGGGGGTTGCCGATGTGCAGTAGTACAGGTAGTTTAACCGACGTGACAAGACAAGCGGGGGTTGCCGATGTGCAGTAGTACAGGTAGTTTAACCGACGTGACAAGACAAGCGGGGGTTGCCGATGTGCAGCAGTGTACAGGTAGTTTAACCGACGTGACAAGACAAGCGGGGGTTGCCGATGTGCAGTAGTACAGGTAGTTTAACCGACGTGACAAGACAAGCGGGGGTTGCCGATGTGCAGTAGTACAGGTAGTTTAACCGACGTGACAAGACAAGCGGGGGTTGCCGATGTGCAGTAGTACAGGTAGTTTAACCGACGTGACAAGACAAGCGGGGTTGGCGATGTGCAGTAGTACAGGTAGTTTAACCGACGTGACAAGACAAGCGGGGGTTGCCGATGTGCAGTAGTACAGGTAGCTTAACCGACGTGACAAGACAAGCGGGGGTTGCCGATGTGCAGTAGTACAGGTAGTTTAACCGACGTGACAAGACAAGCGGGGGTTGCCGATGTGCAGTAGTACAGGTAGTTTAACCGACGTGACAAGACAAGCGGGGTTGCCGATGTGCAGTAGTACAGGTAGTTTAACCGACGTGACAAGACAAGTGGGGGTTGCTGATGCTGTGTGTGGATTTACTGTGACTAGGGCTGCACCAGGGAAGAGCCCTTTCCCCTTACTTCCTCTACTCCTACAACAGACAACCAACAAATGTCTTACTCTTACTTCTTCTACTCCTTCAACAGACAACCAACAAATGTCTTACTTCTGGCTTTGAAAAATATTCCAACGACCAATTAACAAGAGTCTTACATCTGACCTTGAAATCGCCCAGCAGCCAATCGACAAGGGTATTGAATCTAGCTTCGGTTTAATGATAATAATAGTAATAACAACAACAACAATAATAATAATAATAATAATAATAGCAATAATGATAATAACAATAATAATAATAATAACAATAATAATAACAAGAAGAAGAATGATGATGATGATGATGATGATGATGATGATGATGATGATGATGATGATTGTGACGTCAACGTAAATTATGACGTCAACTTAAAATGACATAGGTAACTACATGACGAAAATAATAATAATATGAGACGAGAGAAGAGGAAGAACTAACGGCCGAGGCTTTGGTGTGCAGCCTAATTTATTTTGTTTTAATCGTCGTTTTCTCCGTAGTGTTACTATGTGGAGAGGCTGATTTTCAAGTCAGTAGTACGTTGATATTCACTGTGTATGTGCGATACTTCTGATGACGTACCAGCAAAATATGTACCAGGAAATTTAATTGTTATAGAAATGTTGTGAATGCTGTGTCGCCGAGAGTGACTTAAAACTCCTGCAAGAATATTTATGTGCTCTAATTGTACCACCTCATGTGCGTCGGTGGGCTGAATTTATTGATGTGAACATTGTAATATCAATACACGGAGAAGCTAATTAATTTGTGTTTTAGATCAACAATACGTCGAATCGAAGTTTATTGTGTTCTATGGGACTTTGCTGAAATCGTGTTCTCCGGGATTCAATATTGATTGCTGTTCCTTGTGAATCTGCAGTTCTTCAATGGTTTACTGTGCCTTATGAATCTGCGGTTCTTCTTCTATGGATTGCTGTGCTTTGTGAATCTGCGGCTCTTCTGCTATGGATTATTGTGCCTTGTGAATGTAAATCTGCGGTTCTTCTTCTGAAAGTTCTACGTGATTTATTGTGCTTGTTGTGTGGAGACTCTGTTTCTTCTTCTTCATCGCTTGTGTTTGTGAACGGCTGTGTTTACCGTGTGGGGACCTTGGTTATCCTTCTTCGTCTTATTTTAATGCTGTAGACTGTGGCTTGGGTACTGTGGAACCGAGTGCGTTGATTGTATATGTGAGACACTGTGGACGGCGCCGGCAAGATCTGTGAGTGATATCAAGATATGTACTATGATATGCTGATGTCTGATGATTGAAGTTCCTATGTATTGATATCTTGATCTATATGCTATGTAGTGACATGTATTGATTTGTACCAGTTCACATGAATGTATGTTTGATGGTTCAGGCAGCATAATTATAAAGAAAAAAAATCTAACTCGTGTGTTGCCTGGCTATCCATGTGCGTTTGGTGTGGGTGTGCGTAGGGAATAATTATTACACGCATCCAAACTTTTGAGAGCGAGAGTCAGACAGCAAAACACGCACCGCACACCATCCGTAACAATGATGATGATGATGATGATGACAGGAAGAAACTTTAGGGAGAGGGTGACAGCAGGAGACCTTCAGAGAAGAAACCCACGCCACCCACGCCCCTCCCTCTTTCCCTCCTCAGACGACTATTTCGACCCTGAACATTTTACACTCTACATCCCATCCCCCACCCCCCACCTCCCACCCCTCCATTTCCCTCGTCAGACAACCATTTCGACCCTGAACCTTTTACACTCTACATCCCCCCCCCCCCCCCCCACCCCCTCTTTCCCTCCTCAGACAACTATTTCGACCCTGAACTTGTTACACTCTCCATGGTCTGGAAGGCATGCAGGTCGTGACTGCTAGATGCTCTTCTCCTGCCAGAGTTCTATCCTGGCGCCGCCGGGATTGTAGTCAGCCACTACTGCAAGGTGGGCGTCTAAAGGCGTTCTCTTTGTGGATGGGTGTCTTTCCACTTCCTCAGTCAGCCACTACTGGAAGAGAGGCATCTCAAGGCGTTGTCTTTGTAGACAGGTGTCTTTCCACTTCCTCATGGCACACCTGTTCTAAGTTGGAATTTTTTTTTCAGCTTAATTCAGTTTCCTTTTGCTCCTCCTCTACCCGATCCAGCTGGAGCTCTTTTCGGCTGTCTCTGGCATTGCCTTCAGGGTTCTGGTCCTCTTCTTACCTGAAATCCAGAGCTGTTTCATGAAGTCATACGCTGATGAGCTTATGGTTCGCCTTGCTCCAGCCTCTGTGGCGAGGACTTTGGATTGGAAGCGAGATATCCTCTTGCTGCTGGCCAGACTGCATAGTCCTCCGTCTCGTAGATGTGAGATTGCTTCATTCTGCTTTCGTATGGCACAGTGAGTTCCATCAGAATCAGTTGCTTTGATGAGCCTGAGCAGAGTGCCAGTCTCATGCCACTCTTCCTGGTGATCTCTGGATGGTTTTTCCCATTCTGGAAGGTCTGCTGTGCACTTCAGTCATCCAACCCACCCTGCAGACCCCACAGCCATGCTCCTGACGTCACAGCTGTTCCAGTCCCTGATTGGTGGCCTCCTGGCACGTAGAGCGCCAATGCTGAAGCTTCTGGTACCGTTGTGGTTCCTCTGGCAGTGCCAGCTGTATGTACAGCTGTTGGTGCCATGGGTTGTGTCTGCATGTGTGCCTTCCCTGGGTTAGTGCTCCTTGGCAAGAACTCAGGACAGGTTCCACTGTTAGTTTGCCCTGACTGAATGGACACTTACGGTCATCTGTAATAACAACAAAAACAATAATAATAATGATGATGATAACAACAACAACAACAACAACAACAACAATAATGATAATAATGATAATACTAGTATTAGTTATAATAACAATAATAATAATGATGATAATAATAATAATGACAATGAATTGTTAATGATAATACTTATGATTATGATTATGATAATGATAATGATTATAACAACAACAACGACGATGAAGACGACGACGACGACAACAACAACGACGACGACAACATTAACGATAACATGAACAACAGAAACCACAACAACAATAATAAAAGTATCAAATGATTATTAAAGCAACCTTCCGGAGGAGACCTCGCCTTACTGCTGTTCCTTCGGTGATGTTCAGTAGCGTCTGTCACGCCCCATTCTGCACAGAACACCATGACTAGCCTCCTTCAGAAATAACAGCATATCTTGAATGAGTTACGGAACAGTAAACATGAAGATATTAACAAGTACGGTAACTCTTGCTTCCAAAATAAGATATTTTCTCATATGTAACGGAGGCTGCTTACGACACCAAATCGCCGAACACAAATGCCAGAGCACACAGAATAACCATGGAGACAGCGCCCAAATGTACCGGGCGTGGAATTATCTCCTCATGGGGACAAGAGTTACTTCCTCCTTTAGTGCTGGTCAGTAGTGTTAGTTCTGGGTCCATCCTGCACAGAATACTTGGTTAAACTTCTTCAGTGCTGTCAGTCGTGTTAGTCCTGGGTCCATCTTGCACAGAACACCTGGTCACACTCCTTCAGTGCTGGTCAGTAGTGTTTGTTAGGGGTCCATTCTTCACGGAACACCTGGTCACACTCCTTCAGTGACACGGGGCAAGATCTCTTAAGACAAATGAACATGACCAACTCTACAGTTACCAGACTCAGCCTTTGTCTCCTTTCAGGCAGAACCAGAACACAAACAGACAAGCAGACAGACGAACAAATTGACAAACAAACAAACACACAAACGAACGAACAAACGATGAGGATCATCAGAATCATAATTACAATCGATTATGATGGGGACTTTTGAATGCTCAAATTTTACTCTTGAGCCTTTGTGAACTTTTTGTCGCGGTAATCCATCGTGAACGTGTTTTTCTTAGTAACCCATCGTGAACTTTTGTCTGATTAAGCCTTTGTGAACTTTTGTTTTACAAATCCTTTTGTGAACATTTGTTTTATATCAGCTGTTTTCCCAGTGGGCCTTTTGTCCAAGACAGTTTTTGATACAGCTAGAGCCTTCTGTCCTTCAGCTAGCCTTCTGTCCTTCAGCTAGCCTTCTATCCTTCAGCTAGCCTTCTGTCCTTCAGCTAGCCTTCTGTCCTTCAGCTTTGATGATGGGACACTTTGCCTGCCGTGACTTTCAGCCACGGAATCTGTATTCGTTGACATCTGTAAGGACCAATGACATCTCTAAGGACCAATGACATATCTAAGGACCAATGACATCTCTAAAGACCAATGACATCTCTAAGGACCAATGACATCTCTAAGGACCGTTGATATATCTAAGGACCGTTGACATCGGTAAGGACCAATGACATCTCTAATGACCGTTGACATCTCCAAGGACCTCTGACATATCTAAGGACAATGATATATCTAAGGACCAATGACATCTCTAAGGACCGTTGACATCTCTAAGGACCAATGACATCTCTAAGTACCAATGACATCTCTAAGGACCAATGACATCTCTAAGGACCGTTGATATATCTAAGGACCGTTGACATCTGTAAGGACCAATGACATCTCTAAGGACCGTTGACATCTCTAAGGACCCCTGACATCTCTAAGGACAGTGACATCTCTAAGGACCAATGACATCTCTAAGGACCTCTAAGGGCCAATGACATCTCTAGGGACCAATGACATCTCTAAGGATCAATGACACCTCTAAGGACCTCTAAGGACCAATGACACCTCTAAGGACCAATGACATCTCTAAGGACCAATGACATCTCTAAGGACCGTTGACATCTCTGAGGACCCTTTTCTGGTGTTTGATTTTCGGCCGTCTATCTGCATTGCCTAATTCAAAGTTAAAGGTCACGATTGTCATTAACATACAGGATATGGAGAGGGCCTAGGGGTGTGTGGTGAGAAGATTAAAGGCAAGAATGGGAAACGGGAGCAAAAAGTCGAGCGCATGATGTATTGTGCTCTGTAAATGAGTAATATTTTTTTTTCTTTTCTTTTCTTTCTATGTTTTTCTTTCTTTTTTTTTTTTTTTTTTTTTTTTGGGGGGGGGGGGGGGTGTTCTCTTTGTCTTTTGCAAAAGAATTCGAGCGTGCCTTTTTCTTTTCTATTTGTTTTCTTTCGTGTATTCAAATGTTTCTGTGTTTTCAAACAGCAGAGATGTTACAGACCACCTCTTCAATAAACTGGGGCTGTGATCTGCTGACTGTTTTGCCAGGCTGAGAAACACTTGGTCTGTGACAAACAACAACGCCTGTGTGTTAAAGACGTTTGTCGTAAGAGGTTTTGCACCAAGGAGCTTGGTGTTGTCTTTACGGACTTCTTCCTGTCTCTCCTGTCTTTTGAGTTATTCTTATGTTTGTTTACCTTTTTTTTTCTTTCCTTCCTTTTCTTTTCTTTTTTTTTCCCTTTTCCCTGTTCTTCTTTTCATTTTTGTCCCCCCCCCCCCAATCTTCCTCGCTATTGTTCTTTTATTTTTGTTTATTTTGTTGTCTTTCGTTTCCCACACAGTCATTTTCTTACTGGCCACTCAGCTAGAACCATTTCAGGAAAGCAGGGTCTTGCTTTGATTTATTCCAATAGCTCCATCTTTTTCCGTCGTAGGCAGCCAAACTGCTGTGCAGAACACAAACCGGCGCCTGCAGTTTTACAAGAAAGGACAGGAGACAGATTCTGGAAGCTGGAACAATTTCAACAATCTGCCCGCCTGACATATCTCACCGGCGATCTAAATCATAGCATTGTCACTCAAGAGAACGAGTCCGTTCTTTTTTTTTTTTTCCTTTAACAAAGCATGAAAGTACAGCGTCCCTGCTCCCCTCCTGCTCCTACACCCCTTCCCCTCATCACCGCTTATCCTCCGTGTCAGAACAGCCACAACACTTACCCCGTACACCCCCCCCACCCCTACCCCCACCCCCCTCCCCCTCTCTCTTACAAACCCGGCGCTTTTGATGGATAGGTGCTCATCTGCGAAGACAAGGTAGATGAAAATTCCTGGCACTAGAATTTCGGCAGCAGAAAATTGGATTCTGGCAGGAGGAGGATGCGAGTTGTTTGGTGGCGGGCCGGGGAATGGCGGCCGCCTCAGCGTTTTACAACTTCATCGCCGTGGGGAGATCCAAACACGGCGCCCCGGGAGAAGTCAGGTCCCTGCACTGGCATGTCCCAGGGACCGGTCAGGTCCTGCACTAGGATGTCCCGGGCACCAGTCAGGTCCCTGCACTAGGATGTCCCGGCACCAGTCAGGTCCCTGCACTAGGATGCCCCGGGCACCGTTCAGGTCCCTGCACTGGGATGTCCCGGGCACCAGTCGGGTCCCTGCACTGGGATGTCCCGGGCACCGGTCAGGTCTCTGCACTAGGATGTCCCGGGCACCACTCAGGTCCCTGCACTAGGATGTCCCAGGCACCAGCCAAGTCCCTGCACTAGGATGTCCCGGGCACCAGTCAGGTCCCTGCACTAGGATGTCCCGGGCACCGCTCAGGTCCCTGCACTTAGGATGTCCCGGGCACCAGTCAGGTCCCTGCACTAGGATGTCCCGGGCACCGGTCAGGTCCCTGCACTAGCATGTCTCGGGCACCGGTCAGGTCCCTGCACTAGGATGTCCCGGGCACCAGTCAGGTCCCTGTACTGGCATGTCCCGGGCACCAGTCAGGTCTCTGCACTGGGATGTCCTGGGCACCGGTCAGGTCTCTGCACTGGGATGTCCCGGGCACCAGTCAGGTTCCTGTACTGGGATGTCCCGGGCACCGGCCAGGTCCCTGCAGTGGGATGTCCCAGGCACCGCTCAGGTCCCTGCAGTGGGATGTCCCGGGCACCAGTCAGGTCCCTGCAGTGGGATGTCCCGGGCACCGGTCAGGTCCCTGCAGTGGGATGTCCCGGGCACCGGTCAGGTCCCTGCACCGACATGTCCCGGGCACCGGTCAGGTCTCCGCACTGGGATGTCCCGGGCACCGGTCAGGGCACGGCGTCACGTGAACACTGGAATCATTGCTGAAAGAACTGCATGTCCTGATCCCCCCTCCCCCCCCTTCCCCCCCCCCCCCCCCCCCCCCCTTGCTCCTCATCCCTCTGCTGGCGTGGCCTGATGTCGTTTTGGTTTGGCTGGCCTAGTTTGTTTGCTTTGTTCGTTTCTTTGTTGTTTTTTTTTTTTCTTTCTTTCTTTCTTTGTTTCTCAATCAATGGCTGAGAGAAATGCATGCCCTGAGTCCACCCTCCTCTTCCCTCTGCTATCGTTGGCTAATACTGTTTTGGTTTGGTTGGTTTGGGTGTTTGCTTTGTTCGTTTCTTTGTTTGTTTGTTTCTCGATCAACGGGTGAAAGAACTGTATGTCCTGACCCCCCCCCCCCCCCCATCCCCCACCCCCCTTCTCCCTCTGCTGTCGTGGGCTAATACCGTTTTGGTATGGTTGGCTTGGATGTTTGTTTTGTTCGTTTGTTTCTTTCTTTTTTTTCTGTCTTTCTTTCTTTCTGTCTGTCTGCCTGTCTGTCTGTCTCTCTATCTGTCTGTCTATTTTTCTTTCTTGCTATATTTCTTTCTGTCTTTTTTATGTTCTTTCTGTCTTTCTTTCTGTCTTTTTTTCTGTCTGTCTGTTTGTGTTTCCTTCCTTCATTCATTAATTCATTTATTCGTTCTAAATTTCTGTCTGTCTGTCTGTCTGTCTGTCTGTCTGGTCTGTCTGTCTTTTTCGCTTTCGGTCTTTCTGTCTATCTTTCTTTCTTCCTTCCTTTCTTTCTGTCTGTCTGTCTTTCTTTCTGTCTGTTTTTCTGTCTGTCTGTCATTCGTTCTTTCTGTCTGTCTGTCTCTCCGTCTCTTTCTTTCTTTCCTTCTTTCTTTCTTTCTTTCTTTCTTTTTTTCTTCCTTCCTTCTTTTCTTCCTTTCTCTCTCTCTCCTCTCTCTCTCTCTCTCTCTCTCTTTAAGATTACTAGAAGCTGTCCATTGTGATAATATTGCTGCCTTCTCTGTTAATGCTCCTGTTCGTGTTCCTTTTGCTGAAGTCTGACGTTTGTTGTGGTCGTTGTTGTTCGTTCTCACCATGGGGATTCACGGAGCCTACCGTCCGGAGAACACCCAGCATGAAACATCTTGTTGGGCGTTAGAATATATACGACATACTGTGTGTGTGTGTGTGTGTGTGTGTGTGTGTGTGTGTGTGTGTGTGTGTGTGTGTGTGTGTGTGTGTGGTATGCAACCATTTTTCTGTCTTTTTTTAATGTTGGAGGCGATCTCAGTCCATAGCGTTCCTTTAATTAAAGGACAGTTTCTTAGAGTTAAGCATCAAAGCTGCATTAGCAGAAATGGCTGCCAAATTGTGACTGTATTCACCACTGGGCTCACTGCTAGAATGGTGGGTTTTGGTTGTTGCATTTGTTTTTTCTTTTTCTTTTTCTTTTTCAATCAAACTAACTCCGTTCTTTGACGGAAGGAACACGTGTCCCGCAGGCAGCATGTTTGAGGGTGAGTGATGGGATCCTGAATCTCTGGTCTGAGGGTGAGTGAGGGAATCCTGGATCTCTGGTCTGAGGGTGAGTGAGGGAATCCTGGATCTCTGGTCTGAGGGTGAGTGAGGGAATCCTGAATCTCTGGTCTCAGGGTGAGTAAGGGGATCCTGGATCTCTGGTCTGAGGATGAGTGAGGGAATCCTGAATCTCTGGTCTGAGGGTGAGTGAGGGGATCCTGAATCTCTGGTCTGAGGGTGAGTGAGGGGATCCTGAATCTCTGGTCTGAGGGTGAGTGAGGGGATCCTGAATCTCTGGTCTAATGGTAAGTGAGGAGATCCTGAATCTCAGGTCTGAGGGTGAGTGAGGGGATCCTGAATCTCTGGTCTAAGGGTAAGTGAGGAGATCCTGGATCTCTGGTCTGAGGGTGAGTGAGGGGATCCTGAACGTCTGGTCTGAGGGTGAGTGAGGGAATCCTGGATCTCTGGTCTGAGGGTGAGTGAGGGAATCCTGAATCTCTGGTCTCAGGGTGAGTGAGGGGATCCTGGATCTCTGGTCTGAGGGTGAGTGAGGGTATCCTGGATCTCTGGTCTGAGGGTGAGTGAGGGGATCCTGAATTCTCTGGTCTGAGGGTGAGTGAGGGGATCCTGAATCTCTCGTCTGAGGGTGAGTGAGGGGATCCTGAATCCTCTGTCTGAGGGTGAGTGAGGGATCCTGAATCTCTGGTCTGAGGGTGAGTGAGGGATCCTGAATCTCTGGTCTGAGAGAAAGTGAGGGAATCCTGGATCTCTGGTCTGAGGGTGAGTGAGGGTATCCTGAATCTCTGGTCTGAGGGTGAGTGAGGGAATCCTGGATCTCTGGTCTGAGGGT
>CM065724.1:70622429-70629929 GCA_033310375.1 Conus canariensis
GTGTTTCGGCCCTTATCTCCTGACACTCTAGGGGGGTTGGGCCACACCCAGTTCATGACTCCGGATGTCCCTCTGCTGCCCCTTTTTTTTTCCCATCTTGGGATGAGCCATGGCTGGGATTCGAACCCATGACCCTCTGGACATGCTCATTTTCCACTTAATGACTCGCGCTTTAACCACTGAGCCACAGGGACACCTGATATTTGTAGGGAAATTAAGCCTTATGAAGTTCACTTTTGTTCCTCCTTGACCAGATCCAGCTTGAACACCTCTCTGCCGCTTCTGCCATTGCTTTCAGGGCTCTGGTTTTTTCCTTCCCTGCAACTGAGAGCTGTTTCATGAGGCTGTATGCAGACGTTCCTACAAACCCCCTAGCTCCAATTTCTGCAGTGAGGACTTTGACCTGATAGCCTTCTCTCCTCAGGCTGTTTGCCAGATCAGCATACTTTTCAGTCTTGTAGATTTGAGCTGCCTCCATTCTGTTCTCATATGGCACCGTGAGCTCGATCATGATCAGCTGCTTGGTTGACTTAGAGTGGACTACTATGTCTGGTCTCATGCCACTCTTGCTGATGATCTCTGGGTGACTCTTCCATTCTGGGAGGTCTGCAGTGCACTCCCAGTCATCTGCCCCGTCCAGCAGACTCTGCCTGCATGTTTCGAGTGGCACTGTTGTTCTTGGCCATGATTTGCTGCCTCCTGCCGTGAAGAATGTTGCGGGTGCTTTTGGAGTCCTGATTTTCCCTTTTGTGGTGTTGGTACTAGCCCAGACTACTTGTACAATTTCTTTGAGCACTTGGTTGTGCCTCCATGTGTACCTTCCTTGAGCCAGGGCTACTTTACATGAGCTTAGGACATGCTCCACTGTTTGTTTTTCATGGCAGAGGGGGCATGCAGGATCGTCTGTTTTCCCCCACTTCACCAGGTTTGCATTTGAGGGGAGAAGGTCATATGCAGATCTGAGAATGAAGCTGATCCTGAGAGGGGCCATGTGCCAAATGTCATTCCAAGTGAGACTTCTTTGGAGTGCATTCTCCCACGTTGTCCATTGCCCTTGCTGGCTCTGCTGGACTGCTTTTTGGAGTCTTTTTTGGTCTTCTTCTTTTCTCATCTCCTGAATCATCATGTCTCTTTTGGCTTTTCCTTTGGCCTTTGACCACCATTCAGTTTTGGTCACCCCCAGTCCCTGTCTGTTGGTCTGTGTGTGTCCTGTTATTTCTCTGATCTTGAGACTTTCTTTTGCAGAATCCATCGCCTCTTGAACTTTCCATTTTCTGCCTGTCTTCAGCTGGGGCTTAATTGCTTCTATCACCTTGTCTCCTGAGTCCTCCAGCATGCTTTGAAGTCTGATCTTCCCTGCTTTGTATTCCTCCAGGATGGATTTCAGGGGTAGTTTCAGCTTTGCTTGGCGACAGTACAGCGCTATGTCAGTCAGACAGGGTGGGACACCAAGCCATTTCCTTGTGAACTTGTTGATTTTGGCTTCCATTGCCTCCACTATGCTGGTGCAGATGTCGTATATCATCAGAGGCCATAGCAGCTTTGGTATCAGCATGAACTGCAGACACCAGACCTTGTATTTGCCAGGGAGCCCACACTGGTCAATGGTCTCCAAGCCTTCCTCCGCCATCTGCTTGGTTTCTTTTGCTCTTTGTGTGTCTTTCAGCGTATCATCATACCATCTTCCAAGGCTCTTGACTGGTTCTTCTGTGACTGTTGGAATGGCCTGGTTGGCAACACTGAAGACCACAGATCCGGCCACTTTTCCTTTCCTCAGTGAGAGACTCCGTGATTTCTTTGGCTTGAACTTCATTCTGGATGAGGCAACTATGTCGTCCAGCCTCTCCAGCACATGACGTGTCTCGTCTTCTCTGGATGAAATCACTGTAGTGTCATCCATGAAGGCCTTGAGAGGAGGCATCTTGTATCCATCGCCAAGGTCTGTTTGTCTCGCGTTGTTTGTTGCTGCTTTCAAGATGAGTTCCATTGCCAGCACAAACAGTATTGGGGAAATTGCACAGCCCATTGCAATACCCACTTCCAAGTTGATCCAGTCTGTTGTGTACTCCTTGGTAGAGAACCGCATTGAGAAGCCATTGAAGTACTTCTTGAGCATGTCGCGGATGTTCTTTGGCACATGGTACATCTCAAGAGCCAACTGTATCATCTCATGGGGCACAGATCCATATGCGTTTGCCAGATCAAGCCACACTACGTCCAGGTCTCTCTTTTCTGTTTTTGCTTTTTGGATTGCGTCCCAGATCATTGTGGCGTGTTCTACACAGCCCGCCACGCCTGGGATGCCACCTTTCTGGACTGACACATCCAAGTACTTGTTTTCCATCAGGTACTTGGTCAGCCTTGCTGCCATGACAGAGAAGAAGATTTTCCCTTCGACGTTCAGTAGTGATATTGGCCTGAACTGGCTAATGTCACTTGAGTTTTGCTCTTTGGGGATGTACACACCATCTGCCGTCATCCACTGGCCGCTGATCTTCTGGTTTCTCCAAGCCGATCGCAGCAGCCTGTGGAGCCACTCCAGCACCTTGGGACATTTCTTGTAAAGCTGGTAAGGTATTCCGTTTGGCCCTGGTGATGATTTGGCTCTGGCTTTGTCGACCACCTTCTTGATTTCCGCCAACGTTGGAGGCTTGCCATTGAACTGTTCCTCAGGGTTGGTTGGCCACACCAGACCTTGAATGTCGAGTGGTGCTTTGCTCTGTGGGTCAGAGTATGTTTTCCTCAGATGCTGCTCAAGAACTCCTTTGTCCACACTTAGGGTCCCAGATTTTGGCTGCTCAAACAGTGTTCTGGCAAACTGGAAGGGGTCTCTGAAGAAGCGCTCTTGTGTCTTCTTCTTTTTGCTCTTCCTCTTCCTCGCAGATTCCGCTTTGCTGAGGGCACTGTGTTTTTCTTTCAGGTCTTTCCACAGTTTTTCCAAGCCTTGTTTTTCAGCTGGCAGTGCGGTCTTCATTTGCATCTTGAGGTTTTTCTTTTGGACCCTGATCTTGTCCATCTTTTCTTGGCGTCTGGATTTCTTTGGAGGTGTTTTCTCTTTGGGTAGTTTTGCTCCATAGGCGTCTCTACATGTGGCATACACAATGTCCCCATATGTGGCTAGTTTGTGTTCCAGGGTGCTTTTCCCTATCAGTGCATCGAGTCTTTGGACGATTTTTGCATCCAGTTTCTCCCAATCTTCAGTTTCGTTTGCTCGTGGCAGGTTGAGTTTCAGGCGCCTGGCATCGAGGACCTGTGCAAATTCCTCATCCTCATTCATTTCTCTTCTATTTTCATTTGATGTTCCTCTATGATTACATGACCGCTTTGCTTGCTTCTTTGCTTTCTTACATTAATTGATTTCACTGCATGATGTAGTCCCTACTCAGGGCGAGGACTGGATGTAAAAAAGCACGTCAGTGCTTATCTATTATCCTCGTAAATAAAGAATTTTGTCTTGTCTTGTCTTGTCTCTCTCTCTCTCTCTCTCTCTCTCTCTCTCTCTCTCTCTCTCTCTCTCTCTCTCTCTCTCTCTCTCTCTCTCTCCTCCCTTGCCGGCGAAGGCAGGAAAAGAAGCGACATTTCCTGACCGTAAAGCATCATCCAACAAGCATTCCATCTTTGATGAGCTGTGGAACCCAGACCACTTGAACCAGCACACTCCCCGCCACTCCCCGCCTCTCCGAAATGACCGTGACCACTGATGCTATCGTGGTCGACACGTCGTTGACGGACGGCCGCGAGGAGGCGCTAGGGTAGCGGAGCGGTAAAACGATTGGCTGGGCGGAGGGACACATTGTGGATCGAGTGACGCGCTGCGCCAAATGACCCGACATAAACGTGACAACGCCGTGGAATATAGTGCCACTTGGCTCGCTGCTGTTCTGCTGGGGGGGACTTGCAGTCTGCTGGGCTGTGCCGGGGGCTGGGCTGGCTGCTGATTCCTCTGCTCTGGAAACGGAATTGTCAATCGCGGCGTCCGTGCCAGAGCTCGGTAAAGCCATGCTGCCGTTCTTTTCTCCTCTGAATCAGGCCTACCTCTCACTGTTCGCTGTCGTTTTGTTGCGCCGCACTCATCAAACTATACCTAGTGGCACCATCCAGTGGAAATGTATTGGACGCTTGAACATATTAGAGTCATCATGGTCTGATCGTCTCCAATCAGATACATGTATTGTCCTCTGTCCTCGATCAGTGACCTCCACAGTCCTCAATCGGTGATCTCCACAGTCCTCAATCAGGGATCTCCACAGTCCTCAATCAGTGATCACAGTCCTCAATCACTAATCTCCACAGTCTTCAGTCAGGGATCTCCACAGTCCTCAATCAGTGATCTCCACAGTCCTCTGTCCTCAATCAGTGATCTCCGCAGTCCTCAATCGGTGATCTCCACAGTCCTCAATCGGTGATCTCCACAGTCCTCAATCACTGATCTCCACAGTCCTCAGTCAGTGATCTCCACAGTCCTCAATCAGTGATCTCCTCTGTCCTCAATCAGTGATCTCCACATGTCCTCAATCAGGGATCTACCACAGTCCTCAATCAGGGATCTCCACAGTCCTCAATCACTGATCTCCACAGTCCTCAATCACTGATCTCCACAGTCCTACGTCTCAATCACTGATTTTCACAGTCCAAATCCTCAATCACTGATGTCCACAGTCCTATATCCTCAATCACTGATGTCCACAGTCCTATATCCTCAATCACTGATGTCCACAGTCCTATATCCTCAATCACTGATCCACACAGTCCTATATCCTCAATCACTGATCCCCACAGTCCTATATCCTCAATCACTGATCCACACAGTCCTATATCCGCAACCACTGATCCACACAGTCCTATATCCTCAATCACTGATGCCCACAGTCCCACATCCTCAATCACTGATGCCCACAGTCCTATATCCGCAATCACTGATCCCCACAGTCCTATATCCTCAATCACTGATGCCCACAGTCCCACATCCTCAATCACTGATGCCCACAGTCCTATATCTGCAATCACTGATGCCCACAGTCCTATATCTGCAATCACTGATCCCCACAGTCCTATATCCTCAATCACTGATGCCCACAGTCCCACATCCTCAATCACTGATGCCCACAGTCCTATATCTGCAATCACTGATGCCCACAGTCCTATATCTGCAATCACTGATCCCCACAGTCCTATATCCGCAATCACTGATCCCCACAGTCCTATATCCTCAATCACTGATGCCCACAGTCCTATATCTGCAATCACTGATCCCCACAGTCCTATATTCGCAGTCACTGATATTCATATCTGTACGCCATAGTACCACTGGAACCTGAAGAAGTCTTTGAATGTTAGGCGCAGAATTTCTATTTCTGTCCTGTCATTTACACAGAGGGGGGACTGAAACTCACAACAGATTTCAACATTATATTAAAGAAAAAAAAAGTCTTGCGATCGATGTAAAATCATCAATAATTTTTCCCTCGTGGGGATACCGGGGGGGGGGGGGGGGGGTCTTTTGTACAAATAATTCCCCCTCCTTCTGGACATTCTGTGCTAGTAACGTCCCCTTTTCCTTTCGCTCTCAGTAACTCTGTCTCCTTCTTTGCTGTACTGTCGTCTACTGTCCTTTCTGTCTACCATATCTTTTATCTATCTTTTTCCACAACCTCTACCCACAAATTTCTGCACTCAACGAAGTCGGAGTGAACTGACTATACTCTCGAGTATGGTGTGAGTGTCCCAACAGGGTAAAACGAGTTCACACGCTACCAGATACTGGAACCTGGAGAAAGAAGAAGAAGAAGAAGAAAGAAGAAAGAAGAAAAGAAGAAGAAAAGAAGAAGCGGCAGGCGAGAAGATCCATGGGCACATCTGCAGGTGAAACGACCGTACCGTGTGACTGGGAGCTTGCCTGTCTTAACACGTTGCAGGCCATTGACTGGGGGGGATAAAACGGATTCCTGGCACTCCCGTGCATCATCTGTCGCACCGACTCTCTCTTCCAGACATGTTGTTTTATGCTGCAGGCGACATAACCTGTCGAGCTTACTGACTGGAATATTAAAGTTGAAGCACTAGCCGAGGAGTGAGGACGGCCGTTGTGGAAATGGTGTGTCAGAGGGCCGGTGGTGCTGGAGGACTGCTGATGTGGGTGTAGATCGTGGGGCGTGCTGGGAGGCCTGTCACACTCATTCTGGGATGTGGCGATAAACGGGACTCTGCCGGGGAAACCTGCACGGAGTGTCTGCCCACTGAACCACATCCACAATACAGATGGTCATTAAAATAACACGAACGTGCATAGCATTATGATGTGCGTGTCTGCTTCGTTTTATACGTGTATGGAGAGAGAGAGAGAGAGAGAGAGAGAGAGAGAGAGACAGACAGACAGACAGACAGACAGACAGACAGACAGACAGGCAGGCAGACAGACAGACAGACAGACAGACAGAGAGACAGACTTACATACAAACAGAGACAGAGGGAGAGAATCGAACGAACGAAAAGTCGTTTGTCGAGGGGAAGGCATAAGCACACAGTCAGTATCTTTTTTTCATCCAACCTTCAAACAAAGAAAAGACAGCTGCAAAATATATGGAAAGAAAATATTAACAAGCTGCGTGCTAATACATACACGACGATGAGTATCTAACAATACACAATGAAGAATGCAATGTATCTTTAGAGGAAGAGAGAATGGCGGAGGAAGAGAAGAGAGAGAGAGAGAGAGAGAGAGAGAGAGAGAGAGAGAGAGAGAGAGAGAGAGAGAGAGAGAGAGAGAGAGAGAGAGAATATACGAACGAACGAACAAAATGCTATTTAATGAGGGAAAGGAATAAGCATAAACTAAGTGACTTTTTTCGTTAAGCCCTCAGGCAAAGAAAAGGTGTCTGTAAATATATGAAAGTTGCATATCAGCACATATATAAGAGAGAGAGAGAGAGAGAGAGAGAGAGAGAGAGAGAGAGAGAGAGAGAGAGAGAGTCCAACCAAAAATGAAAAGCACATATTTCCCATACATTTAGGCTTCCCTTGCAAAAAAAAAGTAATGAACATTAGTCACACGGCAGTGTGCGTAAGAGCCTTTGGGAATAATTTGAAATTTCTAGACTGGTTTGTTTCAGAAAGTCACGACAAGGAAACAAAAGAGTGAAGAAATAGTTTATACCAAACAAAAGATTGCTAAAATAGTTTACACAAAACAAAAGATTGCTGAAATAGTTTACAAACACATTTTTATTAAAGTAATAGCAAGTATTAAAAAAAAAAAACGAACGTAAATGTGGAACAACGTTCGAAGGATCTGGGTAAAAACTGAAACAGCTAGCCAACAGCATTAGAATACATGTTTAGTGGGAACATTTCAGAACACTTCCAACCACAGATTTTGATTCCAGAATACACCACACAGAACGTAAAATGCAAGCTATTTCAACCGTGACATTTTCAGAGATGATGGAGACGCTGCAGCATCACTTTTGTAAACCGGTGAATTCCTGAAGTGTGTTGTTTGTA
>CM065724.1:70637429-70644929 GCA_033310375.1 Conus canariensis
CATGAGGACAGATGTCTGACCATGAGACCAGATGTGTGACCATGAGGTCAGATGTGTGTGACCATGAGGACAGATGTGTGTGACCATGAGGACATGTGTGTGACCATGAGAACACATGTGTGTGTGTGACCATGAGATCAGATGTGTATGATCTTGAGGACAGATGTGTGTGACCATGACGACAGATTGTGTGACCATGAAGACAGGTGTGTGACCATGATCACAGGTGTGTGTGTCCATGACAAATGTATGACCATGAGGACAAGTGTGTGACCATGTGGACAGGTGTGTGACCATGAGGACAATGTTTGTGACCTTGAGGGTGTGACCATGATCACAGGTGTGTGTGACCATGAGAACAAGTGTGTGACCATGAGGGCAAGTGTGTGACCATGAGGACAGGTGTGTGACCATGATGACAGATGTGTGTGACCACGTGGACAGATATGTGTGACCATGAGTGACCATGAGGACAGATGTGTGTGAACATGTGGACAGATGTGTGACCATGAGGACAGGTGTGTGACCATGAGGACAGGTGTGTGACCATAAAGACAGATGTGTGTGACCATGAGCACAGGTATGTGTGACCATGAGCACAGGTATGTGTGACCATGAGAACAGGTGCGTGACCAAGAGGACAGATGTGTGTGACCATGAGGACAGGTGTGTGACCATGAGGACAGATGTGTGGGACCATTAAGACAGGTGTATGACCATGAGATCAGGTGTGTGACCATGAGGTCAGATGTATGTGACCATGAGGACAGATGTGTGGGACCATTAAGACAGGTGTATGACCATGAGATCAGGTGTGTGACCATGAGGTCAGATGTGTGTGACCATGAGAACAGGTGCGTGACTATGATGACAGATATGTGTGACCATGAGTGACCATGAGGACAGGTGTGTGACCATGAGGACAGATGTATGTGACCATGAGGACAGATGTATGTGACCATGAGGACAGATGTGTGTGACCATGAGGACAGATGTGTGTGACCATGAGAACAGGTGCGTGACTATGATGACAGATATGTGACCATGAGGACAGATGTGTGTGACCATGAGGACAGATGTGTGTGACCATGAGGACAGATGTGTGTGACCATGAGGACAGATGTATGTGACCATGAGGACAGATGTGTGTGACCATGAGGACAGATGTGTGTGACCATGAGGACAGATGTATGTGACCATGAGGACAGATGTGTGTGACCATGAGGACAGGTGTGGGACCATGAGGACAGATGTGTGGGACCATTAAGACAGGTGTATGACCATGAGGTCAGATGTGTGTGACCATGAGAACAGGTGCGTGACTATGATGACAGATATGTGTAACCATGAGGACAGGTGTGTGACCATGAGGACAGATGTATGTGACCATGAGGACAGATGTGTGTGACCATGAGGACAGATGTGTGTGACCATGAGGACAGATGTGTGTGACCATGAGGACAGATGTATGTGCCATGAGGACAGATGTGTGTGACCATGAGGACAGATGTATGTGACCATGAGGACAGATGTGTGTGACCATGATGACAGATGTGTGTGACCATGAGGACAGTGTGATGATGAGGACAGATGTGTGTGACCATGAGGACAGATGTTTGTGACCATAAGGACAGATGTGTATGTGTGACCATGAGGACAGATGTGTTCACGTGACCATGAGGACAGATGTGTGATGATGAGGACAGATGTGTGTGACCATGAGGACAGATGTGTGTGAGCATGAGGACAGATGTGTGACTGTGACCAGTCACTTGACTACCCCATCCGATTGGTCCCAACCACCCTCCTGTACAAACTGTACAAACACACACGCCACCCCCACCCACCCCCTTCTCTCCCTGCTGTAGAGCAAGTGTCACGAGGAAAATTTAAACCACTTTTGTAACTAAGTCGCCCGTGTCTATTGCCCTCACTCTCCCCGCCGTCTGTCGGAAACGCTCTTTGAAACCAGCCGACAGCCGCTACGACAACACTGGCAAAAAAAGATTATGTCAGTTTCCCAGTACATTGCTCGCTTTACTCGCTTCACTTGGGAATGCATGCTCTCTCTCCACTAGATCACAGACAAGCCGGAACCTCACTCCTCTCCTCCCCCTCCCCCCCCCCCCCCCCCCCCCTGCTCATATTCACCACCCACACGCAGACAGTCGTGCACCGGGCCCGGCAAATGGTGCAATTACGTTATACCGCGATTGGTCAGATAGCATGCGTTGATCTAGGCACTCGAAGCTGGTCCATTCCACGATAAGGGGTGGGGGATGACAACCCCCCCCCCCCCCCCCCCTTTTCTTTGTCTTGAGTGGCACACAGTCAACCGGACTTGACAGTTTAGCATATAAAAAGGGGAAACTGAGTTCCTCCCATTCATTGATTCCTCAGACCAGCTGTACATCAAAACAGTGTAGCCACAAAGACAGTACGGGTAAACCAGAGAGAGTGGATGGTCATCTCACTGATCTGATCTCCATGTCTAAGCTTCAATGACTTCCAAAAAATGTAAGTTGAAACTATGTTTCCACATTTTGAGTCTATGCATTGAGTGTATGTATGCCATGCGGTTTGACAGTGTTACTTTGTGCTAATACTTGGTGACATTATCAAGATGATGGAGTATTCTGTTGTAATAGTTTGTTTGCCATCAGGTGGTAAAAGCTACCATGTGGTTACGTATCTTTGTTAACAATCTGACCACCATTCTTTGTGTACAATCTGACTTTTGCCAGTAGGCCATTTGATCTGTTAAGAAGATAACTGAATGATAAATGTTCTGATCGTATGCCTATACTGGATGAAAACTGTTGAGTTGATTTATGAATAGGGCTGACTGTTGGAATGCTTTGTAGTGTGTGACTCTAAGTCTACACCACATGTGTGCTTGGGCTAAGTGAATTCCAAGTTACTGTCATGTAATTCATAAGAAACACTGAAGAGTTATTTGACTAAAATTGTTTAGCATTGTATTACTGTCGCCTACCCTTTTGCAAACTCCACTCAACATCTAAACAGAAGTGGAGATTGATAATTATGGCAGTTACATTTATGCTAGTCTAATCCTTTGTTGGGTCAGATCTCACACTTTCTCTGAAAGGTAGAGGGCAAGTGCGTGAACTCAACAAGCCAGACTCTCAGTTACTTAACTACAGATCAGGTTCTGTTTGTTATAGAACTGGGATCCTGGCTACCTTGGGCAAGACTGGTTGTAAGGAAACACCACAGTCCAGCCATTGAGCAGTACATCTCCACACAAGTGGATCAGTCACCAGCCACAAGAGAGAGATCAACTATCCTCTCTGACATCAGATAAGTTCTGATATTCCAAGTGGACTCCAGTTCAACTCATCCAGAACTTTCCCGCACTGAATGATGAAACAGTGAGAACCAAAACTCAGCTTGATCGAACTGATTTTTCTATTGTGAAATAGCTTTAAATATTTCACCCTTGAGTAAACAGGCAAAGTTGATGTGTGAAAGTACACTTAATTTGCGTCAGTTCTTTGTTGTTCAATCAGTATTGAATGTTTGAACTTCTCTCTAATTTTGTCTCTAAGAGCTACAAGTACTTTTAAGATTACAAGCCTAAGGAAACTTATCCCTGAGCCACTGTTGAGTATTGTAACAGTCCCGAGAAAAAAAAATGTTCTTTTGATGACTAGTGCCGGAAATTTGCTCCTTCCATCACAGGTAAGAGAGAGGGTGGAGGTGAAATTTCAACACAACTCTAGCAGAGAAAATATTCCAAGTCCTTCCCTCAGAGGACACACCGACCCACCCTCAACTCTCGTCACAGTAACCATGAGGACAGCTGTGTGTGGCCTTGAGGACAGATGTGTGACCATGAGGGCAGATGAGTGTGTGTGACTATGAGGACAGATGTGTGACCATAAGGACAGATGTGTCACCATGAAGGCAGATGTGCGTCACCATGAGGACAGATTGTGTCACCATGAGGACAGATGTGTGATGATGAGGACAGATGTGTGTGACCATGAGGATAGATGTGTGACCATGAGGACAAGTGTGTATGACGATGAGGACAGATGTGTGTGATCATGAAGACAGATGTGTGTGACCATGAGGACACACGTGTGACCATGAGGACACACGTGTGACCATGAGGACACACGTGTGACCATGAGGACAGGTGTGTATGACCAAGAATTCATGACTGTCTCCATGTATATGATCGCGTTGTGTCTGACCATTGAGAAGGGTTACTAATTGGATGCACTGTTAAACGCCCTGATGCTAAACATCCTGTGATATTGATTTTATTGTAGAACGTGTTCTAATGGCAGGCGTCATAGCAATTAAAACGCCGTCTGATTGGGTATGTTGTAAAACGACCTCATGGACAGGACAGGAAATCATGGTGACGTAAGTGTCTACCTCCCATTGTGCACTGCGGAATGGAGGTAAGGTTTTGTGTTGAGAAACTTGTCCACCCTCTCGTTTTTCTCACATTTTTGTCCGGTTATCCTTTACACTCTCCCTCCCTCTCCCCTCTCTCCCTCCCTCCCTCCCTTCCTCCCTCCTTCCCTCCCTTCCTACCTTTCTCACTCCTTTCCTTTCCTTCTTCCATTTCTTCCTCCTTCCGTCCCCCCCCTCTCTCTCTCTCTCTCTCTCTCTCTCTCTCTCTCTCTCTTTGTCTGTATATCTATCTGTCTCTCTCTGTCCGTCTGTCTGTCTCTCACTCACTCGCTGTCTCTCTGTCGCTCTCTCTCTCTCTCTCTCTCTCCTCACTCATTCTCTCTTCTCTCTCTCTCTCTCTCTCTCTCTCTCTCTCTCTCTCTCTCTCTCCCCTCTCTCTCCCTCTCAGTTTGTGGGCTTTCATACAGACAGAAGAAAGAAAATGAACACAGAAAGAAGAAAGGAAGGAATGAGATGAAGACGGAAAGAAAGAGCAGGGTGTAAAGTGAAGAATGCCGCGGAAGGCCACCAGGCATGTTTCAGAACTGCTGCCTGATCAAAGAGTGTCCCTGCAGCCAGCCCTCGATGGCCACACGGAGCGGAGTACAATGAAGCACTCTGCACCGGGATCCGCCTGTCTGTGTGGTGTTAATGTCAGAGCTACACACGATGCCATTATTCCCCTCACCTCATCCGCCTGGTGGCGGGCTGGCTTTGATCACACAGACAGACAAACAGACAGACAGACAGACAGACAGACAGACAGACAAACGCGCGCGCGCGCGCGCGCACACACACACACACACACACACACACACACACACATACACACACACACACACGTTTGCACGCACGCAGGCACGCACGCACGCATAACACACACATACATGTACACACAAACACACGCATAACACACAAACACACGTATAACACACACACACACACACACACACACACACACACAACATGCATGCTCGCAGGCACACACACACACACACACGCACACACACACACACACACACACACACACACACACACACACACACACACACACACACACACACGCTCGCACGCACGCACGCATGCACACACACGCGATAGATCATCTTGTAAAGATTACAACCCATATTAAAATACAATTTGCGCGACGAAAAACCACATTAGCTACTTTTTTCGACATAAAAAAGCATATGACAGTGTTTGGCATGCACGTCTGCTTTACAAGTTAAAGAATATTGGAATAAGTGGAATATTATATCAGTATAAACGATGTTTTCTAAGTGGAAGATCTATTTGCACAAAAACAGGCAAGTCTATTCTTCTTTTAAAGACATTAACATAGGAATTCCACAAGGCTCCGTCATAGCACCTATCTCAGTCACTATACTTATTCACGACCCTCCCAAGATAATATCCAATGATATACATTTAGTGCAATATGCTGATAATCTAGCTATTTGGTTGAATACCAGTATTAGAAAGCACACAAAAAAGAGAGCAATAAATTATGTTAAAAAAATATATCAGCTGGAAATAGATAAAATCAACAAATATATGACTGAAAATGGGCTTCCATTGTCTGGAGAAAAACACACAATTAGTTCTTTTTAATAATGGGGTAAATCCTAAATATTTGTCTCAGCCAGTGTTAAATGAGAAAATATCAGAATATTTACGAAATGTAAAATTTCTGGGTGTGACCTTAACCTTTAAATTGGACTGGCGGTTGTGCATTGAGAAATTGGTAAGTGGCGCGAGACAAAGGCTAAATCTACTAAAAAAAAAAAAAATCAATGCACACCCATGGGGTCAAGATACCAAAACTCTATTACATTTAGCTACTAGCTTAGTTCGATCGAAGCTTATTTACGGGCAAGAGGTTTGTTTCAATGCACCAGAAACCCTGTTGAAAAAATTACAGTCAATAGACAGTAAAACTGTTAAAGTAGCAATTGGTGTTCCTGTACACACAAATTCGTTAACTACTTATAGAGAAGCAAACTTACTACTACTGTTTCACAAAAAAACTGTCAAACCTGATATATTAGTAAATTCTGAAAAGGACTATCCTAAAAGGGCTCAACACCTTACCTCTCTCCAGCCCGTTAGGGATTATACAAATGAAATATTTGAAAAGCGTAACATTGATATTGAAAGTATTTCAGCTGTGCCAATAGTATCAAGCATACCTCACTGGGAGCATATCCAAGCTAAATTTTGATATAGAGTACACTGACATGAAGAAGGTTGATAACATTAATATTATGTCATGTGAAGCAAAAGAACACATTGAAACCGTGTATCCAAATCATTTGAAGATGTTTACAGATGGTTCGATTTTAGACTCATATGCAGGGTCCGGTTTTGTGATTCCATTGCTGAAGATTCCTGGATCCTTTTTCCTTGGGAAAGGGTTCTCCATATTTACGGCAGAACTGTATGCTATTCTTATGGCGTTGATTTTTATGTGTGACGATAACACTGCTGTCTATAACATACTTTTCTACGTTGATTCCAAGTCAGTTCTATATAGCTTGCAAAATTGGGAATAACAAATAGAAAATATTTACTTTCTGAAATAAGATCTTATATACATGTTATTATGTTGAAGTGAATTGGGATATCTTTTTGCTGGATTCCATCACACTGTGGCATATCTGGTAATGAAACAGCAGATAAATTAGCTAGAGATGGTGCGTTAAGAAAAACACCTGAGAGTGATTTAAAACTTGATGTTCAAGAAATTAATACGTTATTAGAAAAATGCATGAACAGTGAACACCTTCCAGAGAAGTATGAAATCTTAATATGTCCACGATATTTGTTATCTTTCATACACAAGCTTCGACTGAATTCGTGGAAAACCAAAATTTCCCAAAATGTAGCGAGCGATTGTTCAAGCCCAGAGGACCATATTCTTTTTCATTGTTCAATATTAACTTCATTATATAAAGAATCAAACGTGGATGTGACTGTACATGATTCTATCAAAACAATAACCCACAAACCAGAAATTGTGCAAATAGCGAAAGTGCTTTCTATGCACTAGATTAATAGATTTTTTATAAATGC
>CM065724.1:70649929-70657429 GCA_033310375.1 Conus canariensis
CCATGACGGGCTCATCATGCGGTCAAGAGGCGCGGTATAACCTCTAGCCCCGGGGTGGGATCCTCGGAGAAACAATCCCCCCTGTGCTCACAGGGCAGGACGTACGGGCCATGAGCTAAGGGTGAGGCACCCCGAAAGAAAACTCCAACTGAGGACGGAGGTATCGAGCCACTGGCGCAACTTAAACCACGATACCACGCATCCACGCTTCCATCATGATGCAGTCCACAGAATTTCGATGTGGCGCTCGACCTTCGGAGACACGCCGGGGAGGTCGGGAGCCGGGCCCTATGCCTCAAAGGGGCCCACCCCAAGCGGTCGGTGGTCAGACAAAGAAATTCTGCATGCCAATGCGATGAAGAAGGAGACCTCATCCTCCTGCTAATGCCAAGCAAACAGTACCACCCAGAATGCTCAACATTCTCCAGTGGAATGCAGAAGGGGTGCATAAAGAAAAACTTGGCTTGGTAGAAAGGATGCCTCAAGAAAATATTGACATCGCATGTGTCCAAGAGAGCATTTGACCGTAAATCATCGCTTTCAAGTGAGGGGTTACGAGACCATCAGGTTGGACCGTGAGGAAAGAAACAAAGGAGGGGTGCTTGTCTTGGTGCGGAATTCCATCGCCGCACAAGAACTCAAGATCAACACCATCAACAGGCAGAGATCCAAGGGTTAATATAGTCCTTAAGGAACACAACATCAGGACCTACAGTCTATTGCCCTCAAGATCGTGATCTTTCCCTCACATACATGAACATCCCAGACAACAACTGCGTGGTGGTGGGTGATTTTAACATTCACTCAGAGAGATGGGGCTATGAGGAGACGGACAAGAGAGACGAAGAAGTTGAGGATTGGGAGATTGACACACATCTTCATCTCATCAACCAAGAAGATGATGAACCCACCTTCTACTCTAGACGCTGGATGACCACATCAACACCAGATCTAGCGTTCGCCACCAACGACCTGTTCGTCAGGACCACAAGAACAGTCCTCAACCAGCTTGGAGGAAGTGACCACAAGCCCGTCAAACTCTCTATCAACCTTAACTTGCAGGCTTCACAAGCAAAGTGTTTTCCCCGCTGGAATTATAGAAAGGCGGACTGGACTCTCTTCGAGACCCTCACAGATACATACACAAAGCCAATCAACATCAGGCAGAAGGACTCAAACAAGATGGTTCAAGACTTCACAAAGGCCATCTTGAAAGCTGCTACAGAATCCATCCCAAGAGGAGCACGTAAAGACTACAAGCCCTACTGGATGGAGGAACTCCAGAATCTGGAAGATGCCGTTACGGAAGCCAGGGACCGAGCAGAAAAGCAGCCATCACTGGAGAACAACATAGCGCTGAAGGAAGTAACTGCTAGATACAAGCTGTCCTGCGCACAAGCTGCAAGAAAAAGCTGGCAAGAGAAAACTGAAAGCCTAAATCTTGACAGGGATGGCAGCAAGCTGTGGAAACTGGCTAGAACCCTCTGTAATGAAACAACAAGTCACACCACTATAACAATACAAGAGAATGGAAATTACCTCTCTGGAAAGAAAGCAGCAGACCACTTCATAGACGTCTATGAAAACATCAGCAATCTGAAAGTCCCTCCTGAACATAGAGCTGCAGTGCACAGGGCCCAAGGTGAACTTCATGAGGAAGAGCCCCAAGAGGAAGTCATGACCACAGCTTTCACAGAGAAGGAGCAGGAGGAAGCGTTGCAGAGCCTCAATCTGAAGAAGTCACCTGGACCAGACGGAATCACAAATGAAATGATTCTATATCTTGGGATGAAGAGCAAGGCAGTCCTTCTAAAAATCTTTAACTCCAGCTGGAAGTCAGGATCAGTACCACAGTGTTGGAGGGAAGCAGACATGATCCCCATTCACAAAAAGGGAAAGGACAAGTCGAAGGCTGACAGCTACAGACCCATCAGCCTTACAAGCTGCTTAGGAAGCTGATGGAGAGACTTGTCAACGCAAGGCTTGTCTGGCACCTTGAGGAGCATTAGCTGCTGAGCCCTGAGCTGGCAGGCTTCCGCCAACACAGATCAACAGAAGACCAGATCACATTCATCACGCAAAGCATTGAGGACGCTTTCCAAGAAAAGAAGAACACGCTTGCTGTCTGGATTGACATGGAGAAGGCGTTCGACAAAGTATGGAAGGACGGACTTAGGCTCAAACTACGGCGATGTGGTGTGTCTGGGAGGATGTACACCTGGATCAGCCAGTACCTACACAACCGCCAAGCCCGAGTCAAGATTCAGGGCCAGAAAAGCAAGAAAAGGTGCTGAGACAGGGAGTACCACAAGGAGGTGTCCTTTCGCCAACGCTGTTCCTCATCTTCATAGATGACATCGTCAGAGAACTGCCAAAAGGGATCAGAGGAGCGATATACGCAGATGACCTGGTACTTTGGTGCTCTGAAGAGTACACCACTACAGCACAGGTACGCCTCCAGACTGCGCTCAACAAGATCAGCGACTGGACCAAGAATGGCTTGTCTATGTCAACTCAAGCAAAACAACCTACACAGTCTTCAGCCTATCCAGCAAGAAGCAAGAGGCGAAGCTGACACTAAACAACCAAAGGCTTGCAGGGGAACCCACACCTACCTACCTGGGAGTGACCTTTGACCGCAGGCTCACTTGGAAACAGCAGATCACCAGATGCTGTAGCAGGGCCAAGTTGAGACTGGCGATCATGAGGAAACTTGCGGGACGGACTGGGGGGGGGGGGGGGGGCTGACGAACGTATCCTGAAGAGACTATACAGGGAGAGTCCGACCTGTAGTTGAGTACGGGACGTCAGCATGGGCATCAGCTGCAAAGTCTAACCTCGGCCATCTCAATAAGATACAGAACCAAGCTCAGCGTGTCATAACTGGTGCCATGAGATCCACCCCAATCCTGAAGATGGAGGAGACCACTGGGCTACAGTCATTGGAGGACAGAAGGGACACAAAGATCCTCATCCAAGCAGCAAAATTCAAACGCCTTGAAAACCATCCAATGAACAACAGAATGAGCAGACCCACCAAGAGCCGGTTGAAAAGAGGCAGCTTCATCCACCAGTCAAGACGCCTTGAAAGACAAAGCCCAGTCTTGATGGAACACGAAGCAAAGCCTATCCCGGCAAATGTCATCCACCCATCTTGGAAGAGGCAGGTGTTCCCAACAGTCGTCACCAGCATTCCCGGAGTGGAGAAGAGAGGAATACAGTCAGACACCCAAAGGAAGGCCCTGGCCATGGAGTATATCTGCAACCAGTACCCCCAGGAAGACTGGACCCATGTCTTCACAGATGGTTCCGCCACAGAAGCAACGAGGGATGGTGGAGCTGGAATCTTCCTCCGATACAAAGACGGAGATGAAGAAATTGCAATTCCAATAGGAAAATACTCCACCAACTTCCGAGCTGAGCGAGAAGCCCTCTGTGAGGCAGCCACAACAGTCTTGCAGAACTCCACAAGAACAACAGGGCAGGTGGTGGTGTTCTCTGACGCTCTCTCCGTGCTCCAAGCCCTCAAGAACTCCCGCTGCAAAGAACAGAACCATCTCACTTCAGCCCTTGTTGCCCTGAGTGCCAGAGTGGAGAAAGTGGTGATACAATGGGTACCAGCACACTGTGGCATCAGAGGCAACGAAAAAGCGGACATTCTGGCAAAAGACGGTGCACAGAAGGAGCAGGCCAACAACCCGGTGTCATACGATGAAATTAGGACAATCATCAAGGCACAGCAAGGAATAAAATGGCGCCTCCTGCATCCCAAATACAACCCAGAAGACACATATTATTTACTGGGACGACGGGAACAGGTCAAGATCTTCCGCCTGAGGACTGGACACAATCGCCTGCTCCACCACATGCACACAAAATTTGGCATTGGACAGAGTGGAGAGTGCCCTTGTGGTGAGGGACCAATGACAACTGACCACATCCTCCAAGTCTGTACACGTATGCAGCATCCAGGAGAAAGTACTGGCCAACACCGACAGCAGTGGAAGCCAAGCTGTATGGCACCCTGGAGGAACTGCGACGGACGGCAGCCTTCATCGAGGACACCGGGCTGCTCATCTAACGGGATGGCGAACGAGGAAGAAGAAAGAAGAAGTCTAATGTTCGGTCTGTTATCAGTTTAACATCAGTCTAATGTTCGGCCTGTCTCAGTTTAACATCAGTCTAATGTTCGTCTGTTATCAGTTTACATCAGTCTAATGTTCACATTGAGGCGGTGTCTCTAAACGTCTCCATGGATCATACAGTCATCTGGTGCTAAACGTCTCCATGGATCATACAGTCATCTGGTGCAAAACGTCTCCATGGATCACACAGTCATCTGGTGCTAAACGTCTCCATGGATCATACAGTCATCTGGTGCTAAACGTCGACATGGATCATACAGTCATCTGGTGCAAAACGTCTCCATGGATCATACAGTCATCTGGTGCAAACGTCGACATGGATCATACAGTCATCTGGTGCTAAACGTCGACATGGATCTACAGTCATCTGGTGCAAACGTCTCCATGGATCATACAGTCATCTGGTGCAACGTCGACATGGATCATACAGTCATCTGTGCTAAACGTCGACATGGATCATACAGTCATCTGGTGCAACGTCTCATGGATCACACAGTCATCTGTGCTAAACGTCCCATGGATCATACAGTCATCTGGTGCTAAACGTCTCCATGGATCATGCAGTCATCTGTTGTTGATGTCTGTATTTGATGATTGAATATATATGCATGCTTTGTCAAGCCTGTGCATACACATGCGTGCGCGCGCGCGCGCGCGCGTGTGTGTGTGTGTGTGTGTGTGTGTGTGTGTGTGTGTGTGTGTGTGTGTGTGTGTGTGTGTGTCGTGTGAATCATGTACTCCATAATCCCGTGTGTCTATATTTTTTCTCTCCTTTTTTCATTTTCATTTTTGTTTGTTTCTTTCTTTCTTTTCATTTTTTTCCTTTAAATCCCATTGCATAATTTAGCTTAGCAAGGGCAGGTTAGAAGAATACCCTCTGCCAAAAATCTCCATCCTTGATCGAATAAAAGTTTTCCGAGTTCTGAGTTCTGCGTCTATGAAAAAAAAAAGCTCAACCCTTTAAGCAAGGCCTTGGCGCAGTAATTAATTGTTGCTGTGCAGCCTACACTGTGTCTCTCAGTCTCAGCGTTCTGGCATCAGAGAGCCGCTCTCAGGACGGGGGCGGAACAGCCGGCAGTGTCTGTGGACTAACCAGACAACAGCCCCGCCACAATGCCGGAACCCGTGTCCCGGTCACAGCGACAGAACAATGGACCCAGGATTCCAGACAAATCTGCAGGCGGGGCAGTCCCTAGCAACAGGGGGGTAACCAATGACACCGACACTGTGGGGGGCCAGCGAGACTGTCCGGCCGAGTGCGGGGAGACAAGGATGAGTGTGATAGGGGAAGGGGAGGGGAGGATCAGGGGGGAGGGGGGGGGGGGGGGGGGAAGGGACGAGGATTATGGAGATGGGTCTGTTGTCTTTCCCGCTCTTGTCTTCCTGGTGGAGAGGAAGGGCAGGACATGGGGGTTGAGGGCCGCTTGTCTGTCGTTGTTGTCGTCTGTCTGTCTGTCTTCGTCTCTCTCCTCTCTTCCCTCTCTCGTCTCTCTCTTCTCTCTCTCTCTCTCTCTCTCTCTCTCCTTCTTCTTCTCGTCTTTCTCTCGTCTATCGTCTTCGTCTGTCCTTGTCTTCGGTTCGCGTCGGTCGTGGTTCGGTCTGTCGGTCTGTTTGTTTGTCTGTCTGTCTGTCTGTCTGTCTGTCTCTCTCTCTCTCTCTCTCTCTCTCTCTCTCTCTCTCTCTCTCTCTCTCTCTCTCTCTCTCTCTCTGCTTTCACTACGCCACCGTAACTCCAATACCATTGGTGACGGTACCTATGTACTGCGCGAAAATCCATTCGTCCATCCATCCATCTATCCATATATATGCATACACACATACGTACACAAAAACACACTTACATACTTAATAAAATGCATACGTATATATACACACACATACATACATACATACATACATACATACATACATACATACATACATACATACATACATACACACATACATACATACATACCTATATACATACATAATAGTTATGTATATACATACATACATACATAATACATATGTACATACATACACGCACGCACCCGCACAGACAGACAGACAGAGACAGACAGACAGGCAGAAGACAGACAGACAGGACAGGAAGGGAAGAGAGAGAGAGAGAGAGAGAGAGAGAGAGAGAGAGAAAAGAGAGAGAGAGAGAGAGAGAGAGAGAGAGAGAGAGAGAGAGAGAGAATCAGAGACAGAAAGACAGACATACAGACAGACAGAGGTGTGTGCGTGCGTGCATGCGTGCGTGTGTGTGACATAGGCTACTTTTTAAATTATTATTATATTTCAACCTCCATTGACTGAATTCGATGGAGAAAAAAAAATGTAAATTTTTCAGTCGAGGTTTTAGTTTGTTGGTATTGTTCTTTGAACGAATGTTGACGGACTGCTATAATCCATCAAATTGAATACATTGTCTCCTTATTAATCGTCCTTATTTTTAGCTGATTACCATGGAAACAATTTAGCAACAACTCCTTATCACACTCTTTGAATACCTATTGTCTGTTTATCTGACTTACTTGTTGGTGAATAGTCACTCTTAACCACACAGCAGCAACAATTCTTATTACACTCTTTGAATGTGTACTGTCTGTGTATCAGATATTCTTATTTGTAGGCAAGGTAAGGTAAGGTAATGTTGCTTATAGCCCAGCCGACCGCAAAGGCCATATCAGGGCTTTCACCGCGTTGAAGTCAACTCACAAGTCATTCATTCATACAACTCTTTAAAATACATTTTCTAAAAACCCGCCCGAAATTTTGTTAAAAATCGTTCCACTTTAAATCTCAGATCCGATGAAAAACGTTATTCTCTTTCAAGAATTTCAAAGATCGCATAAGGTGGAACATCTCTGAACAAGGTTTTCATGGAATCTGCTGTAAAATGTTTGTGTCTCATATCATGCAAGTCCCAACACTCTAAAAGAATATGTTTCATTGTGAGTGGTACATGACATGGAATGCACCACGGAAGCTTCTTCACTCTTTAAAGGTACGAATGAGTAAAATATGAATGGCCGGTGTGTAGCCACCATAGAACCGTTTCTTCTTTGCGACCACCTGAGGTAGATGAGAGGAACTCTTTTAGGTTTGGACGGATCTGAAAGAGTTTGTTATCTGTCTGTGTATTCCAATCGTCCTTCCAGAGGTGTCTGACATAATCATTAACGTTTGGTTTTTGATCTGATTAGGGGATAGATATGTTAGACAGTTTCCCTGTTGTGGCATTCTTGGCCAAACGATCAGTCATTTCATTCCCTCCAATGCCAATATGACTGGGAACTTTGAACTGGCAGCTCACTCTTGGCCACAATTCAGCAACAGTTACTCATCATACTCCCTGAATAATCTC
>CM065724.1:70667429-70669929 GCA_033310375.1 Conus canariensis
GCACAGAGTAGTGCACATCTCTGTAAATTCTCCCTGTAAATTCAATGTCATAACACTACTCACTATGGCACAGAGTAGTGCACATCTCTGTAAATTCTCCCTGTAAATTCAATGTCAAAACACTACACACCATGGCACGGAGTAGTACACATCTCTGTAAATTCTCTCCGTAAATTCAATGTCAAAACACTACACACCATGTCACAGAGTAGTACACATCTCTGTAAATTGTCTCTGTGAATTCACTGTCAAAACACTACACACCATGTCACAGAGTAGTACACATCTCTGTAAATTGTCTCTGTGAATTCACTGTCAAAACACTACACACCATGTCACAGAGTAGTACACATCTCTATAAATTGTCTTTGTGAATTCACTGTTAAAACACTACACACATTGGCACAGAGTAGTACACATCTTTGTAAATTGAATGTCAAAACACTACACACCATGGCACAGAGTAGTACACATCTCTGTAAATTCTCTCTTTAAATTCAATGTCGAAACACTACACACCATGGCACAGAGTAGAATACATCTCTGTAAATTTTGTGTGTGAATTCAATGTCAAAACACTACACACCATGGCACAGAGTAGAATACATCTCTGTAAATTTTGTGTGTGAATTCAATGTCAAAACACTACACACCATAGCACAGAGTAGTACATACCTCTGTAAATTCTAATTCTCTCTGTACATTCAATGTCAAAACACTACACACCATGGCACAGAGTAGTACATATCTCTGTAAATTCTCTCTGTAAATTCAATGTCAAAACACTACACACCATGGCACAGAGTGGTACACATCTCTGTAAATTCTCTCTGTAAACTCAATGTCAAAACACTACATACAATGGCACAGAGTAGTACACATCTCTGTAAATTCTCTCTGTAAACTCAATGTCAAAACATTACACACCATGGCACAGAGTAGTACACATCTCTGTAAAGTCTCTCTGTGAATTCAATGTCAAAACATACACAACCATGGCACAGGGTAGTACACATCTCTGTAAATTCTCTCTGTAAATTCAATGTCAAAACACTACACACTATGACACAGAGTACTACACATCTCTGTAAACTGAATGTCAAAACACTACACACCATGTCACAGAGTAGTACCCATCTCTATAAATTCTCTCTGTAAATTCAATGTCAAACCACTACGCACCATGGTACAGAGTAGTACACTTCTCTGTAAATTATCTCTGTAGATTCAATGTCAAAACACTACACACTTTGGCACAGAGTAGTGCACATCTCTGTAAACTCAATGTTAAAACCTACACACCATAGCACAGAGTAGTACACATCTCTGTAAATTGAATGTCAAAACACTACACGCCATGGCACAGAATAGTGCACACCTCTGTAAATTCTCTTTGTAAATTCAATGTCAAAACACTACACACCATGGCACAGAGTAGTACACATTTCTGTAAATTCTCTCTGTAAATTCAATGTCAAAACACTACACGCCATGGCACAGAGTAGTACACATCTCTGTAAATTGAATGTCAAAACACTACACGCCATGGCACAGAATAGTGCACACCTCTGTAAATTCTCTTTGTAAATTCAATGTCAAAACACTACACACCATGGCACAGAGTAGTACACATTTCTGTAAATTCTCTCTGTAAATTCAATGTCAAAACACTACACACCATGGCACAGAGTAGTACACATCTCTGTAAATTGAATGTCAAAACACTACACACCATGGCACAGAGTAGTACACATCTCTGTAAATTCTGTCTGTAAATTCAATGTCAAAACACTACACACCATGGCACAGGGTAGTACCCACCTCTGCAAATTCTCTCTGTAAATTCAATGTCAAAACACTACACACTATGCCCCAGAGTAGTACACATCTCTGTGTAAATCCAGCGTCAGGACTATATACTCAAACTGACCAGTCGTCGTAAACGTCTTTGTGTGAATGCAGTGTCAGAAGTCTACACACAATTGCCAATCATAGTAAACATTTGTGTGAATGCAGTTTCAGAAGTCTACACACAATTACCAAGCATAGTAAACCTCTTTGTGTGAATCCAGTGTCAGAACTGTATACACACTGGCCAGGCGTAGCGAACCTGAAAGCATTAAACATTATTGAGAGGACAGAGAAAGCTGTAAACACAGGTATAGACATTGGATTCATAAATGGGACATCAACCGTAATGCGTTTTGGGGAGAAGTGATTTGAAAGCTCTGTTGACACAAATCGACAGATTTCTGGCAGTTTGTTCATTACTTGATGCTAGAAGTACACTAAATCGAAACAGACTCGGCTATCTATAGTACTTTATATTGTCCTCTTAATTCATTTGAAAAGGCACCTCGATTTCTGTCATTTTTTTATACAGTGGACAAATTACATAAGCAACATCAGGCTCTATGTTATTGGCATCATTAGTGACGCATGCAGAGCAATTTCTGAAATGCCAAGTTTGAGTCCTGAGATAACGCAGCTCAGTGAATAA
>CM065724.1:70674929-70677429 GCA_033310375.1 Conus canariensis
ATGGAGAAGACCCTGTCAGTCTGTAACCCAAACTGTGGAGAAGGCCCTGCCCTGTCAGCCTGTAACCCACACTATGGAGAAGGCCCTGTCAGCCTGTGACCCATACTATGGAGAAGGCCCTGTCAGCCTGTAACCCACACTATGGAGAAAACCCTGTCAGCCTGTAACCCACACTGTGGAGAATGCCCTGTCAGCCTGTAACCCACACTATGGAGAAGGCCCTGTCAGCCTGTAACCCACACTATGGGGAAGGCCCTGCCCTGTCCGCCTGGGACCCACAATATGAAGAAGACCCTGCCCTGTCAGCCTGGGACCAACACTGTGGAGAAGACCCTGCCCTGTGAGCCTGTAACCCACACTATGGAGAAGGCCCTGCCCTGTCAGCCTGTAACCCACACTATGGAGAAGGCCCTGCCATGTCAGCCTGTAACCCACACTATGGAGAAGACCCTGCCCTGTCAGCCTGTAACCCACACTGTGGAGAAGACCCTGTCAGCCTGTGACCCACACTATGGAGAAGACCCTGTCAGCCGGTAACCCATTCTATGGAGAAGACCCTGTCAGCCTGTAACCGACACTGTGGAGAAGGCCCTGTCAGCCTGTAACCCACACTGTGGAGAAGACCCTGCCCTGTCAGCCTGTAACCCACACTGTGGAGAAGAACCTGTCAGCCTGTGACCCACACTATGGAGAAGGCCCTGTCAGCCTGTAACCCACACTATGGAGAAGGCCCTGCCCTGTCAGCCTGTGACCCACACTATGGAGAAGGCCCTGTCAGCCTCTAACCCACACTGTGGGGAAGGCCCTGCCCTAACAGCCTGTAACCCACACTATGGAGAAGGCCCTGTCAGCCTGTAACTCACACTGTGGAGAAGGCCCTGCCCTGTCAGCCTGGGACCCACACTATGGAGAAGGCCCTGCCCTGTCAACCTGTGACCCACACTATGGAGAAGTCCCTGCCATGTCAGCCTGTTACCCACACTATGGAGAAGACCCTGCCCTGTCAACCTGTAACCACCACCTATGGAGAAGGCCATGTCAGCCTGTGACCCACACTATTGAGAAGACCCTGCCCTCTCAGCCTGTGACCCACACTATGGAGAAGGCCATGTCAGCCTGTGACCCACACTATGGAGAAGACCCTGCCCTGTCAACATGTAACCCACACTATGGAGAAGGCCATGTCAGCCTGTGACCCACACTATGGAGAAGACCCTGCCCTGTCAGTCTGTAACCCACACTATGGAGAAGACCATGTAGCCTGTGACCCACACTATAGAGAAGACCCTGCCCTGTCAGCCTGTAACCCACACTGTGGAGAAGGCCCTGCCCTGTTAGCTGTAACCCACACTATGGGGAAGGCCCTGACAGCCTGTAACCCACACTATGGGGAAGGCCCTGACAGCCTGTAACCCACACTATGGGGAGGCCCTGTCAGCCTGTAACCCACACTATGGAGAAGGCCCTGTCAGCCTGTAACCCACACTATGGGGAAGGCCCTGCCATGTCAGCTTGTAACTTACACTATGGGGAAGGCCCTGTCAGCCTGTAACCCACACTATGGAGAAGGCCCTGCCCTGTCAGCCTGTAACCCACACTATGGAGAAGGCCCTGCCCAGACAGCCTGTAACCCACACTGTGGAGAAGGCCCTGTCAGCCTGTAACCCACACTGTGGAGACGGCCCTGTCAGCCTGTAACCCACACTATGGAGAAGGCCCTGTCAGCCTGTAACCCACACTTTGGAGAAGGCCCTGCCCTGTCAGCCTGTAACCCACACTGTGGAGCAGGCCCTGTCAGTCTGTAACCCACACTATGGAGACGGCTCTGCCCTGTCAGCCTGTAACCCACACTATGGAGAAGGCCCTGTCAGCCTGTAACCCACACTGTGGAGAAGGCCCTGCCCTGTCAGCCTGTGACCCACACTATGGAGAAGGCCCTTTCAACCTGTAACCCACACTATGGAGAAAGCCCTGTTAGCCTGCGACCCACACTATGGAGAAGGCCCTGCCCTGTCAGCCTGTAGCTCACACTGTGGAGAAGGCCCTGTCAGCCTGTAACCCACACTATGGAGTAGGCCCTGTTAGCCTGTGACCCACACTGTGGAGAAGGCCCTGCCCTGTCAGCCTGTAACCCACACTATGGAGAAGGCCCTGTCAGCCTCTAACCCACACTGTGGGGAAGGCCCTGCCCTGACAGCTTGTAACCCACACTATGGAGAAGGCCCTGTCAGCCTGTAACCCACACTGTGGAGAAGGCCCTGCCGTGTCAGCCTGTCACCCACACTATGGAGAAAGCCCTGCCTGTCAGCCTGTCGCCCACACTATGGAGAAGTTCCTGCCAGCCTGTAACCCACACTATGGAGAAGGCCCTGACAGCCTGTAACCCACACTATGGAGAAGGCCCTGCCCTGTCAGCCTGTAACCCACACTATGGAGAAGGCCCTGCTCTGTCAGCCTGTAACCCACACTGTGGAGAATGCCCTGTCAGCCTGTAACCCAC
>CM065724.1:70682429-70694929 GCA_033310375.1 Conus canariensis
ACAGAGACACCCTGGTTTACTGACAGAAACACCCTGGTTTACTGACAGAAACACCCTGGTTTATTGATACAGACACCCTGGTTTACTGACAGAGACACCCTGGTTTACTGTCAGAAACACCCTGGTTTACTGACACAGACACCCTGGTTTACTGACACAGACACTCTGGTTTACTGACACATACACCCTTGTTTACTGACACAAACGTCCCTGGTTTACTGACAGACACCTGGTTTACTGAGAGACATCCTGGTTAACTGACAGAGACACCTGGTTTACTGACACAGACACCCTGGTTTACGACAGACACTGGTTTACTGACACAGACACCCTAGCTTACTGACAGAGACACCCTTGTTTACTGACAGAGACACCCTTGTTTACTGATAGAGACACCCTGGTTTACTGATAGAGACACCCTGGTTTACTGACAGACATCCTGGTTTAGTGACACAGACACCCTGGTTTTAACTGACAGAGACCCTGGTTTACTGACAGAGACACCCTGGTTTACTGACAGACACCCTGGTTTACTTAGAAATACCATGGATTACTGACATAGACACCCTGGTTTACTGACATAAACACACTGGGTTACTGACACAGACACCCTGGTTTACTGACAGACCCCATGGTTTACAGACACAGACACCCTGGTTTGCTGACAGACACACTGGTTTACTGACAGAGACACCCTGGTTTACTGACAGAGACACCCTGGTTTACTGACACAGACACCCTGGTTTACTCACAGACCCATGGTTTACAGACACAGACACCCTGGTTTGCTGACAGACACACTGGTTTACTGACAAGGACACCCTGGTTTACCGACAGAGACACCTGGTTTACTGACAGAAACACTCTGTTTTACTGACACAGACGCCCTGGTTTACTGAGAGAAACACCCTGGTTTACTGACAGACATCCTGGTTTACTGACAGAGACACCCTGGTTTACTGAAAGAGACACCCTGGTTTACTGACAGACACCCTGCTTACTGAAAGAGAGACCCTGGTTTACTGACAGAGACACCCTAGTTTACTGACAAAGACACCCTGGTCTACTGACAACTACACCCTGGTTTACTAACAGAGACACCCTGGTTTACAGACAGAGACACCCTGGTTTACTGACAGACGCCTTGCTTTACTGACATATACACCCTGCTTTACTGACAGAAACACCTTGGTTTATTGATACAGACACCCTGGCGTACTGACAGAGACACCCTGGTTTACTGACAGAAACACCCTGGTTTACTGACACAGACACCCTGGTTTACTGACACAGACACTCTGGTTTACTGACACAAACACCCTTGTTTACTGACACAAACACCCTGGTTTACTGACAGACACCCTGGTTTACTGAGAGACATCCTGGTTAACTGACAGACACCCTGGTTTACTGACACAGACACCCTGGTTTACTGACAGACTCCTGGTTTACTGACACATACACCCTGGTTTACTGAGAAATACCATGCATTACTGACATATAACATCCATGTTTACTGACATAAACACCCTGGTGTACTGACACAGACACCCTGGTTTACTGACAGACACCCTGGTTTAGTGACACAGACACCCTGGTTAGCTGACAGAGACCCTGGTTTACTGACAGGGACACCCTGATTTACTGACACATACACCCTGGTTTACTGACAGAAAAACCCTGGTTTACTGACAGACACCCTGGTTGACTGACAGAGACTACCTGGTTTACTGAGAGAATCACCCTGGTTTACTGGTAGAGAAACCCTGGTTTACTGACACAGACACCCTGGTTTACTGACAGAAACACCCTGGTTTACTGGTAGAGTGTCCCTGTTTTATGACAGAGACACCCTGGTTTACTGACAGAAACACCCTGGTTTACTGACAGAAACACCCTGGTTTATTGATACAGACACCCTGGTTTACTGACAGAGGCACCCTGGTTTACTGACAGAAACACCCTGGTTTACTGACACAGACACCCTGGTTTACTGACACATACACCCTTGTTTACTGACACAAACGTCCCTGGTTTACTGACAGACACCCTGGTTTACTGAGAGACATCCTGGTTAACTGACAGAGACACCCTGGTTTACTGACACAGACACCCTGGTTTACCGACAGACACCTGGTTTACTGACACAGACACCCTAGCTTACTGACAGAGACACCCTTGTTTACTGACAGAGACACCCTTGTTTACTGATAGAGACACCCTGGTTTACTGACACAGACAACCTGGTTTACTGACAGACATCCTGGTTTAGTGACACAGACACCCTGGTTAACTGACAGAGACCCTGGTTTACTGACAGAGACACCCTGGTTTACTGACACAGACACCCTGGTTTACTGACAAAAAAACCCTGGTTTACTGACAGACACCCTGGTTGACTGACAGAAACAACCTGGTTTACTAGTAGAGACACCCTGGTTTACTGACACAGACACCCTGGTTTACTGACAGAAACACCCTGGTTTACTGGTAGAGACTCCCTGGTTTATTGACACAGACACCCTGGTTTACTGACAGAAACACCCTGGTTTACTGACAGAAACACCCTGGTTTACTGACACAGACACCCTGGTTTACTGGCACTGACACCCTGGTTTTCTGACAGACGCCCTGGTTTACTAACAGACGCCCTGGTTTACTGACACACACCCTAGTTTACTGACAGAACACTCTGGTTTACTGACAGAAACACCCTGGTTTACTGACATAGGCACCCTGGTTTACTGACACAGACACACTGGTTTACTGACACATACACCCTGGTTTACTGGTAGAGACACCCTGGTTTACTGACAGAGACATCTTGGTTTACTGATATAGACACCCTGGTTTACTGACAGACACCCTGGTTTACTGACAGAGACACCCTGGTTCAATGACAGAGACACCTGGTTTACTGACAGAAACACCCTGGTTTACTGACAGCACCTGGTACGACAGAGACACCCTGGGTTACTGGTAGATATTCCCTGGTTTACTGACAGACACCCGGTTACTGACAGGACACCTGGTTTACTGACACAGACACCTGGTTTACTGACAAGACACCTGGTTTACTGGTAGAGACACCTGGTTACTGACAGAGACACCTGGTTTACTGGTAGAGACACCCTGGTTTACTGACAGAGACTCCTGGTTTACTGTAAAACACCTGGTTTACTGACACAGGACCCTGGTTTACTGACAGAACACCTGGTTTACTGACAGACACCCTGGTTGCTGACAGAAACACCTTGGTTTACTGACAGAAACACCTTTGGTTGGCTGACAGAAACACCTTGGTTTACTGACAGAACACACTTGTTTACTGACAGACACCCTGGTTTACTGACACGAGACAACATTGTTTACTGACAAGGATCCCTGGTTTACTGACAGACACCCGGTTTACTGACAAAAGGCATCCCTGTTTACTGACAGAGATACACCTGGTTTACTGACAGACACCCTGCTTTACTGACAGAAACACCCTGCTTTACTGACAGAAACACCCTGGTTTACTGACACAGACACCCTGGTTTACTGACAGACACCCTGCTTTACTGACAGAAACACCCTGTTTACTGACAGAAACACCCTGGTTTATTGACACAGACACCCTGGTTTACTGACAGAGACACCCTGGTTTACTGACAGAGACACCCTGGTTTACTGACAGACACCCTGCTTTACTGACAGAAACACCCTGCTTTACTGACAGTAACAGCCTGGTGTATTGACACAGACACCCTGGTTTACTGACAGACACCCTGGTTTACTGACACAGACACCCTGGTATACTGACACAGACACCCTGGTTTACTGACACAGACACCCTGGTTTACTGACAGAGACTCCCTGGTTTACTGACAGACACCCTGGTTTACTGACACGGACACCCTGGTTTACTGATAGACATCCTGGTTTACAGACACAGACACGGGGAAGGGCGGATCCACTGCAGAGAAGGATAGAGGGTGCGGAGTAAGGAATTAGGGAGAAGGAACGGTAAGGGAGAAGGAACGAGGGAGAGAGAGAGAGAGAGAGAGAGAGAGAGAGAGAGAGAGAGAGAGAGAGAGACAGACAGACAGACAGACAGACAGCACAGACAGACAGAGACAGAGACAGAGACAGAGACAGCAGAGACAGAGACAGAGACAGACGGACTGACGAACAGACAGATTGACGGACAGACAGAGAGACAGACAAAAGCCAGCCAGCCAGCCAGCCAGCCCGAAAGACAGACATACTGACAGAGACAGCAGAGATAGAAACAGAGACAGACAGACAAACGGATATTGAGCGTACGGAATGATGCGCAGAACAGAGAGAGGGGTGGCAGGTGGGGATGGGGTTGTTGTTTGGTTTGGTGATGGCCGTTTCTGATATTCCTCTCTCTCTCTCTCTCTCTCTCTCTCTCTCTCTCTCTCTCTCTCTCTCTCTCTCTCTCTCTCTCTGTTGATGAACGTTGGAGCTCACTCTGGCTCCCCATTCTGATTCGTTTTATGTACATGTGTCCACGTTACTACCAGCCTAATATGTCGTTCCAAGACCTGTCAGTCAACACTGCAGCGCCCAGCAACAAAGCTGCAGACTTTTTTTTTTTTTTTAAGAACACACACAAAGATAATGTTTCACATGCTGCGACCATCTCTCGCCCCTCCCTCACCTCTCCCCACCCCCTTCCCTATACCTTCACCCCACCACCCCATCCCCTCCTCCAAACAAACGAAGAAGCAAAAAAAAAAAAAAAAACGAACTGATATTACCCTTTTCCACATTTTCTTTCTGTGTCTTTTTGCCCGTGACCAAAGGTAATTTAAATATGTCAAAAAAGGTCAGTGGCAAGTTAGTCTGTTGTGCAGTAACATGAAATCTTGTGGTTGTTGAAAATTTCAAATCCGATTTTTTTTTTTTTCTTTTTTTCTTTTTCTTCTTCTTCTTCTTTTTTTTGTTTTTTTTTTTTTTTTTTTTTTGCTACCTGTCAAAGTTTGCGTAAAGAAGAGATCACTTTCCATTTTTTTTTTGTCTTTGCTTATTACCACGTGCGACAAAAAGGGAATTTGTGTAAGTTTTCCTTTTTTTATTGCGTATTTGTCATTTGGGGTAGTATTTAGGTGCTTAAAATACTTTATTCTGACGTTCACAACTACATATGTTAACGACTCCTTCAACAGCAACAATTCTCTTCTATAAGAGTCAAGCTTATGTTTTTTTTCAGTACGCATCTGTGGCACATGACAAATTTAGAGCACTTTATATACAGAGGGAGACAGAGAGAGAACATACCGAACAAAGAAACAAACAACAACCACATCAATAGTTTCCCAATATTTCGACCTTGTGGGGTCTCCCTCGGGGGACTTTAATAATGAGAATGATGATGATGATGATAATGATAATAATGATAATAAAAATAATGATGGTAGGCCCGGTAGTGGTTTTAGTAATGATAATAAAAATAATGATAATAATAATGACGATAATGATATAATAATAATAATAATGATGACAATAATGATAATATATATATATATATATATATATATATATATATATTATGAACAATATAAAAAAGTCCTTAAAAATCTGAAGGTGCTCAACCCCTTGGGGAGCAACATCTGTTAAAACACTATCTCAAAAAGATGCAATCTATGCTCCACAGAAAAAATGGTTAATATTATGCAAACCACACTTAGCAACTCTGAACACAAAAGTAGAAATTGTAAACAATTGCAGGCACAAGTGGAAATCTTTGCTAGCACATTCCATCTGAGCAGGCCCCAATAAGAACCACAGGCCGCACGTGCAGCAAATGAGATCCGCCTGCACACACAGAGTTGAAATCAAGTCCCGCACGCCATAAAAGATCGTTGGCGTGCTCCAAAAGACATCCTGAAGATAGCAACGCTAGAAACAAGCTTGTAGATTTTAATACTTCATTTTAAAAAATATTTTTTAATAAAATATATATATATATTCAATTATAAACAAAGCTTGCTCTTATGTCTTAGATTGAAGAAATAGGGGGAGATAAGCATTCATATCTGCAGTGGTAGTTAATTCTGCCTACTAACAGTATGTGCTTGAGTGGGTGAATTGGGAATAATAAATGCTTCTCAAAATGAGCCTTCAGCAAGTTTATAGTCTCCAAGGGGGAGACATTCTCCAATGGGAGGAAACCCACTAACATATAACTCCTCGTCAGATACCGGTATTTCGAACCTGATTGTTTCTCCTCAGTGACCACGGAAAGTGGTAACTTGACTCCTCTGCCTTTTCGGTTTTAAGAAGAATGCTGTCCCAGAAAAAGGCTGGTGTACAATACCGTAGTATGTTTGTTGATTTTTCAAAAAAACAAAAGAACAAAAGTGCTACCTGAGAAGCAAAAGAAAATGATGAAAGAGCAAAACAAGCTACATTTTCTTATGAAAAGTAGAAAATATGAAAAGATAACCTCTTAAGACACAAGTGCTGAGGGCCAGTCGTGGTTGAGGTCGTGGTCCCCGCTCCATTGACTGGGATGAAGGGAGGGAGGGACTGTTGGTCAGCAATCCAGACCACATTGCAGGTGAGGCATTCTCCTCTCCTCCCCTACGTCCTGGCATTCCAGCCTCTGTGCCCCGTCTGTGGGACACCGCCACTCAGCCGTGACGAGGGCAGGGGAGGTTGGGGGTGGGGTGGCCAGCATCAAAGCGTGACGATGATGGTGGTGAATGAGGGGGAGGAGCTGGAGGGGGAAAGGGGGGGGGGGTAGGGCGTGGTGTTTACCCCCAGGGTCAGTGAGGCGGGGGGGGGGGGGGGGGCTGAAGGTGGGCATCAAAGGAGGTAGGAGGGGCTTTGAAGCGGCCTCAGGTTGGTGCCCTGCTGACGTACAGCAGCCGGGGAGTGTGTACGTGTGTGTGTGTGGGGGGGGGGGGGGATGTTAAGGGGACTGGAGACTGGGAGCCGGCTGGTTTGGTCATCAGCTGGCCTGGGCGGCTGGCACCAGGATTCGTGTCGTCAAGGCAGGGGAGGGAGGGGGGGGGGGGCGGAGCTGTCCTGTCTTGCCAAAGGCTCTGGCCGCCTGCGTTATCTTGTGGCACCATCTCTGAACTACTGTCGTCCGTGTGCTGCTCAGACAGCCTGGAGCTGTGGATGTGTAAGGAAGGTGGTGGTCGGTGGCCGGGGGTGGGGGGTGGGGGCGGGGAGGGGAGGGAGGGGACATCCGTAGACAACGACGACAACAACGACGACGATAACGTTGTTGTTGTTCTTGATGATGATGATGATGATGATGATGATGATGATGATGATGATAAGAATAAGAATATTATCCTTGTTGATTGTCATACTGATGATAACACTTTTGAAGAGGAAGAAGAAGAAGAAGAAGAAGAAGAAGAAGAAGAAGAAGAAGAAGAAGAAGAAGAAGAAGAAGAAGAAACAACAACAAACAACAACAACAACAACAAGAGGAAGAAGAAGAAGTAGCAGAAGAAGAAGAAGAAGAAGAGGGGGGGGGCAGGAAGAGAAGGAGAAGGAGAAGAAGAAGAAGAGGGGGGGCAGGAAGAGAAGGAGAAGGAGAAGAAGAAGAAAAAGAAGAGGGGGGGCAGGAAGAGAAGGAGAAGGAGAAGAAGAAGAAGAGGGGGGGCAGGAAGAGAAGGAGAAGGAGAAGAAGAAGAAGAGGGGGGGGGGCAGGAAGAGAAGGAGAAGGAGAAGAAGAAGAAGAGGGGGGGGGGGGGCAGGAAGAGAAGAAGAAAGGAGAAAAAGAGGAAATCGGTTACTAACCAAGAAGATAAACAATCAAACAAATAAATATTAAAATATGAAACAAGAAAACAAATAAATTCACATTTTCAATTAAGTTTACTGGTACGTTCTATTTGAAAAGAAGAACACGCGTAGTATTGAAAAAAAAAAAGCCATAACTCCCCTCCCCACTCTCACTCCCGCCCCATTCTCCCCCATTGCCTGCACTTCACCTCCTCTTCTCCTACAACGTTTGTTTGTTTGTTTTTTTTTGTTTTGTTTTGTTTTGTTTTGTTTTTTTGGGGGGTTGTGTTTTTTTTTGGCGGAGCTCTTCCATTGAGCAACAGTCTGGTCACCTTTAAAAAAGAATGGATCCCCTCCCTCTTCCTGACTGAAATGATCTGCCCCTGGTTGATGTCTAAGCCTGGATGCTGTAGACGGGACGGCGACACAGGGACAATAACTGAGAGACATTGGCAACAGGTCTCTGACTGGAGTGATCTTTCCCTGGTTGATGTCAGAACCTCAGTGGTGCATGACGGGAAGGTGACACAGGGGCGATAACTGTGAGGCAATGTCACAGGTCACTGACAGACGGATGATGTCAGAGAGACTCATGTATGGTGCGAAAACACGTTTGATTACGAATACACGGCCCATATTCTTTTCAATCAATGAAACCAGTTTAAGAAGCCGTCTCTCTCTCTCTCTCTCTCTCCTCTTCTCTCTCTCTCTCTCTCTCTCTCTCTCTCTCTCTCTCTCTTCTCTTGATTTCTTGGAGCACCGTAACTGCAAGGTGATAAATGTGTGTCCGGATTACTGTTGATCATATTGATGTATTGCTCTTTATTCAAATTTATAGTAATGTTTAGCATGTGATATTTTGGATAGAAAAATTGAATTATAATCTCTCTCTCTCTCTCTCTCTCTCTCTCTCTCTCTCTCTCTCTCTCTCTCTCTCTCTCTCTCTCTCTCTCTCTCTCGTTAATTACGGCTGTGTTTCGATGGATTGTCACTCAATTAATAATTATAGTTTTGGGTTGTGTATGAATGGTCAAGAAGAAAACAAAAAAGATGGAAGGGGAAGGTAAATTATAATGGCATCTCTCTCTCTCTCTCTCTCTCTCTCTCTCTCTCTCTCTCTCTCTCTCTCCTCTCTCCACCTCACCACACACACACACACACACACACACACACACACTACACACAAAACACACACACACACACACACACACACACACACACACACACACACACACACACACACACACACACACACACACATCATGAAAAATAAGTGTTATGATTATTAATGCTAGGAATTCATTGCTGCTTACTGATAACCGACTGTAGCACCGTTCGCTCTCGTTTTGCCTTATAACCACATCATGTAAATGTAAAAGAAAGTAAAAATGTTGATATTATTGATGCATTGTAGTTGTCTAATTATCATCCTTAGCAGTTTGTTGTGTGTTATTTTTTTTACAAAAGGAATGTAACTCTCTCTCTCTCTCTCTCTCTCTCTCTCTCTCTCTCTCTCTCTCTCTCTCTCTCTCTCTCTCCTCTCTCCCCCCCCCCCCCCCTTCGATAGGAGGATCGCTTATTCCATACCTGTGTGTGCTGATTCTTTTCTTCTTTGTAATCAATTTCTTTATTCTTGTTTGTTGTTTCAATCGTTTCTTTTTCCTTTTAAAGTCATCAACGCCTTAAATGTTAATGGATGAACTTTATAATGTTGTGAAGATATGTGTGTTTGTTAAAAGTTTTGTAAGTCTTAGTCGCTAGTCATACCTAGTCCCTTAACGGGGCAAGGGCCGGATGAAAAAAAGCATGTGTTTGCTTATCTGTTACCCTTAGAAATAAAGATTATCATCATCATCATCTCTCTCTCTCTCTCTCTCTCTCTCTCTCTCTCTCTCTCTCTCTCTCTCTCTCTCTCTCTCTCTCTCTTCAAGTCCACTAATGTGATTTGCTTTGTTGTGATCTAGAAACGTGGAGGCACAGGAGACAGTCTGTATATCTCTAGCTATTTTGCACACATTTGTCACGGTATTTACCACCTTAAACAGACCCCCATTAAGAAGGCAGTCTGTATATCTCTAGCTATTTTGCACACATTTGTCACGGTATTTACCACCTTAAACAGACCCCCATTAAGGAGACAGTCTGTATATCTCTAGCTATTTTGCACACATTTGTCACGGTATTTACCACCTTAAACAGACCCCCATTAAGGAGACAGTCTGTATATCTCTAGCTATTTTGCACACATTTGTCACGGTATTTACCACCTTAAACAGACCCCCATTGCCAGTTCTCGACCCTGACACTTGAACTGTCCTAGGGAGAAGCGCGTGCCGGAGGGTGGGGGTAGGGAGGGGAGGGGGGAGTGGAACAGAGGGGAGGGGATGGTGATCAAAGCAGCTTGCACATCATGATTATAGTGACAGCAAAGAGAGCGAGGAAGGAGGGGATGGAGGTGAGGGGGAAAAGCGAGGGCGGGGGATGGGAGGTGGGGGTGTGTGGGGGTGGGGTAGGGGGGCGACAACAGAATGTGATGGTTCAGAGAAGAAACAACCAGGCTGACGGAGGGTCCGATGGAGGGGGGAGAGAGGGAGGAGGGAAAAAACAACCAACCTGCAGACTTAAAAGAAAAAAAAATATTCCGCCGCCTTAAAAGAAAAAAAAAAGTTATTCCGCCGAACGAAAGAGACAAACAAATTACAAGACAAAACACGACGCGTTTCGACCTCCTTGGTCTTCTTCATCAAGACAAACACCATTGAAGGCAATGAAAACGAAGAACGAACTAACACAGAAGCTCCTCAAGTAGGGGCACAAAATGGCTGTGGAGATAATTGTTCGTTCTTAGTTTTCATTGTCTTTAATCTTGTTTGTCTTGCCAGAGGAAGACCAACGAGGTTGAAACGCGTTGTGTTTTGTCTCATAATTAGTTTTGTCTCATTCGTTTGGCGGAATGGAAATTTTTCTTTTGAGTTTGTTTTAGTTTCCGCCTATGGTCACTCGACTTTGAAACGAACTTCTTCTTCTTCTTCTTCTTCTTCTGCGTACGAAGACTGATACTCTTGTGGACACTCCCTGTATAGACAGGCAAGTATTAATCCCATCTGCCCAACAAAGGGAGTGGAGTTTTGTGTGTGTGACCGTTTTTTATCCCGCCATTAAGGCAAGCCATACTCCATCTTCGGGGAAGGTGCATGCTATGTGTAACGTGTCATCCATACCAACGGCCAAACTGGCCTTCTCTTCCGTTTATTGTCTCATTCGAAGGACTGCATGGGAAATGGAGTCAGAACCAATGTTAACTCCGAGGGAAAAATCCCCCTGTACCGAAACGACCCGGCGGAGATTCGAACCCGCAACCCTTAGATTACGAGTCCGGCGCTCTACCAACTGAGCTGTTCCGGCCCCCCGAAACGAACAACTTGCCGATTGAACAGGGCAATGCCACAGGCTTTTCCGACCAATCAGACGGAAGTTTTCAGAATTTGACGACTCACGTAGCCAAACAATGTTTATTAATAAAAGAGACATAGAGGAAAACAAGAACGATTATTCTCATTCAGCTTTTTTCCCCCGTTGAAAATCCTAGTCGTCTACAACACAAAGAGGATCAATGTTGTTTTCAATGTTGGAGTTGTTAAAAGCCATGTTTTCGAACCCTGTCAGCTTTTATCGTTGTTTCCACGCACTTAAAAATAGTAACGTCTTTTGATTGGTCGGAACATTCGCCGGCATTTTCCTTCTGCATGATCAACGCCCTAGCCGGAAGACGTGCTCATCACGTGTTTTACCACTACATATGACGTCATGGTTTCTTCCCTGTTGCTTTTCCTTCAACTTCTTTTTTTTTTCATTGAAAGTGATATCAGGTTGAATTGAAATTGTTTTGTCAACTTTGGAATAAGGGGGTAACAATGAAGGGGGGGGGGGGGGGGAGAGATGGAGGATTTTTGACTCCGCTCTAATACGCAAACTGAAAACTGACCCGTAACCTTTCACCTTTCGCCTTTGCGTCTGTTGATAATGCACTCGTCAGCACCACTGTTCCACGCTTAAACGTCATAATTTGCCAAAAGCGCGCAGACGACACTTTTTGTTCTTTGTCTTTCTTTCTTTCTGTCTTTCTTCTGTTTTCTGAGCTTACTTCTGCCCCCTCACGACCCTGCGTGAAAGAATAGGAGAGGCCGAAAGCAAGGATGGAGGAAAAGATAATGTCAACATGCGCCTTTAGGGCATTTTTGCATCATAATTAACTTTCCTCGCAACATCACGCGCCAATTCTCGCCTCTGCCGTGTGTGTGTGTGTGTGTGTGTGTGTGTGGTGTGTGTGTGTGTGTGTCTGTGTTGTGTGTGTGTCTGTGTGTGGTGTGTGTCTGTTGCTGTGTGTCGTGTGCGTGTGTGTGTGTCTGTGCGTGTGTGTGTGTGTGTGTGTGTGTGTGTGTGTGTGTGTGTGTGTGTGTTGTGTGGTGTGTGTGTGTGTGTGTGCGTTGCGTCGTGTTGTGTGCGTGCTGTGTGTGTGTGTGGGGTGTGTGTTGTGTGTGTGCGGAGCAAGCTGGCAGCCGGCAGACTCATTAGCATAAGGCGCATGCGTCAAGCGATCTACCAAACATCAGCCCTTTAGTTATTCCACCGCTGAATGGAGGGAAAGCTATTATCGCCCTTGAAATGTTGCACAAGCACGCCAAACATGGCCGTTTTGTCGTCAAGGGTATTCTGTTTTGTTTGGGGGAAGATGTAGTTATTGT
>CM065724.1:70704929-70714929 GCA_033310375.1 Conus canariensis
TGTCTCTTCTCTCTCTCTCTCTCTGTCTTTCTCTCTCTTCTCTCTCTCTCTCTCTCTCTCTCTCTCTCTCTCTCTCTCTCTCTCTCTCTCTCTCTCTCTCTCTCTTTCCCCCAGTGTGCATGCCTGCGTTTGCATAAACATATACCTGTGTGCACATGTACCGATGTGCCGGCGAGTTCCTGCGCGTGCAATATATTGGCTGTCAGTGTGGAGAGAGCTCGAGGCTACCAATCCATTAGAACCGGGCCGGACCCTGCAGCGAGACAACTTTCACGGGTCAGAACACTTAGTAGCATGAGGGCAGGGGGTCGGGCGGGACTCCTACAGCGGCCTGGTGAGGAGCTCCGGCTATTAGCATGGTCCCTATCATCATGATCCCTCCCCGGGGAAAACCCCCTGCCACCCCCTTCCCCCACCCCCACCCCCACTCCCACACCACACACACCCCCTCCAACTCCTGCCTTCCCTCCCTCCCATCCAATCTCCCTACCCTCTCCCCCCCCCCCCCCCCCCCCCCCCCCACCCTCTCCCTTTCTCCTCCCTCATCCATCTCTGTATCCTCCTTTCCCCACCACTCTCAGTTCCTCTCTCCTCTCTCTCTCTCTCTCTCTCTTCTTCTCTCTCTCCCAGATGCATTCTTTGGCGTTTCTCTCAGCGGGGCGGGGGTGCAGAGGCTCGGACTCAATGGACGAGGGGCCGCATTGATAGCGGAGAAAGAGGGGGCAGAAAGGATAGCGGGGGGGGGGGGGGGGGGGGGAATGGGAGGGGGAGGAAGGTGGGGGAGGGAGGCGTTGGGAGGGGAGGTGGAGAGGGAGGGGTGGGGGGGGGCTTGGAGTGAGTTTGATAGAAGGTAGAGCTGGACAGAGAGGAAAGGAGGCGGGAGGGGAGAAGGGAAAAGGAAGGAAATAGCAGTGATGGGGTAGGAGTGGGAGGAGATGGGGGTGGCGGTGTGGCGGTGAAGGGGGTGGTTTCGGGGGGGGGGGGGGGCGGGGGGATAGGGGGGATTAGGCCAGGCGCGGCCATCAATTTCAGTTCCGTCTGCTGACCCTTCCTTGACCAGCGTGAACTGAACACTGTCTACTCCGCAGCTCTGTGAGGTTGAAGGCCTTCATGTCGCGTGACACTGTCTGTCCACAGCTCTGTCAGGCTGAAGGCCTTCATGTCACGTGACACTGTCTGTCCACAGCTCTGTCAGGCTGAAGGCCTTCATGTCACGTGACACTGTCTGTCCACAGCTCGTCAGGCTGAAGCCTTCATGTCACGTGACTCTGTCTGTCCACAGCTCTGTCAGGGTGAAGGCCTTCATGTCACGTGAAATTTAGGCTACTCCACACTCTGTCAGCTGATGCCTTCCATGACCACTTTGACACTGTCTACTCTGCAGCTCTGTCAGGCTTGAAAGCCTTCATGTCACGTGACTCTGTCTATCCACAGCTCTGTCAGGTGAAGCCTTCATGTCACGTGACACTGTCTTCCACAGTTCGTCAGGCTGAAGGCCTTATGTCACGTGACACTGTCTTCCCAGCTCTGTCAGGCTGAAGGCCTTCATGTCACGTGCACTGTCTACTTCCACAGCTCTGTCAGGCGTGAAGGCCTTCATGTCACGTGACACTGTCTACTCCACAGCTCTGTCAGGTTGAAGCCTTCATGTCACGTGACACTGTCTACTCCGCAGCTCTGTCAGGCTAAAAGGCCTTCATGTCACGTGACATTGTCTACTCCGCAGCTCTGTCAGGCTGAAGCCTTCATGTCAGGTGACACTGTCTACTCCACAGCTCGTCAGGCTGAAGCCTTCATGTCACGTGACACTGTCTACTCCCAGCTCTGTCAGGCTGAAGCCTTCATGTCACGTGACATTGTCTACTCCACAGCTTTGTCAGGCTGAAGGGCCTTCATGTCACGTGACACTGTCTACTCCGCAGCTCTGTCAGGCTGAAGGCCTTCATGTCACGTGACATTGTCTACTCCGCAGCTCTGTCAGGCTGAAGGCCTTCATGTCACGTGACATGTCTACTCCACAGCTATGTCAGGCTGAAGGCCTTCATGTCAGTGACACTGTCTACTCCACAGCTCTGTCAGGCTGAAGCCTTCATGTCACGTGACATTGTCTACTCCACAGCTCTGTCAGGCTGAAGCCTTCATGTCACGTGACACTGTCTACTCCAGATTCTTTCAGGCTGAAGCCTTCATGTCACGTGACACTGTCTACTCCGCAGCTCTGTCAGGCTGAAGGCCTTCATGTCAGGTGACATGTCTACTCCACAGCTCTGTCAGGCTGAAGCCTTCATGTCACGTGACAGTGTCTACTCCAGAGCTCTGTCAGGTGAAGGGCTTCATGTCACGTGACATTGTCTACTCCACAGCTCTGTCAGGCTGAAGCCTTCATGTCACGTGACACTGGTCTACTCCAAGCTCTTCAGGCTGAAGGCCTTATGTCACGTGACACTGTCTACTCAGCATTCTGTCAGGCTGAAGCTTCATGTCACGTGACACTGTCTACTCCCAGCTCTGTGAGGTTGAAGGCCTTCATGTCACGTGACACTGTCTACCCTACAGCTCTGTCAGGCTCAAGCCTTCATGTCACGTGACATGTCTACTCTGCAGCTCTGTCAGGCTGAAGGCTTCATGTCACGTGACATGTCTACTCCACAGCTCTGTCAGGCTGAAGGCCTTCATGTCACGTGACACTGTCTACCCCACAGCTCTTCAGGCTGAAGCCTTATGTCACGTGACACTGTCTACTCCGCAGCTCTGTCAGGCTGAAGCTTCGTGTCACGTGACACTGTCTACTCCGCAGCTCTTCAGGTGAAGCCTTCATGTCACGTGACACTGTCTACCTCCAGCTCTGTGAGGCTGAAGCCTTCATGTCACGTGACACTGTCTACTCTCGCAGCTCTGTCAGGCTGAAGCCTTGATGTCACGTGACACTTTCTACTCCACAGCTCTGTCAGGCTGAAGCCTTCATGTCACGTGACACTGTCTACTCCGCAGCTCTGTCAGGCTGAGGCCTTCATGTCACGTGACACTGTCTACTCCGCACTCTGTCAGGCTGAAGCTTCATGTCACGTGACACTGTCTACTCCGCAGCTCTGTTCAGGCTGAAGCCTTCATGTCACGTGACACTGTCTACTCCGCAGCTCTGTAGGCTGAAGGCCTTATGTCACGTGACTCTGTCTACTCCACAGCTCTGTCAGGCTGAATCCTTCATGTCACGTGACTCTGTCTACTCCACAGCTCTGTCAGGCTGAAGGCCTTGATGTCACGTGACACTGTCTACTCCACAGCTCTGTCAGGCTGAAGCCTTCATGTCACGTGACACTGTCTACTTCACAGCTCTGTCAGGCTGAAGGCCTTCATGTCACGTGACACTGTCTATTCCAGAGTTCTTTCAGGCTGAAGCCTTCATGTCACGTGACACTGTCTACTCTACAGCTCTGTCAGGGTGAAGGCCTTCATGTCACGTGACACTGTCTACTCCGCAGCTCTGTCAGGCTGAAGGCCTTGATTTCACGTGACACTGTCTACTCTACAGCTCTGTCAGGCTGAAGCCTTCATGTCACGTGACACTGTCTGCTCTTCAGTAGTCAGACTGAAGCCGGTCTGGCCACAACAATCCTAATGACTGGCCTTCGGTGTCATTGTCTTCATTGTCATGTCAGTCATGATGACTGGCCTTCAGTGCCATTGTCTTCATTGTCACGTCAGTCATGATGACTGGCCTTCAGTGCCATTGTCTTCATTGTCACAACAATCATGATGACTGGCCTTCAGTGCCATTGTCTTCATTGTCACGTCAGTCATGATGACTGGCCTTCAGTGCCATTGTCTTCATTGTCACGTCAGTCATGATGCCTGGATTTCAGTGCCATTGTCTTTATTGTCACAACAATCCTAATGACTGGCCTTCAGTGTCATTGTCTTCATTGTCACAACAATCATGATGCCTGGATTTCGGTGCCATTGTCTTTATTGTCACAACAATCATGATGATTGGCCTTCAGTGCCAGTGTCTTTATTGTCACAACAATCATGATGATTGGCCTTCAGTGCCAGTGTCTTTATTGTCACAACAATCATGATGATTGGCCTTCAGTGCCAGTGTCTTTATTGTCACAACAATCATGATGATTGGCCTTCAGTGTCATTGTCTTTATTGTCACAACAATCATGATGACTGACTCTCACTGCCGGTGTCTTTATTGTCACCTCAATCAAGATGATTGACTGTTAATATTATTATCGTCATTGTGATATCAGTCCTGATGATTGATTATCAATGTCATTCTCTTTATTGCCACATCACTTCTTCTTCTTCTTCTTCTTCTTCTTCTTCTTCTTCTTCTTCTTTCTTCTTCTTCTTCTTCTTCTTCTTCGTTCACTCAGCAGGAACTCCAGAGGCACTGACGAAGGCTGCTGTACGGCGGAGGCCCTCCAGAGATCCATAAAGCTTTTCCCTCATTGGTGTGTTAGCAGGCCAGGTCTCTGCCCTTAGCTTTTCGTGTGTGAGACAGTCCTGCAGGAAGTGTTGTACTGTCATTGGGGCTGTACCGCATGGGCAACTTGAAGACTCGCCAATGCGGAATTTTGTGAACATGTGATGTCTCAGTCAATAACATCGTTGTCTTCTTTCTCGCAGCAATCATGATGATTTATTATTCATATTGTTATGTGATGTCTCAGCTCAGTCAATAACATCGTTGTCTCTTTTGTCGCAGCAATCATGATGATTTATTATTCATATTGTTATGTGATGTTTCAGTCAATAACGTCGTTGTCTCTTTTGTCACAGCAATCATGATGATTTATTTTTCATATTGTTATCGTCATCACCATATCAATCATGATGATTATAAAGAGGTAATCATCATGACTGATTTCACAACGACGTTGTCTTCACTGCGACACCAATAATAATGATTGACTATTAATATCATTGTCTTCATTCTTCCATCAATCATGATAATTGACTGTTAATATCGTTATCTTCACAACGACATCAATCATGATAATTGACTATTAATATCGTTGTCCTCACTACGACATCAATAATACTGACTGACTGTTAATATTGATTATCTTTATTATTCCATCAAACGTGATATTTGACTATTAATATGACTATTAAGATCATCAACGTTATTGTTACATCAATGTTGAATGTCACGCCTATTCCTCCTTGGGAATTAACGAAAGGTAGTTTTGACTTTCATTACACAGATACACGAAAAGATGACAATCCAAATATTTTAAGAAGACCTAAGAGGTCGAAACGCGTTGTGTTTTGTCTTGTGACTCGTTTGTCCACGTTTCTCTGGGCGGTTCGCTAACGTTTATTTAAGATTTGTTAAGTACAACAGTTAAAACATATGTATCTGAAACTTATTCTGATCATCTTAAGGTTTATACTAACGGTTCCGTGCTAGAAGATCATCATGCGGGCTCTGACTTTGTTGTTCCATTTTTAGAAGTTGAAAAGTCATATCATTTTGGCACAGACATTTCGATTTTTACAGCAGAAGTATTAGCTAATCTTATGGCTCTGTCATATTTGATTAATCTACCACTAAATCTGTTAAATGTTCTTTTATGTGTAGATTCTAAATCAGTCTTGCAATCCCTTGCTTCATCATTTAATTACAAGAATGTTTTCTTTTAACTAGAATATTTAATTCATTGCATTCAATTGAAAGGGTCCAATGTTGACTTTTGTTGGAAACCATCCATTCGCGGAATTCATTACAATGAATCTCGCAAAAAATGGGGCGAGAAACGCTTTGAATGCTATTGAACTGCCTTGCAGTTTATCTTCAGTAGAAATGTGTAACATAATAGAAAATGAAACGATACGACGTTTTTTCTCTTCTGGGACAAAGTATTTTTCATTATTGAATACTCCATGTGTAAGTAGATCAATTGTTGCCTTGTCGTGCAGACTTTAGTTAAATGCTTTAACGACAAAGTACTGTAAAGACATTAAGTGTGTCTGCTCTGCAGAACTGACAATTGAGCATATACTGGTAAAATGTGCTTCAATGAAAACTTTCCTACTTCCGAAAGTCGTAGAATGTATTCTCCCTGTTTCTAATGTTAAGTCATATTGGGATCAGTTTAATGTTTTCAACCTTTCAATATTTAGATTAGTTGGTTATTCGTTGTGTAGTCCAATTGCACGTTTCTTCTCTCTCTCTCTCTCTCTCTCTCTCTCTCTCTCTCTCTCTCTCTCTCTCTCTCTCTCTCTCTCTCTCTCTCTCTCTCTCTCTCCGTTTAAAAAGAATTGCTGATTAAGGTAAAAATTTGACAAAGTTTTGCTGTTTTTGATGCTAGAGTCTGAAATCATCGACACGATGAAAAGACTTTAAATGAAATAACTAACATCAATGTTCATGATTGACTCTGAATATCATTGCATTTATTGCTACAACAGTCATGATGATTGATGACTAATTTTATTTCCGTCATTGTGACGTCAGCTGCTGTTGAGGATTGAGTTAAATCAGTATTAATGATTGTCTAGTGATATTGTTGTGCCCATTTTTACATCGATCATGATGATTAACTATCAACTTCATCATGGTATGGTATGGTATGGTATGGTATGGTATGGTATGGTATGGTATGGTATGGTATGGTGTGGTATGGTGTGGTGTGGTGTGGTGTGGTGTGGTGTGATGTGGTGCGGTGTGGTGCGGTGTGGTACGGTACGGTACGGTACGGTATGGTATGGTATGGTACAGTACGGTACGGTATGGTATGGTATGGTATGGTATGGTATGGTACGGTATGGTATGGTATGGTATGGTATGGTATGGTATGGTATGGTATGGTATGGTATGTTTTTTTGTTTGCTTGCTTGTTTTTTAATCAGCGGTCGCAACATATATTTTAACATACATTTTTGCGCGTCGCAGTAGTACAGAGCAAAAAAAGACGTCAAAGTCTGGAAAACAGAGAGTAATGTTTGAACAGTGCTTTTTCAATGGTATCACATCATTTGTCTGGGTTTCGTTTGATTCAGTATCTGCTTAGGAGATTTGATGTGGAAGATCTCTCTCTCTCTCTCTCTCTCTCTCTCTCTCTCTCTCTCTCTCTCTCTCTCTCTCTCTCTCTCTCTCTGCACTATTTTTCTCCGGTGATGTCTCAACTGACGGCCAGGGCACTTGCAAGGCATAGTGTATGGGAGAACAGTGGCGTCAACAGGCGATAATTGTTGCTTTCTTCAGGAACACCGCTGTGACCCTCGACGACTACGGCAATAACAGGGAGAAGAAACATCATCACTGTGACATCGCTCAGGATCACAACTGTTCCCCCACCCCCCACCCCCACCCCCCACCCCCATCCCCACATCTCCCGCAGGTACCAACTGTTTCCTTATTTTCCTCAGGAAAGACTGTTTTCCAGAGAAAGACCAGTATTATCTGGCGGAAAGGGGGCCGAAATAGCTCAGTTGGTAGAGCGCCCGACTCGTGATCCTGGGGTTGCGAGTTCGATTTTCGGTACAGGGGGATTTTTTCCTCGGAGTTAACATTGGTTTTGACTCCGTTCCCCATACTGTCCTTCGAATGAGACTATAAACCGAGGTTTCGTGTGTGAACGCACGCACAACATCCTGCACACACGTCAAATCCCATCACCAACTTTCGGAAGAGAAGGCCAGTTTGGCCGTTGGTATGGATGACACGTTACACGTAGCATGCACCTTCCCCGAAGATGGAGGATGGCTACCTTAATGGCGGGATGAAAAACGGTCATACACACAAAACTCCATTGCCTGTCTATACAGGCAGTGTCCGCAGGAGTATCAGCCTGCGTACGCAGAAAGAAAGAAAGAAAGAATCTGGCGGAAAACGACGATGCTGGGGAAATCGCTTGTCAAATTTGTTTTCCCTAACAACCACATGCACATTGTCAGTGACACTGCTACATGGACTGCCAGCTGGAATCAGGAAAATGGCTGTGATCCTGATTGTGGCTGTGTTTCTTGAAGAATTGAACTGCTTTCTGCACGAAACGAGAGCAAGCAATCGCGATTCTTAATGGACAACAGCGGTAATTTGAGCTTTCCTGGGGAAACCAGGGAAAGTAGTGGTGATTCTAATTCAAAACAGTCATTGTAAGAACACCAGTTGTCATGGACAAGGGCACAACAGTGTTGTCTTGAGGTACGATACCTGTAGTTTCCAGGGAAACGGCCGTTGTCGGCTCATGAGGCTAGTAGCATGCCCCTATATTCTGGCACGTGCGGCCCGGAGCAGCGTGTTTACTAAACATGGCCGCCTGCATCAGCCCCGCCATCAGGTAAGCCAGTGTGATGTCTGGCACCCAGCGCTTTGTTTTGACTGCAGGCCGCCTGGTCGCTCACTGCGGTGCCGAGGGGTTTTTGTGTCAGAGACTGTGGTGGCCATCCTCCTCCTATGGTGGTGGTGGACCATGTAGTAGACCATGTGGTGGTGAACCATGTGGTGGACCGTGTGGCGGTAGTGCACCATGTGGTGGACCATGTGGTGTGGTGGAGCATGTGGAGGACCATGTGGCAATGGTGGACTATGTGGTGGTGGTGGATCATCCGGTGGACCATGTGGCGGAGGTGGATCATCTGGTGGACCATGTGGTGGACCATGTGGTGGTGGTGGTGGACCATGTGGTGGTGGACCATGTGGTGGGCCATGTGCTGGACCATCTGATGGTCCATGTGGTGGTGGTGGTCCATGTGGCGGACCATGTGATGAACCACGTGGTGGGGTGGATATGTGGAGGACCCTGTGGTGTGGTTGACCATTTGGAGGACCATTTGGTGGTGTTGACCATGTGGAGGACCATGTGGTGTTGGTGAATCATCTGGTGGACCATGTGGTGTGGTGGACCTTCTGGTGTGGTGGATCATGTGGTGGACCATGTGGCGTTGGTGGACCATGTGGTGGACCATGTGTGTGGTGGGCCCTGTAGTGTGGTGGACCATGTGGTGGACCATGTGGTGTGGTGGACCATGTGGTGTGGTGGACCATGTGGTGTGATGGACCATGTGGTGGACTATGTTGTGTGGTGGACCGTGTGATGGACGATGTTGTGTGGTGGACCCTGTGGTGTGGTGGACCATGTGGTGTGGTGGACCATGTGGTTGGTGGACCATGTGGTGTGGTGGACCATGTAGTGTGGTGGACCATGTGGTGTGGTGGACCATGTGATGGACGATGTGGTGGGGTGGACCATGTGGTTTGGTGGACCATGTGGTGTGGTGGATCATGTGGTGTGGTGGATCATGTGTGGACCATGTGGTGTGGTGGACCATGCGTGGACCGTGTGGTGTGGTGGATCACGTGGTGCGGTGGACCATGCGTGGACCATGTGGTGTGGTGGACCATGTGATGTGGTGGACCTTGTGGTGGACCATGTGGTGTGGTGGACTGTGTTGTGTGGTGGACATGTGGTGGACCATGTGGTACTGTTGGATCATGTAGTGTGGTGGACCATGTGGTGGACCATGTGGTGCTGTGGACCATGGGGGTTGTAGTGGTGGGGAGGAGGGGGAGGGGGGGTCAGCGAGGGGATGGTGGCCATTGTCTGTCATTTCCGGCACCAATGAAAGGATGTGACACTGATGGGGTGCGGGGGGAAATCGATGGAGCCACGTTAAAAAAAAAAATGTGTGTGTGTGTGTGTGTGTGTGTGTGTGTGTGTGTGTGTGTGTGTGTGTGTGTGTGTGTGTGTGTGTTTATGTGTGGGTGTGGGTGTATGTGTGTGTCAGTGTGTGTGTGTGTGTGTGTGTGTGTGTGTGTGTGTGTGTGTGTGTGTGTGTGTGTGTGTGTGTGCGTGCGTGCGTGTGCGTGCGTGCGTGTGTTCTGTATGATCTCTAACCCTTGCATGCATGTGTTTGATTTGTGTGGAAGATGAGGTGAGTATTTTAAACAGTAAGAAATTGGAACAGAGACTTGGCTGCTAACATTTACACACACACACACACACACACACACACACACACACACACACACACACACACACA
>CM065724.1:70719929-70729929 GCA_033310375.1 Conus canariensis
TGTGGTGTGGGGTGGTGTGGTGTGGTGTGGTGTGGTGTGGTGTAGTGTAGTGTAGCGTAGCGTAGTGTAGTACAGAATAAGATAGGAGAGTATAGTCCTGGTTGTGGGAAGCATTGAAAGGGACACTACTCTTGTAGCCCTGGATGTTTTAAATACTGTAAAGGACACCACTCTTGTAGCCTTGGTTGTAAGGGACCCACTCTTGTAGCTCCCTGGTTGTTTGAAATAATGTAAGGAACACCACTCTGGTTGTTTGAAATGGTGTAAGGGACACCACTCTGGTTGTTTGAAATGGTGTAAGGGACACCACTCTGCTTGTTTGAAATGATGTAAGGGACACCACTCTTGTAGCCCCTGGTTCTTTGCAATGATGTAAGGGACACCACCCTGGTTGTTTGAAATGATGTAAGGAACACCACTCTTGTAGTCCCCTGGTTGTTTGAAATGATGTAAGGGACACCACTCTGCTTGCTTGAAATGACGTAAGGGACACCATTCTGGTGAAATGGTGTAAGGGACACCACTCTTGAAGCCCTGGTTGTTTGAAATGATGTAAGGGACACCACTCTGCTTGTTTGAAATGATGTAAGGGACACCATTCTTGTGGTCCCCTGGTTGTTTGAAATGATGTAAGGGACACCACTTTGCTTGTTTGAAATGATGTAAGGAACACCACTCTGCTTGTTTGAAATGATGTAAGGGACCCACTCTGGTTGTTGGAAATGGTGTAAGGGACACCACTCTGCTTGTTTGAAATGATGTAAGGGACACCATTCTTGTGGTCCCCTGGTTGTTTGAAATGATGTAAGGGACACCACTTTGCTTGTTTGAAATGATGTAAGGAACACCACTCTGCTTGTTTGAAATGATGTAAGGGACCCACTCTTGTAGCCCGTGGTTATTTGAAATGATGTAAGGAACACCACTCTGCTTGTTGGAAATGGTGTAAGGGACACCACTCTGGTTGTTGGAAATGGTGTAAGGGACACCACTCTTGTAGCCCTGGTTGTTTGAAATGATGTAAGGAACACCACTCTGGTTGTTTGAAATGATGTAAGGGATACCACTCTTGCAGTCCCCTGGTTGTTTGAAATGATGTGAGGGACACCACTCTTGGTTGTTTAAAATGGTGTAAGGGACACCACTCTTGTCACCCTGGTTGTTTAAATTGTTGTAAGGGACACCACTCTTGGTTGTTTAAAATGATGTAAGGGACACCACTCCTGTCACCCTGGTTCTTCGAAATTTTGTAAGAGACACCACTCTTGAAGCACCCTGGTCGTTTAAAATGTTGTAAGGGACACCACTCCTGTAGCCCTGGTTGTATGAAATGATGTAAGGGACACCACTCTTGTAACCACAGTTGACCGAAGTCCTCTAAGGGACACCACTCCAGTTGCCTTCCATTCTTCGAAGTGTTGTACGTCCTCTGACGCACGACAGATTGCCACACACCAGCACTCTGTCTCAGGACATGGGAGGGGGGGGGGGGAGGGAGAAGAGGGGAGGGGAAGGGAGAAGAAGGAGAAACACAACCTGTGCGCCATTGGAGACTCGACCGCGGAACCCAGGGAGCGGCGACTGTTTTCTCCGTGCAGTTACCACCCCAGCCACCGGCCATGAGGAGGACCTGAAGCCATTTGATCAGAGATTAAGTCGGGCCAGCGAACCAACAAAAGCGCTTCCCTTGCGCAAGAGGTTCTCAAGGGGAAGCAACTATCCATTGTTTCCCAGATGAAGGCGGCTTGTGAATCTGGCAGGCGCCGACAGAGGGCGTGGAAGGTCAGGGCACAAGGTCACACCCAGCTGCCCTGGGAACATCAGCATTTGTTGCTCCGTCAGCATGACGGTGACGTCTGGCCTTCCTCTCTCTCTCTCTCTCTCTCTCTCTCTCTCTCTCTCTCTCCTCTTTGAAAGGAGGGGGGAAGGGGATGCAACGGAGAGCGGTGAAGGGGGGGATGGAGGAGAATTAACGGGGAAGAAGGAAAGAGGTTGTGCAAGGAGGAGGAGGAAAGCAGGGGGAGGAGGGAAAGACGGGAGAGGGGGAGGATGTGTGTGTGTGTGTGTGTGTGTGTGTGTGTGTGTGTGTGTGTGTGTGTGTGTGTGTGTGTGTGTCTGTTTGTGTAAGCTGACACGTAGGATATATGAGAGCAGAATGTAAAAAAAACCTCGACAGCTTATTCTTCCAACCCTCAATAAAGACACCTTTTGACTTTACTTCACACACACACACACACACACACACACACACACACACACACACACACACACACAACCACAACACAACACAACAGGGAACATATAGCTCAAAGCATCCTTTATACAGGAAGACAGTGTAACATGGAACCTCAGCGTGCTGTGCCGGGTGTGCGAGCGACCAGTTCACAGCCACAACCAGTCCTTCCAAGCGATCCAGCACACCTCGAAAGAGCTGATTCTGGTAGAGAACCAGTCGCACCGGTGGCGGAGTCCTTCCTCAACACAGCTGCAGACAGCCAGTTCTGGCAGAGTGCCCGTGGCACCAGCTGGGGCAAAGGGTTCCTCAACACACGGGTCTGCTTTGTCCACTCGTCTGGAGATCTATCAGGGCTGTGATGGAAGTGCTTTTGCTTGTCGAGACAACGAGATCTATTGACCGATAGAATTCCATCATCGTCATCATCATCATCACATCATCATCATCATCATCTCTCTCTCTCTCTCTCTCTCTCTTCTCTCTCTCTCTCTCTCTCTCTCTCTCTCTCTCTCTCTCTCTCTCTCTCTCTCTCTCAGATGGTTTTACGGCAATGTTAAGATGAGTGTAGTGTATTCATATCAATACCTAGGTATCTTGTTTTTAGCAAGACCGAGTTTTAGCCTGCATGTCAAGATTTAGCGAACAATGGGAAACGAGCTGCTATTCGTATCATTTGCAAGTTGAATAATTTGCATAATAATTCTGTGAAATTATCCTTGAAGCTTTTCCATTCACAGATTCAAACTATACTTTTATATGGTGCTGAGATTTGGGGTTTTGAATATGCTTCATCAGTGATAGAAAGTGTTCCCCTGTCTATTAATTCTAGTGCCTCTTGCCTTAGATACTGGTTGAAATTAACCCAAATGGAGGAGCATAGACTGCTATTCAAAGCATATAAAATGTTATTAAATTGTCACACAGACGAAAAGTCAATTGGGCTTCGAAAGTTCGTGATGCTTTGAATAGTCATGGCTTCTGTTATGTCTGGGAAAACCAAGGTGTAGGATGCATAAAGACTTTTAGAAGAGAGTTCAAACAAAGATTAATCGATTGCAGGTGGCAAAACTGGAATTCTCATATGGATGACAGTGACAGATTTATAAACTGTAGGAAAATCAAGATATCTCATGATCTGCAGACATACTTACTTTTGGATTTGGACAGATTTATTCGATACACACTAACAAGATTTAGGTTTAGGATTTCTAATTTATCAGTGAACAGTTCAAGATACAAAAGGAATAGTAAACGTCTCATGAAATGTCCATTGTGTAGATCTGCTACAGATGATGAAATTTACTTTTGTTGTTGTTGTTGTTGTTGTTGTTGTTTTTGTGTGTTGTTTTTTGTTGTTGTTGTTGTTTTTTTTTTGTTTGTTTTTTTTTGTTGCCCCGCTTTTGATGAATTAAGACATAGTTTAATACATCCAAAATATCATAATAATCCTAGTGATTTCAGATTAACATTACTTTTAGCATCACGAAAGACAGAAGTCGTTAAAAGCCTTGCTGTATATTTTGACAAAGCCTTTAAGAGAAGGGAAATAGCTATATCTTGAATTATCAAATTTTTGTTGTATGAAAGTAAATTTGTGAATTGAGTATATAAATGTGCGAATGTAATGATTTTCTTTCTCGAATTTCTATTATTTTCCTTTGTAAGTTGGTAAACTGTTTTCAGTTGGTAAACTGTTTTCAGTCTTGCATTAGACCTAGTTCTCACGCTTATATTGGGATGACAGTTTCATTCATATTTGTATCATATATTCATTGTTATTGTTCACAGCCCTTCAAAAGGGGCTTTTGAATAAAATTCTGCTCTGTTTTGTTCTGTTCTCTCTCTCTCTCTCTCTCTCTCTCTCTCTCTCTCTCTCTCTCTCTCTCTCTCTCTCTCTCGCTCTCTCTCTCATCCCCCACTCTGTCTTTCTCTTCCTCTCTCTCTCTCTCTCTCTCTCTCTCTCTCTCTCTCTCTCTCTCTCTCTCTCTCTCTCTCTCCAGTTATTTGCAAAGTGAGGCGACTGCACGAGCAAATCTAAACAAATCTTTAAAAGTATTTATAATAACTCCGCCGAACAACGTGGGCAAATGATTCACAAGACAAAACACGACGCGTTTTGACCTCTTAGGTCTTCTTCAGGCAAGAGAAACAACACACAGGACAACGAAAATGAAGAACGAGCGATCACTTATCCGTGTCAAATTCGGTGCAAGATGGGCATTGAAACAATCGAATTTGATAAAGATAAGCGATTGTTCGTTCTTCATTTTCTTTCTCCTGAGTGTTTATCTTGCCTGTAGAAGACCTAAGAGGTCGAAACGCGTCGTGTTTTGTCTTGTGATTCGTTTGTCTACGTTGTTCGACTATCATGACTATCATTATTATTATTAGTCTATTATTATCAGCAGCAGCAGCAGCAGCAGCATCGTTATTATTATTATTATTATTGTTGTCGTCGTCGTCGTCGTCATCATCATCATCATCATCATCGTCATCATCATCGTCATCATCATCATCATCGTCATCATCATCATCACCTTCAACTGCTCCCAAAGCTTTGTTATGGATATTTCGTGTGCTCCAGGTTTTAATGTTTTAATCTTTCTGTCCTAAAACATTTAATTAGTCAGATTTATACGATGCCATGGGATTTGTTCGAGTCTGGCTGACAAGTATGTGAATACCCTTCTGCCAGTAAGCGGAAACTTCGTGACCTTCTAAACGTTTGGTTCAATCAATGTTTGAATGAAGCGTACTTCTACTAATCTACAACTCCGATGGCATATGTTAAAATACCAGGCCATCGCTGTCGCTGATAATCACGCTAGCGTGTGCTATATTTCATGGTGTGTCAGATTTGCTGGTCTGCTTTCTGATTGGCACTGTTATTTTCGTCTAACTTTTTTTTTCTTTTTTTTTTCTTTTTTTTTTCCTTCCTTTTTTTCTTTTTTTTCTTTTTTTTTTTTTTGGGGGGGAGGGTGGGGGGGGGGGGGGGGGGGTCAAATTGTCACAGTAAAGTGAGCATGTAAATCTATGTGGTGTAAAGTGCTGGTTGTTTTATTCAATTTCATTGTCACTGGTCTGTGGTGTACAGTGCTTGGGGCCTGCTCAGAGAGTGTATTTCTTTGTAGTAGTAGTAGTAGTAGTAGTAGTAGTAGAAGTAGTAGTAGTAGTGGTAGGAGGAGGAGGAGTATTGGTGGTGGTAATACTAATAGTAGTTGCTGTTTATGTTATTGCAGTAAGAGTAGGATATTGTTGTTTTCATTGTTGTTGTTGTTGTGTCTGTTGTCGTCGTTTATATTGTTATTATTATTATTGTTGTTGTTGTTGTTGTCGTCATCATCATCATCATCATCATCATCATCATCATCATCATCATCATCATCATCGTCGTCGTCGTCGTCGTCGTCGCCGTCGTCGTCGTCGTCATCATCATCATCATAATCATCATCATCATCATCATCATCGTCATTTCTTTATCTGCTCTTTTGAATCATGTGTTCGGCTTCTTGATCTAAGCTGTGCTATTATTTAATGCCATATAAGTCAAGAGAGAGAGAGAGAGAGAGAGAGAGAGAGAGAGAGAGAGAGAGAGAGAGAGAGAGAGAGGAGAGAGAGAGAGACTGTGTGTTATTCCCAAATGGTAGTCTTGTTTCTGTGACCGAAAGCTTTTGAAAGAAAAAAAGAAACTGGCATGCATGCTTTGACATCTGCCAACAGTAGACATACTTCAAAGCATTAGGACGGGCGAAATACTTCTTTGGAGTAAACTGTTCTCTAAAATTCTGGTTCTCAGAACATATAAGAATAAAGTGTATTTCAGATTCCTGTGCATTTGGGCAAAACACATACACATATCCTGACATGAATGTCACGTAATGTAGCTTCAACGAGGACTCACCAACCTGGCTTGCATGAGAACTTGACGTAAAACAGGATTCTGAATTCAGTTTATATTCTATGATGGGTCATGCAACTGTCTGAATGTGAAATCCAGTGTGAACTGATCACGTGATACTATATTGCTAAGTGTTGCAGATGACAGACAAATAATTTCTGTTTACAGTCATACCGGAATTTGTTCATATTTTCCACACCCTGATTTCTACACACATAGCCCAGTCCGTATCTGTACAATGTACAATCTGTACAATGTACAATGTCCAACATCCAATAATTCTTATCCCTACCGTGAAGGTCACACAACATCCTGTAGATCTATGCCTTCAGTGGAAGGTCACACAACATCCTGTAGATCTATGCCTTCAGTGGAAGGTCACACAACATCCTGTAGATCTATGCCTTCAGTGGAAGGTCACACAACATCCTGTAGATCTATGCCTTCAGTGGAAGGTCACACAACATCCTGTAGATCTATGCCTTCAGTGGAATACGATTTTCTGGCATCCTGGTAATCTGTAGTCAGGATTTAATGCATTTTTTATGGGTCGAAATGTACCAAGAATATCTCCCTGTTTCACAGTAAACTGATGTGGTGGTGTTTTTATCTTAATGTTCAGAAGACTTTTGATGGCAAGTATATGAACACTCTTACTAGAAGTGTGCTCTGCCCTCAATTCTCAATCTTCTGAACCGATAAGAGAGAGAGAGAGAGAGAGAGAGAGAGAGAGAGAGAGAGAGAGAGAGAGAGAGAGAGAGAGAGATTCTTTCAAGGATAGGGTTGATGTTTTGTTTTGTTTTGTTTTGTTTTGTATTCAGCTGACCCAGCCTGACCCGGCCTTAAGGGAGTATAGTTTTGTGTGAATGTGACTGCTGTGTGTAATATCTTAAGAACATATTGTTGTCGAAAATCGACTTGTCTATTTTGCATTGTGTTTACAATCTGCGTAACTTTTCACCTTATGTCGTGTGTTAATATGCATTTTGCCAGTTGGACTCTTTAGGGAATCTGTAATATGTTCCATGATCTACATATTTAAAAGAAAAAATATATACGATTAAAGAGAGACAGGACGAAAAATAAGGGAAAGAAAGAAGAAAGTAAAATAATCATACAGGACCCCCGTTTGTGAAATATTTTAGCGATGTTCTGAAAAGAGAGGAAGGGGGTGGAGTTGAGAGAGAGAGAGAGAGAGAGAGAGAGAGAGAGAGAGAGAGAGAGAGAGAGAGAGAGAGAGAGAGAGAGAGAAACTCAAGACACAGAACTCATAACTCGGAAAAATTTATTCGATCAAGGAATGAGATTTTAGGCAGAGCCTATTCTTCCAGTCTGTCGGAGAGAGAGAGAGAGAGAGAGAGAGAGAGAGAGAGAGAGAGAGAGGAGAGAGAGAGAGAGAGAGAGAGAGGCCTACATGATCCCCCATCCTTAGGACCATCGGGGTCTCACACGCTTTTTGCAGGTCAGATTTCACAGCGCTTTGCTGACTCTCAGCTCCGCCAACTTCTCCCCACACAGGCCCCGCTGTTCCCACAACAAACGGCGGCGGCGAACCCCCTCCCGCGCCCACCCACCCACCCTACCCCACCCCACCCTACCCCCACCCTCCACCCCCACACCCTCTGCCACTGCAAACCAGAAAAGCCTCCCCTGGCAGAAACACACTCTGGAACTCCGTCCCCGCGACAGAGCGGTTCCAGCCCACGCGCTTAGTCAGAGCAGCAGCAGCAGCAAACGGCGTGCCGAGACTGTAGCAGAGGGCGGTGCACCGGGATGAGTGACAGGCGCTAGCCCCCCGGGGGCGGGGCCAGGGAGGGGTTTGGGGCGGGAGGGCCTGGCATAGACCAAATGTGCCCCATTCCCCGAATACTTGGGCAAAGTGCTTGGAAGGCGGCAGCGGCCAGCAGTACAACGTGTTTGGAGAGTTTGATTCTCAGTACCGTTACTGACAATCTGCACGGCCCCCAAACTTCTCAATTGAGACTTGACTGGAACGTGAAGAGTGCCAGACGTGAAGAAATCGGTGGAGCGGTTGGTGGTGGTGGTGGTGGTGGTGGTGGCGGCGGTGGGGAGAGAGAGAGGAGAGAGAGAAGGACAGAGAGAGAGAGAGAGAGAGAGAGGAGAGAGAGAGAGTGACACTCACACAAGGTGGAAGCGTTAGCTGTGTGTTCCTCGCTGCCCTCTCTTCCAGCCCGCCTGTCTGTCCCCCAACTGCAAGGAGACCCGGGGGGACACAACAGAGCGGTGTCACCGTGGTCACGGTCTCCGCACCGCACGCCGCAGGTCGGGCGCGGGTTTTGAACCACAGCGAGAGGCATTCCGGGTGTCGCTGAGCGGACAAGATGAGCTGCGCTGAGCTAATATACCCGCACTCCCAGACCCTGGCCGCCGCCTTCCCCTACCCCCACCACCACCCCACCCAGCGCTCTATCGCCGACGTCTACTGCAGCAGCTACAACCCCACCGGCGGCGGCGGCGTGTACGAGGACTACCATGGCCAGGTGAGTGACACACGTAACAGCGGCTCCTTCACGGAGCCTGTCACGACGGACACACGTCGCCGGCGCACGCGGCCGTTGGCACGTGCGGCTTAGCGAAAATGATTGATCAACCGTGTTGCGGTCAAGATGCCCCCCCCCCCCCCCCCCCACCCCACCCCGTTATCTTTAATGAACCAAAAGCCTTGCGTGTCCTGGTGAGGGTTGTTTGACACTGACAACTGTAACGCTCCTTCTGGGAGACTGACCAAAGCGTTTTCAGATGATGCTAGTGTTGTGGTCAAATTATGTCTTTGTTTGAGCATGGTATTATTTTACATGTTTCTAATTGTGTTAAGTTCTTCTGTTGAATTCTGTCGTGTAGTTTTGTCTCATGTTATATGCTTTTGTCTTATGTGCCTTTTACTCATTACTTTTTTTCCTAATCAGCTTTTGTGCCTTTGTCTAGTTATATGACCTTTGCTTCATGTTATAAACCTATGTCAAATTGTATCCCGTTCGTTTGCCTTATCACGTTATGTACCTTTGTCTTATTACGTTGTGTGCCTTTGTCTCTTCTTCTGGGCCTCTGTCTTACTATGTTATATGCCTCTGTCTTGTGTTATGCGTCTTTGTCTTATTCTTTTGCTTGTCTTTTCTTATTACGTTACGTGCTTTTGTTACACCTGTGTCTCTGTCTATGTTGTATTCCTTTGTCTGATTGTGTTACCTGCCTTTGTCCGATTGCATTATGTGCCTTTGTCTCACTGTGCTATGTACCTTAGTCTGTCTTTTGTGCCGTCATACAGTCATGTTATCTGCATGCGTCTAGTCGCGTCATGTGCCATTTTGTATTCATCCTTTTGTGTAATTGCGTTATCTGCCTTTGTCTACATTATGCACCTTTGTCTAATTGCCTAGCGCTTTTGTCTCACTATGTCATGTGCCTTTGTCTACTTTTTTTTTTTTTTGCTTTATCAACTTATCTACCTTTGTAGGGGACTTCTCGTGCCTTTTGTTATGTTGTAGGCCTTCATCTAATCATATCAAAGATATGTCTTTGTCTAAGTATGTTCTGCGTCTTTGTCAATGTTTATGAGCCTTTATCTAATCACGTCATTATAGGCCTTTGTCAAGTTATGTGTCTTCGTCCAATAATGTTATGTGCGTTTGCCTAATTACGTCACGTGCCCTCTTTTCCTGCCATTGTCTTTTCATTGAGAAAAAAAAAAGTTGAGGATTAAACGTCATCCCAAAAACCCCACACCTCTCCCCCACACACACACACACACACACACACACACACACACACACACACACACACACACACACAGAGGGAGGGAGATAGGAGAAGAAGAAGAAGAAGAAGAAGAAGAAGAATGATAATAA
>CM065724.1:70734929-70752429 GCA_033310375.1 Conus canariensis
CTTTGTTTTGAAGAAGGGCTGGTCGGAAGACACAGAGCGAGAGAGGGTTTTTTGTTTGTTTGTTTCTAAGATAGGAAGTCCAGTGTCTCCTCACCGCGCGCGAAACCATGAACGTTGGAAACCAGGTCACAGTCCAATCCATGATCGTCCCGTACAAGACAGACATTTCTTTTTCTTTCTGCGTACGCAGGCTGATACTCCTGTGGACACTGCCTGTATAGACAGGCAGTGGAGTTTTGTGTGTATGACCGTTTTTTATCCCGCCATTAAGGTAGCCACACTCCATCTTCGGGGAAGGTGCATGCTATGTGTAACATGTCATCCATAGGCCTACCAACGGCCAAACAGGGCCTTCTCTTCCGAAAGTTGGTGACGGGATTTGACGTGTGTGCAAGATGTTGTGCGTGCGTTCACACACGGAACCTCGGTTTATAGTCTCATTCGAAGGACTGTATGGGGAATGGAGTCCGAACCAATGTTAACTCCGAGGGAAAAATCCCCCTGTACCGAAATTCGAACCCGCAACCCCAGGATCACGAGTCCGGCGCTCTACCAACTGAGCTATTCCGGCCCCCACAAGACAGACAGAGATCCGGATCAAGGCTGACTTCCAAACCAGGAATATCCCTTTCACGCCTCTCATCCCAATCCAAACCACCTGCTGCGCGAGAAGCACGCACGCAGTTGCGCCCCTCCGGTACACTCTTCTGAGAAAGGAAAACAAAAACAGTCCCATCAAACGAGACGCAGACGACCAATGCGGCGCGCTGGCCTGCACACCGGTAGCCGATCAGTGGGGGTGACTTCTGGCCGTTTCCTCTGTCACTCGTCACTCAGCCTGCTGAAGTAATTAAGCAATTACCAGCGGCCCCTTTGATCATGTGGGGCTGGCCGCCTGTTGGCCAGTGTGGACATGAAAGACCAGCCGCTGTTGACAGCAGGGGAGCTGCAGTACAAGGGGCAGGCAACACATCGCAGCCGTCCACATTCTCGGAGCTCTCGGTTCAAAGGGGTGGGTGCACCGAACTCAATATAACTGGTCGTTTACCGATGTAAGCTGTGTTCATTAGCGGTCCGTCTCTGGCTTTGCAATCAATGAAGTAAATGAATATAAAAAAAATAGGTAAAAATAATGAATAAATTGATAGATAAATGAACAACAGTATATGAATAATAGATACATAAGCAAACAATAAAGAAATGAACAAATAAATGAATATTGCTTTCTTTTTTCTTTTTTTAAGTAATAGGCGGCTGGCTTCTGCTTGTGTTGATATCGCTCATTTTTTTTTTTTTTTTTTTTTTTTTTTTTTTGCGATGATTTTTGAGAGCCATTTAAACAATACCATTCGATCGCTTTGAAGGTGTTTTGTTTTATTTTCGTTTGTTTGTTGTGGGTTTTTTTTTTGTTTGTTTTTTTTTTTTTTGGGGGGGGGGGTGTTTTTTTGTTTTTTGTTTTTTTCTAGTCGTCACCGAGATTATTGGGCAGCCTTGGTGTCGTCAGATAAGGACCACCCCGTGTAGGGCAACTCGGGTGGCGAGCAACTGCCGACTTGATGCATGACGAGCCTGAAGTCCCATTTTATCCCAGAAAACATCGCATTGAAAAAATGTGAAAAACAAACAAACAAACAAACAAACAAACCAGTAAGATTGCTTTGTAAAGTAAATCAATTACAAATGAAAGGGTATTTTACACACACACACACACACACACACACACACACACACAACACACGTCCGCAAACAACTTTTGAAATATGTTTTGGAATTTAAGAATGTGAAATAAGTAAAAGACAACCCTCCACCCGGCCCCCAACCCTGATTCCCCACTCGAGTTCCTTTTCTTTGCAAAGTGTTCAGACTACATGCCGCAGTGCTTTCCTTTCGTCACGTGCTGTCTGTCGCTGCCTCCCACTGCTCTGCCTGGGGCTGTGTGAGGAACTGTCGATTCTTCTCACACACACACCCCACCACCTCCCACTTCCCACCCTCACCTCCACCCCCACCCCACACACCCTTTTCTCCACCTTCTCTCGAGTAGTAGGGCTTGGCAGAGTGTTCCGTCTTGTCAGTCCGTGTCAGTGACAACAGCGGGCAGCTGTTGGGCTTCCCTCGTGTGTGTGTGTGTGTGTGTGTGTGTGTGTGTGTGTGTGTGTAGGTGTGTGTGGAGGGGAAGGGGTGTGTGTGTGTGTGGTGTGTGTGTGGTGTGTGCTGTGGTGGTGTGTGCGTGTGCGCGCGCGTTGTGTGTGTGTGTGGTGGGGGGGGGGGGGGGGGGGGGGGGGGGCGTGCATATGTGCTGGCGCACACAGTTTTGATCTGGTTTTCCCCCACTGTGTGAAAATCATGCTAGGACTTCCCTTTATGTGCAGCTAGTCCACATTTCACAGCCATGACAGACGTCTGTTAATTTATAAGAGAGGTCCTTGAATTACAACAGACGTCATATATAAATTTTCCAAGACATCTATTGAATCGGGAAAGACGTCTGATAAATCATCAGAAACGTTCAGTGAATCAGAAAAGACGTCCGTTTATTTATCAGAAACATATAATGAAGTAGAGAAGACGTCCAAGAAATGATCAGAAACGTTCAATGAATTAGATGAGATGTCCAATGAATCATCAGAAACTTCCAATGAAAAAAAAAGTAAGAGAGAGAGAGAGAGATCCAGTAAGTTATAAGTGACTGAGAAAAGACGTCCAACACATTTCAAGAAACTTTAAGTGAATTAAAAGAAACATCCAATAAATAATCAGAAACTTCCAACGAATTAGAAAGACATCCAATAAATTATCAGAAATGCCCAATGAATAAAAAAAAGGCATCCAATAAATTATTAGAAACGTGCAATGAATTAAAAAGAGACATCCAATAAATTATAGAAACATCCAATGAATTAAAAAGACATCCAATAAATTATCAGAAACATCCAATGAATGAAAGAAAGAACAATAAATTATCAGAAAAGGTCAACGAATGAGAAAAAAAAATAATAACAAAAAACAAAAAAAATTCAATGAATTATCAGAACATCCACGAATGGGGAAAGACATGCAGTGAATTAGAAAATATGTAAAACAACAGAAACGTCCGAGAAATGTGGACAGACGCCCAGAACATTATCAGAAACGCCAAGCAAATTATCAGACACGTCCAGTAGATTAGGGCAGACATCAAACGGATCATCAAAGACGTCAAAAATGATTTATCACCGACGTCCGATAAATGACGAAGACTCATGATCAACGTGCACAGAATTATGACCGAGGCCCAGCGATTTCTACCCACTCCAAGAAAGAGCGCGCTGAGCAGTCAATGTCGGCAGCTGAAGGTTTCTCGGGTGACCATTCTCACAGTAGCAAGGGGGAACGCACTCGCACATCTCTTTAGCGAACGTTCCCACCGTCAGGTTCTCCCCCCCCCCCCCCTTTTTTTTTTTTTTCCTTGTCCTCCCTCTCTCCACTGTCCGCCACGCTGCCCGTTTATCGCCCCCCCCCCCCCCCCTCCCACCTCGTCTACTGGCACCTTCCCTCGATAAACACACACACACACACGCACGCACGCACGCACGCACGCACGCACGCACGCACGCACGCACGCACACACACACACACACACACACACACACACACACACCACACACAAGCCGGCGAACATACATAAGGGTAGAGAGAAGAAGCGGACAAAAATCGAAAGGCTTAAAAATGTTCATTGACAAAATTATTTTGATATTTTCAAAAAATGAAAGAAAGAAGGGTGGTTATGTGGGTTTTAAAGGCCTTGTGGTGGTAAAGTAGACATAGATAAATCATAACCATCATCATCATCACCACCACCACCACCACCACCATCATCATCATCATCATCATCATCATCATCATCATCATCATCATCATCAAACGACGAACAACATCGACAACGATATCTTTTGATAACATCTGAATGACAACACGAGGAAGATAGGGGAACTCATTGCAAAAAAAAAAAAAAAGTTCGATCACGTAAAGCTTACCCCCTTCCTCTTCCCCCCCCCCCCCCCCGCCCCGCCCCCCCCCCCCCCCCCCCCCCCGCCCCCCCCCCGCCCCCTTTTTTTTTTTTCCTCGCTAACCCACCCGTCTTCTCGCTGTCCCCCACCTCATCCCCATCTCCGCTCCTCCAACCCTACCTCCCCGGTCCGTTCTCTTTATCATGACGTAAAGGTTTCCAGGCTGACCCCGATTGAATTGGTATGCATGTTAAGAGATCCCCAGTTTCCGGAGATGTGAGATATTTCTTGTCTTTCGACAGACTAACAAATATATGAAACAAAATAGCGAGCAAAATAAAGAAGACCCAAAGAAAAAAAAAAGCCGTTGACAGTTTATGTTGATAATTCATATGATTATCCAGATGGATACAACAACCTCACAAGCAGAAATATATCAAAATACATCGTATGAAGACTGAAAATACCTTAAGTGAAAATCAATACAAAGCAAGTTATCATCTGTACAGTAGGTCAGTTAGTCATCTTGATGCAGATGAAGATGACTGTGATTAGCTCTGAAAAAAAAGAAGAAAGAAAAGATGCTTTATCTTTTGTTATTCTTCTTTAAGACACAAACTCTGTGAAAGTAAAATCAAACGTTTACAGTCTTTACTTCCGAAGTTTTTCTATTTATGAAACGTATTTAACATGTTAAGAAATACTACAAAACAATGCAATAAAAAAAACAAAAAAAAAAAACATCGACACATCGCCATCTTCATAAGACTGAATTGTAATCAATAGTACTAGTGGTACACACTATGCCAGTTTCAGTACGCAAATAAAGAGGGGTTTTCTTCGACATAAAAAAATCGTCATGTGACTTTTACCTCGACTGGATTAGTGATCATTATCCTCATACTGGATAAAGATATGCGCAAGGATTTTATTGTTTGATTTCCTGGTTATAAAAGGAGCGTGCACGTGCATCACACATAACTGCACTGCGTGCTACCTTTCTGTTCTAGCCGTGTCGGTGGCGATCAGATGTTCTGGTTCGAAGTTTTCAGAAATGCTACCCCCCTTAGCTTGCAGTACAAACGCAGCTCAGATTGATGAAAAACAAACAAGAACACAACAACAAAAGCAGCAGCACCAACAAACAAACATCTGTTTTGACTGTCAGGTCTTTGTGTGTTTTCCTTCGTTTTGGTTATTTGTTGTTTATTTTACTTGTTTAAGGACAAGGTTACAGACATGAAATGAACCAGTGTTCTGTGTTGGATCGTGTGTTGTATGAGGTAATGAGCCACGTAAGTTTCATTCTCTCTCTCTCTCTCTCTCTCTCTCTCTCTCTCTCTCTCTCTCTCTCTCACACACACACACACACACACACACACACATACACACACACACACACAACACACACACACACACACACACACACACAACACACACACACACACACACACACACACACACACACACACACACACACACACTCATACACACGCACACACAACTCACTCTCTCTCTCTCTCTCTCTCTGTCTGTCTGTCTCTCTCTCTCTCTCTCTGTCTCTCTTTCTCTCTCTCTCTCTTACACACACTTACACGTGCACGCACGCACATGCAGAGAGAGAGAGAGAGTTCATCATTGGAAATGGTGTACTTTGGTACTGAATTTGAGGATGGCTAAAGATATATTGATTATTTTAGTGTGCTGATCAGCATAAAACGTGTCACTTTGTACAGAAACAACTTGCTAAACGTAGTTTTTTTTGTTTTTGTTTTTTTTGTTTTTTTTTTACTTTGACAAAATGCGCGGAATGTCCTCTGTTATCACTCATGGCTGACATGAAAATTTCTCTATCAGACAAATCGCACGGAATTTCCTCTTTGTTTGCAGATAGCCGACATAAAAAATTCTTTTTCAGAGAAACCGCACGGAATTTCCTTCATTAATCGTCTGACATGAAAAAATCTCTTTTAGACAGACCACACGGAAATCCCTCTCTGTTTACAGATGGTTGACATGAACATTCCTGTTCTTGATAAAAGAAAATGGTCAGAATGTCCTCTGTATCTATTGATGGCTGACATGAAAATTCTTCTTCTGGACAAACTACTGGGAATGTCCTATGTCTTCACGGAGGGCTGAGCTGAAATCATCCTCTCGGACAAACTGTGCTGTGTGTCCGTCAATTGCCGACATGAGCATTTCTCTTCTTCTCGGACAAACTGCTCGTCGTGTTCTCTGTATTCAGGGATTTGGACATGAACTTGTCCCTTCTTCTGTGCAGCTTGCCGCCACTCGGTCCCTCTGCACAATGTCCGTCGGATACGAACATTTACGTGTTCACTTTTCGTCTGGGTTTTTGTTTTGTCAAGACTCGACCGGTTGCATAAACTCTGAAAAAAAAAAAAAAGATTAACGGACGTTCGTGGGAATGAAATCGAAACTTGACCATCTTGTTACATACTCCTGTCGCGGTTCTAATGATGCACTGTCTCAAAAACGTCCTGTGTTGACAAAACGACAACGACGACGACGACGACAACAACAACAACAGCAACAGCAACAGCAACATCAACAACAACAACAAAACAAACAAAAAAACCCCGAAAAACAGCCACGACGGTTTCTGCGTGAAGACTAGATCCATGTGACACACCACAACATGACTACCATGTTGTTTACGTCTACTCTACGGTACCACACGCGAAATGAACAAATCACGTGTTTTGACCTAACGCATGTTTAACACTGTTTTCCGGTTAGTTGATCTTTTCACGTTGGACAGAACGCGCTCTGTGAGCTTTGGGATGCAATTTTTAAAAAAATAGATAGAGAGAGAGAGAGGAGAGAGGAGAGAGAGAGAGAGAGAGAAGATGAATATATAGACAGATAGATCGATCGATAGATGTGTGTGTGTGCTGCGTGCGTGGTGTGTGTGTGTGTGTGTGTGTGTGTGTGTGTGTGTGTGTGTGTGTGTGTGTGTGTGTGTGTTAGGTAGGCACTCAAGGTCTGACCAGCTCATTGGGCTAATGCGTAGGTCAGACATCTGCTAAGTCGTAGCCACGAGACTCTCTTCTTCAGTTCTCTCATCTTAGTTGTTAATTCTTGTGTCCATCAGCTTAAGATCATGCGTAGTGTGGTCTCAACACTTAGTGGCTGTGGTGTAGCGTATATGGACTAATCCGCACGCAGTGACGCCTCCTTGATGAAAGTGAAACTCTGTGTGTGTGTGTGTGTGTGTGTGTGTGTGTGTGTGTGTGTGTGTGTGTGTGTGTGTGTGTGCGCGCGCGCGCGTGCGTGCGCGCGCGCGCGCGGAGTGAAGCTCGGGGCGCACCGGCTGTTGACTGTATGTCGGAGTCAGAGTTCGCCAACGTCAGGAGAGCAGACTGTCTGGCTCTGAGCTGGGCACAGGTCAACAGGATTCCCCATCCTGGAAGTCGGCCAACGGTTCCAGGAACCAGTCCAGCAGCCTATAGTGTGGGCATCCATCTCCCCGCGCCCCCACCCCTCCTCCCTCTCCCGTTCCTCCCCTCCTCCTCCTACAACAGTCGTCACTCCGAACAGTGCTGTGCCTGAAATCATTGATTTGGATTGCATTCCTCGTTCCTTCTGATTCCTGTCTAGTGCCTGTTGTGTGGTAGTCTGGTTAAGCTGATGTTTTGCCCGTCAAAGCCATGGATTCTTGCAGGCCGGCTGTCCATTCCATCCCAGCTAGAGTTATTTTTCAGAGGTGGACAGCGAGAGATAGAGGACGAATAATGTCCAGTTATAAGCCTCTCTCTCTCCTCTCTCTCTCTCTCTCTCTCTCTCTCTCTCTCTCCTCTCTCTCTCTCCATTTATCTCTATCTGTATCTATCTTTCCATCTTTCTATCTGTCTGTCTGTCAGTCTGTCCATCTATCTATCTTTCTGTCTGTATCTATCTGTCAATGTACATGTCTATCTTTTTGTCTATATCTATCTGTCTATCTTTCTGTTTATATCTATATCTATCTATCTTTCTGTCTCCATCTATATTTTTCTTCCTTTCTATCTATCGTTCTGTCTATATCTATATCTATCAATCTATCTATCTACAATGTTCCAAACCGTTGTCCAGCCTCCTAAATGCTCTCTCGCGCTCACAGGCTGTCCATCCACGACTTTCTCTGTCGTCCTGTCACCCCCCTCCGACCCCCACCCCCTCACCCGGTGAGGACCAAACTCCCTAGGGAACGCCGAACGTGCCGAAGTCACGTGCTGCCGGCGGCGCTGAAGCGGGGATCAAACCCCGGACCCCGTGACTTGTGGCCCTGTCGACCACCCAGGATACAGAATGCACACATACCGCCCCTTGCCCCAGGCCCACCCCACCTCCAACCCCTCACTCCCCACAGGCGCGCACATACAGACTCGCACACTCACACACGCACGCACGCACACACGCACGCACACACACACACACACACACACACACACACACACACACCACACACACACACACACACACACACACACACACACACACACACACACACACACACACACATCTTAAACTGTCGTCCCGGAACAAACAGAAGCCATGTTTGTGGTGGTATTCTCCCCTGAGTGAAGTCATTTCGTGTCTTTCGGATAAAAAAAAAATGAACCAGAGTCCCAAGTGAACAGAGATTCACCGTGTCTAGGGCACGGCATGATCGAATACGGAGCCCATCCCCTTCTTTGACCCGCCGCCTTACCCTTTGCTGAACTGCTCGGTGGACAAAGAGGGTTTCCAAGCCGTAGAAATCCGACCCCACTGGGATTCGAACTCATGGCCCTCAGTTCCACAGGCGAACGCTCTAACCATGTAACGATAAGCCCCACTGAAAGAAAATGCATTGGCAATAGGTAAATAACTAAAGAACGAAATAAAAATGTGAATAAATAACAAAGAAATGAAAATAGATAAGTAAATAAACAAATACATACATACATACATAAATGCATGAACAAAAACGAAATAAAACCGATTACACAAAATAACAAAGAAGTAGAAAATGAGTGGTATCTGTTGTGGCAGCCATGCTGTATGCTTCCCCTCCCCATTCGCACTGCCAGAGGACGGGCTGTGATGGCGTTCTGTGATCGGTCGGTTGATACTGTCGAGTTTCTGCCTCAACTGAAAGCCGTGTTGTCGTGACTGGACTTGCGTCGCCAGCTGTTTGATCAGACCTGTTCATCCGAGTGTAGAACTACGTACGATGTTAGCTTCAGTACCAGTATTAGAATGGGTTGATGTCGTGATGTATGACTTTAACCTGAGATGTGTTGTTAACTGAACTAAGAAAGACGGCTGTTAGATTATAGGACTTTAACCTGAGACGTGTTGTTGAACTAAGGAAGACGACTGTTAGACTATAGGACTGTGACCTGAGACGTGATGTTAACTGAACTAAGGAAGACGGCTGTGAGACTATAGGACTTTAACCTGAGACGTGTTGTGAACCTTAATTAAGGAAGACGGCTGTTAGACTATAGGACTTTAATCTGAGACGTTTTGTGAACCTTAACTAAGGAAGATGACTGTGAGACTATAGAACTTTAATCTGAGACGTGTTGTGAACCTTAACTTAGGAAGACGACTGTCATACTATAGGACTTTACTCTGAGACGTGTTGTGAACCTGAGCTAAGGAAGGTGACTTCTAGGAAGACGACGGAAGCAGTGAGCGCTCTGACCTTTGACCCTGTCATGTGCAGACAACCGTCTCCCCATGGCGCAGCGTAACTTTCCCCCCTCCTTCTGGGACTCCGCCCACTACCTCCGTCAGCGGCACTGCACGGCGGCCGCCGTCGCCAACTACAACTACAACTACCAGCAGCAGGCCGCCGCCCTGGGTCACCACGGGCCCGCCACGGGAGGTCACTCCGCCGGCCTGCTGACCGGAGCCGCCGCCCACGACCCCCTCTATCCCCTGCCCTCCCCCTTCCTGCCCGGCTCACTGGGCATGGGCCCGGCCCTGCACGCCTCCTTCCCTTCCCTGCACAAGGACCCCTGGGCCTTCCCCTTCTCCCCGGGCTCCAAGTCCACCGCCGCTGCGCTCAACTACTACCGCTATCAGCGCTCAGGGGCCTACCCCGACCCCTCCAGCTATCCCGTGCCGGGCTCCGCTAGTGAGGGGGGTCCCGGCAGGTTTCCGACGTCCAGCTACACATCGCTGCTGTTGCCCGGCGCGTCGTCCGGCCGCGGCCCCTTCCCCCCCTCCGCCACCATCACCTCGCCTCAGGGCGCCGGGGGCATGGCGCCTCTGACGGGAGATCACTCCCGCGGAGTTTTCGCCGGAAGCGGAAATATTGCAGGTGAGTTTGATCAGGGAAAACGATTGGAGGAGAAAGGTGTGGTGCGGATTGTCTGATGCTGCAGTTGAATGTTGTCTTTAAAATAAAAAAAAAGGGGGGGGGGGGGTATCAATTTACAAGAGACTTAAACTTACATCTGAGACTAACTTAAGAAAAAAAAAAAAAAACCATTTCGCCGGACAGAAGGGACAAATAAATCGAAGTCTCAACTGTTGTGGTTTTCATTTGATGTCCACGAGGCGCCCAATTTGAGAAGATAAGTGATTGCTTTTTCTTCATTTTCATTGTCCTGAATGTTGGTTATGATTGCTTTTTCTTCATTTTCATTGTCCTGAATGTTGGTTATCTTGCCAAAAGAAGACCAAAGAGGTCGAGACGCGCCGTGTTTTGCCTTGTAATTTGTTTGTCCCTTTTGTCTGGCGAAGTAGTATTTCTGAACTGACTGTGTTGACGAGGACAGTGATCACGGATGAACGCCAGACAAGCAAATCAAGCAGAGCGACGTGAAGGCACAGCCGCTCTGGTCGCCATCGTCTGACGTCATACATACATACATACATACGTACATACGTACATGCGTGCGTGCGTGCGTGCGTGCGTTTAGATTGTCATGTCGTAAGGTTGGTTGTTGTGGATCAAACACACATCATTCGCAAATCAACATCTTGTTTACTTACATGGCCACATAATCGAGCAGGACATCCAACGTCCTTTATAGTCATCTACGAGGGAACAAAACAACAACAACAACAACAACAATTACCATCTTCCCTGCTTAATTATATGACAACAACCATCCTTCCTGCTTAATTCTATAACAACTATCTTTCATGCTTTATTCTATGACAACAACCATATCTGCTGCTTAATTCTATGAGAACAACTATCTCTACTGCTTAATTCTGCGACAGCAACCATCTTTACTGCTTAATTCTGTGACAACACCTATCTTTTACTGCTTTATTTTATGACAGCTATCATCCTTACTGCTTAATTCCATGACAACAACCATCTTTACTGCTTCATTCTATGACAACTATCATCTTTGCTGCTAATTCCATAACAACAACCATATTTACTGCTTAATTCTATGACAACTATCATCTTTACTGCTTAATTCCATGAAAACAACCATGTTTACTGCTCAGTTCTTTGACAACAACTATCTTTTACTGCTTAAGGCTATCACAACTATCTTTTACTGCTTAATTCTATGACAACAACCATCTTTATTGCTTAATACTACGACAACAACCATATTTACTGCTTAATTCTATGACAACCACCATCTCTACTGCTTAATTCTATGACAATAAATATCTCTTACTGCTGAATTCTATGACAGCTATATCTACTGCATAATTCTATGACAACAACCATCTCTACTGCTTAATTCTACGACAACCCATCTCTACTGCTTAATTCTATGACAACAACCATCTCTACTGCTTAATTCCAAGTCAGACAGGACGATTCTGAACACGAACAAGCGACGCAGCATTCATGTTGTTAGTTGTCTACAGCATTTAAACATTTACACAGTTCTTGAGCACATAACGGAATATATTTTCCACATCTGTACGGTGGGCGGTCGTTGTGTCATGTCCTGACGTTCAGTGAAAGGCGAGAGAACCGCGCTATTCCCAAATCAAGACAGGTTTGCTGAAATTCTCTCTCTCTCTCTCTCTCTCTCTCTCTCTCTCTCTCTCTCTCTCTCTCTCTCTCTCTCTCTCTTCTTCTTCTTCTTCTTCTTCTTCTTCTTCTTCTTCTTCTTCTTCAGCTGCTTTTGTCTCTCCTCCTCCCCCCCCCCCCAAGTCCTCTGCTGTGACTACCGCGGAGTGGCTGACTATACTGAGCAGCTCCATGTGATAATGTTCCGATGCTTATCAGCCGATGCTGCTTAGGATTGGGTCCGGGGCCTGGCCTGGCCCTGACAGGCTCCCTGTGGTAAGGGCATGTCGGAGGAGTGACACCGCTCCACTACCGCCACCATCCCCCCGGTCCCACAGTGGTACCACGGGAAGAGCGACGTCAACAAGTGCTAGCCCGACATGCCCCTGTCACCGGCCATCACACGCACGTCTGCCTTCTGCTTGCAGGGCTCGACAGCTCCACACACGAGGCGGCCAAGGAGTTCCATTGGTACTGACAGGCCGGTCGCCGCTGGCCCCCCAACCCACACTCCGCCGCCTCTACGATTGGCTCTGACAGTCGAGAGCCGCGGCCCCGCCGCGTACATGGCTGCCTACGAGATGACCATTGGCTCTGACAGCCCAGGGTAGACCACTCTGGCTTGTGCCAGACACAAAGGGGGGGGGGGGGGGGGAGGGGGGCTACTCTCGTTGTTTTCTCTCTCTCTCTCTCTCTGACTGTCTGGACTCCAGGAGAGACTGACAAACGAGCCAGGCCCCGCCAGAGGAGATGGATGACCTCTGGCCCGCGCGCACGTGCAGGCAGTGCAGTGAGATGCAGGCAGGAACTTCCACCCCCACCCCCACCCCCTTTCTTCCTGCACCTCCTCCTCCATCCCCCAACACTCCCTTCTCCCGATCCCTCCATGCTGCCTCCTCCGTCTTACTCCCCCCCCCCCCCCACCTTTTTATCCTCCCCCCCTCTTCCAAGTCCATGGACAGTGGACGATGATGTCGGGGGAACCTGTTGGTCAATGTGTCGGCCCTTCCTGACCACGTGTTGCGCTGTGCTGTCTACTGTTGGCTCCAGCCACGACAGGTCAGCCTACATTATCCACTTCTGTCTGTGGGTGTTTTTTTGTTTTTTTTTCTTTCACCGTTGCTATCATGGGTCGGCTAGTTGTCCAACACACATTTCATTGCCTCAACCATATAAAAGCTCGCTCCATCAGATCGTTAGTTTCTGTCAGACCTCTCGAGAACTCTTCACGTCCCATACCCCTAGGTGCCTCCATTACTGCTCACTGGGTTCAGATCTTCTCCAATGGGCCAAATGACCACCGGTCAGTCTACTGCAGAGAGGGGGACTTCATGACGTCAGTGCCGCCTATGACGCTTTCTTTGATGGCCACCGACTCACTTAAAGACGGGAGCTTCAAGATGGCGACGCTTTGTGGACTTACAGATGTCGAAGGTTTGTGGACTTCAAGATGTCAAAGGTTTGTGGACTTCAAGATGTCAAAGGTTTGTGGACTTACAGATGTCGAAGGTTTGTGGACTTCAAGATGTCAAAGGTTTGTGTGAAACATTCTTTGATGTCCTCCGGTCCACTCTGCAGATGGGAGCTTTCAGATGTCGATGCTTTGTGGACTTACAGATGTTAATGCCCTGTGTAAAAAAAAAAGCCTTTGATGCTGACCATCAGTTCAGTTTACAGGTGGGGACCTACAGGCATCAATGCTTTGTGTACAATATTCTTTGGTGTTGAATGTCAGTCCAGTCAAAAGATGTGGGCTTACAGATGTCAGTGCTTTGTTTCAAACATTTCTTGGTGTTGATTATTACACACGTGGACTTTAAAATGTTAGTTCTTTGTAGACTTAAATATGTCAGTTCTTTGTGCACTTAAAGATGTCAGTGCTTTGTGGACTTCAAGATGTCAGTGCTTTGTGGACTTAAAGATGTCAGTGCTTTGTGGACTAAAAGATGTCAGTACTTTGCGGTCTATAAGATGTCAGTGTTTTGTGGACTTAAAGATGTCAATTCTTTGTGGACTTAAAGATGTCAGTGTTTTATAGACTTGAAGATGTCAGTTCTTTATGGACTTAAAAATGTCAGTTTTGTGGACTTAAAGAGGTCAGTGTTTTGTGGACGTAAAGATGTACGTACTTTGCGAACTTTAAGATGCCAGTGTTTTGTGGACTTGAAGGTGTTGCTCTTCTGTGTTTAACATGTTGATGATATCTTTGGCTCAGTCTAGTTGAACAATAGGGATTGGAAGATAACTGTCCTTTGTGTAGAACGATAAGGATTGGAAGATATCTGTCCTTTGTGTAGAACGATAGGGATTGGAAGATGTCTGTCCTTTGTGTAGAACGATAGGGATTGGACGATGTCTGTCCTTTGTGTAGAACGATAGGGATTGGAAGATGTCTGTCCTTTGTGTAGAACGATAGGGATCGGAATATGTACGTCTTTGTGTAGAACGATAGGGGTCGGAAGATGGCTGTCCTTTGTGTAGAACGATTGGGATAGGTAGATGTCTGCCCTTTGTGTAGAACGATAGGGGTTGGAATATGTATGTCCTTTGTGTAGAACGATAGCGATAGGTAGATGTCTGCCCTTTGTGTAGAACGATAGGGGTTGGAAGATGTCTGTCCTTTGTGTAGAACGATAGGGGTTGGAAGATGTCTGTCCTTTGTGTGTAACGACAGGGATTGGAAGATGTCTGCCTTTGTGTAGAACGATAGGGGTTGGAAGATGTCTGTCCTTTGTGTGTAACGACAGGGATTGGAAGATGTCTGCCCTTTGTGTAGAACGATAGGGGGTGGAAGATGTCTGTCCTTTGTGTAGAACGATAGCGGTTGGATTATATCTGTCCTTTGTGTAGAACGATAGTTGTTGGAATGTGTCTGTCTTTGTGTAGAACGATAGGGATTGGACGATATCTGTCCTTTGTGTAGAACGATAGTGATAGGTAGATGTCTGTCCTTTGTGTAGGACGATAGGGTTGCAAGATGTCTGTCCTTTGTGTAGAACGACAGGGGTTGGAAGATATATTTCCTTTGTGTAGAACGATAGGGATTGGAAGATATCTATCCTTTGTGTAGAACGATAGGGAGTGGAAGATATCTGTCCTTTGTGTAGAACGATAGGGGTGGAATATGTATGTCTTTGTGTAGAAAGATAGGGGGTGGAATATATCTGTTCTTTGTGTAGAACGATATGGATAGGAAAATATCTGTCCTTTGTGTGGAACGATAGGGATTGGAAGATGTCTGTCCTTTGTGTAGAACGATAAGGGTTGGAATATGTATGTCTTTGTGTAGAACGATAGGGATTGGAAGATGTCTGTCCTTTGTGTAGAACGATAGGGATTGGAAGATGTCTGTCCTTTGTGTAGAACGATAGGGATTAGAAGATATCTGCCCTTTGTGTAGAACGATAGGGGTTGGAAGATGTCTGTCCTTTGTGTAGAACGAGAATAGTTTTAAAAAAACTACAAACACCTGGAGTAAGTGCAAAATATATTTCGCTTTGTGTAGAACGACAGGGATTGGAAGATGTCTGTCCTTTGTGTAGAACGATAGGGATTGGAAGATATCTGCCCTTTGTGTAGAACGATAGGGATTGGAAGATGTCTGTCCTTTGTGTAGAACGATAGGGGATTGGAATATGTCTGTCCTTTGTGTAGAACGATAGGGGTCGGAAGATGGCTGTCCTTTGTGTAGAACGATTGGGATAGGAAGATGTCTGTCCTTTGTGTAGAACGATAGGGGTTTGAAGATGTCTGTCCTTTGTGTAGAACGATAGAGGTCGGAAGATGTCTGTCCTTTGTGTAGAACGATAGGGATAGGAAGATTTCTGTCCTTCGTGTAGAACGATAGGGGTTGGAAGATACCTGTCCTTTGTGTAGAACGATAGGGATTGGAATATGTCTGTCCTTTGTGTAGTACTATAGGGGTTGGAAGATGTCTGTCCTTCGTGTAGAACGATAGGGGTTGGAAGATGTCTGTCCTTCGTGTAGAACGATAGGGGTTGGAAGATCTCTGTCCTTCGTGTAGAACGATAGGGATAGGCAGATATCTGTGTATACCGTTCTTTGATACCGAGAGTCAGTGCAGGTTTGAGGTGGACTCTTAAAGATGTCAGTGGTTTGCGCATAACGTTCTTTGGTGTCAGTTGACAGTCTGCTGTAAAGATTGAGTATCAAGGATGTCGGTCATTTGTGTGTAGCAATCGTTGAAACTGATTGTCGTTCCAGTTTCAAGATAGAGACTGAAACATGTCTACAATTTGTGGACTTAGAATTGTCAGTTCTTTATGGATTTAGAGGATGTCTGTGCTTTGTGTATTATGGGGTTTTTTATGTCGACTGTGAGATACTTGAACGGGGACTTTACAGTGTGCAGGCTTTGTGTGTAACATTGTTAATGTCGACTGTAGGAGACTTGAACGATACTTTACAATGTGCAGGCTTTGTGTGTAACATTGTTAATGTCGACTGTAGGAGACTAGAACGATACTTTACAATGTGCAGGCTTTGTGTGTAACATTGTTAATGTCGACTGTAGGAGACTAGAACGATACTTTACAATGTGCATGCTTTGTGTGTAACATTGTTAATGTCGAGTGTAGGAGACTTGAACGAAGCTTTACAATGTGCAAGCTTTGTGTGTAACATTGTTAATGTCGACAGTAGGAGAGTTGAACGGGATTTACAACGTGCATGATGTGTGCGTGCAACATTGAGGGATGTCGGCAGGTTTGAACAACTTCATGATGGGCAATGAAAGATGTGGACGTTGTTTGTATAACATTTTTGCTTTAGTCTCACTGCCAGATTTCAGGGCCCCGAAGAAACGTATGTGTTAAAAAATCTGATTTTGATGTCATGTGTAATTGTATTGATGTCGACTGATCAACAACTGATCCAAAATAGAGATGAAGGACTGATGTGCGTGCGGTGTGTGTGTGTGTGTGTGTGTGTGTGTGTGTGTGTGTGTGTGTGTGTGTGTGTTGGGAATATTTTTGATAAGAAGGGGACCTCCTAAGTATTCGACTGCCGCACCATTTACATGCGGAAAGTAACTAGGTGGAGAAGCAAATAAACTTGCTCAGGTTTTTTTGTTGTTGTAGGTTTGTGGTAATCCTAGTAGTATACACACAGATAAAAAAAAAAGATACATATGTGTGACGTAATTCTTTGGAATTAATCTTTTTTTCCAAAGAGAAAGAAGTGAATGTCCCAAAGAAATGACATTTACCAGTTCTCAGGTAACCTTCTGCATTCATACACGGCATCTAAGACTACATTTGACACCTTCATGACCACTTTGTTCCCACGTGGTACCGGAGGCTGGAAGAGGTGCTTACGTTTCATCAATGCTTCTTTATTGAAAACATTTGTTGTTGGTGATGGTGTTGCTGTTGTTTGTTGTTTAAGACGATTCAATCGTAGTGCTTTACTTTCAGTTCGAATCTCTACTTATAAAAGCGCGGACTAGTCCGTGTGGTAGCACATTTATATGGCAGCTACAGGGGGCCGGAATGGCTTCGTT
>CM065724.1:70754929-70764929 GCA_033310375.1 Conus canariensis
TTACTACCACTCTAAAGCCAATGTTACACACAGCGACTGACTATCACTCTTGAAACTGTCGCACACACCGACTTACTACCACTCTAAAGCCAGTGCCACACACAACGACTTACTACCACTCTAAAGCCAATGCCACACACACCGACTCACTATCACTCTAAAGCCAAATCCACACACACACCGACTGACTACCACTCGAAAGACTGTGCCACACACCGACTTACTAACACGCTAAAGACTGAAACACACAACTTACTACCACTCTAAAGATTCTGTCAAACCAGACGATTTGCTACCACTCTAAAGCCAACGCCACACACACCGACTTATTACCACTCTAAAGACTCTGCCAAACACACCTACTCACTATCACTCTAAATACTCTGTCACAAACACCGACTTACTACCACTCTAAAGTCAGTGTCACGCACACCAATCGACTAACACTCTAAAGACTGTCACACACACCAACTTACTACCACACTAAAGACTTTGTTACACACACAAATAGACTACCACTCTAAAGACCCTGCCACACACACCGAATGACTACCACTCTAAAGCCAGTGCCACACACACCGACTTACTACCGCTCTAAAGCCAATGTCACACACACCGATTGACTACCGCTCGAAAGCCAATGCCCCACACACCGACTTACTATCACCCTAAAGCCAATGCCACACACACCGACTTACTCCCATTCTAAAGCCAATGCCACACACACCGACTTACTACCACTCTAAATTCAAAGCCACACACTGCGAATTACTACCACCCAGCGGTTGAGCCGCGCTGTAGCCGCGCTGCAGAAATAGTAATAGGGGTTATTGTTGGAGTGGCCACACGATTCGCTACCACCGCGCGGTTACCGCGAGCCCACTGCTAGCGTCGAGCGGTGGTAATGTTCCAAACAATTATCACCGCTCAAAGCTCAAGCGGCGGTTGCCGGCCAAAAATAGATGTGATGCAATGGGGTTTTTTTTGTTGTTGTTTGTTTACGTCCCTTGTGTCTTTTTTTTTTCGCAACGTCAGTGCTTGCAGAAGAAGCTCCTTTTGAAAATGTCCTCATATGCAGACCAAAAGTGCAAAAGTGGTTGGTAGCATTCTGAAGTAGGAAAGAAACCTTTCAGCATCTTGCTTGAGGTCGGGAACCAAATGGTGATATTCTCCATACACACTCCGTTGCGTGTTAATGGGATGGACCCAATCATCAATAATGGTCATCAACAAGAATTCCTCGCTGTATATATGGCGATGGTTCAGACAACTCTGAAAGTAGGAGATACCTCCTCTCTGCCATTTTGCATTCTGTCTCGTACAGCTGTAAACAGATATTACAACAAACCGTGCACAGCTAGCGGCAGGCTAGCATACAACTAGCTACGGCAGCTATTCATGTGGCCACGCAAGCTTTAACCAGCAGCGCAGCTGGCTGCTCGCTGGCTAGCCGCTAGCTACCGCCGCTTTTGGTGTGGCCACCCACCGCTCACTGCTCAACAGCTCACTTACCGCTAACGCACAGTGCGGCTACAGCGCAGCTTGTCATCTGGCCGAACCCTAAAGCTTAGGGTATATCAGGCGACTTACTACCACTCTAAAGCTTAGGGCATATCAGGCGACTTACTACCACACTAAAGCTTAGGGCATATCAGGCGACCTACTACCACACCAAAAAGCAATGTCACACACTGCAAATTACTACCATCCTAAAGCCTACATCACACCAGTCGACTTACTACCAGTCTAAATCCTACGTCACACCAGTCGACTTACTACCAGTCTAAAGCCTACGTCACACACGGCGACTTACTATCACTCTAAAGTCTATGTTACACAAGTGATTTACTAGCACTTTAAAGCCTATGTCACACCAGGCGATTCACTACATTGCTAAAGCCTATGTCACACACGGCGATTTACTACCATTTGAAAGCGTATTTCACGCCAAGCAACTTCTTACAAGTCTAAAGTATATGTCAAGCTAGAAGACTTACAGATACTCCATCCACAGCCCAGCTTGGAACTCAACAAGTCATGATAATGACTGAGTCCATGAACCTGCTTCGAAGAGTACGAAATGGAACGGGAAGCCCAGCCTGGCATTAAGTCATTTGCAGCCTTAAATCGGAAAGACTCATATGGATGTACTGTCAGGACATGCAGGTGTCAAAGAAAATGAGAGAGCAGACACACTGGCAGGCAAGGCAATGCTAAGAACTGGATTACAGCTTTGCCGATCTAATGTGCTAAGAAACGTAAAGAATCACCTCAAAAAACAAAATCCAAGCCACTGTACCATAGACTATTTGCAGAGCTCAACATCGAGAGAGGAAGTGTCCGCACAACCAGACTTAGAGGAAGAGCAAGAAACATCACTAACCAAAGATTGGAATATCAAGGCCATGACTGCGAAGACTCCCAGAGAAGGTAGACTCATACTGGGTCTTTCCAATGGCAGACGCAAATGAGTAAACACACGTGAACTGAGGTAACAGACTCTGAATCTTTTAGGATCCCCTGGTTTTAGTACAAAAGTATATGCACTGGTAAGTGTGCACCAGTGAAGCGATACAAGCGTGTCATGTGGAGTGTCCATAGTTATGAGTCTGTGTGTGTGTGTGTGTGTGTGTGTGGTGGCGGGGGGGGCGTGTGTGTGTGTGCATGTGTATGTGTGTGTGTGTGTGTTTGCGTGCATTTGTGCGTGCGTACGTGCGTGCCGCGCGCGCGCCTGTGCATGTAACATTTTCGTGCAATTGTTTATTTTTTGATAGAGCTATTGATTCATCTATTCATTTATATATATACGGTTAATACACTGGATATATCCCATAAAATACACATACACCGGGTGCATCACAGGGGCACCTCAACGTGGACTTTTGATGCCTGTGGGCGTACAGGTGTTGATGGGTGGAGAGAAAGGGGTGGCTGTCTTGTGGACCATCCAAAAGCACGCGTGATGATGTAAGGCATGGAGCGGTGCTGGTTAGTGGATGACATGGGTGGTTGGGCCACAGGCTGTCGGGGGGAAGGGAAGGGGGCGAGAACTCTGTGTATGGTGCACCTGTTTGTCCATCTGGAACAGCAAGCAGTAACAACACGCTGTGCTTCATTTCTTGCTTTTCTTCAGCTGATCGTGACGTGTTTTTTTTTTTTTTTTTCCGAGAACTCAATCGATCACTGGTATTCATGTAACTGATTTCCAGGAGTTCAAAGTTCAGCCATTCCACTTCGAAACAAAATTCACGTTAAACGATCCTCACGTCACAAAACAATGACGCAGCGTTGTGGAATGTCGTTCTGTCTTCCCCGAAGTTGGAGTATGGCTGCCTTAATGGCGGGATGAAAAAAGGTCATACACACAAAAACTCCACTGCCTTTGTCTGGTAGATGGGATTAATCCTTGCCTTTCTATACAGGGGGTGTCCGCAGGAGATTCAGCCTGCGTACGCAGAAGCAGAAGAAGTCATTCTGTCAACAGAACTCAAGGTTCACTGGCAGCTGTTATATCTGACCTGACGTAATCAACAGGAGACCAAATTGTCCACAAATCAAGGCCGATGTTTTCTTCTAGACTTTACTTTGAACCTCCTTGAGTTTCGACAGCGATTTCTTTCCCAGTCAAATCAGTAAAAACTATCCGTATTTCTCGTCATTTGTGACAGCCATTCGGTTCCCCTGAACCGAGCTGTTAAAACTGAACATATTTCTGATCAGACTTGTCACTTTCCGCTACCAATGATTCAATAACATTCTGTTCCGTTATGTTTTGCTCAAACTTTATGAATCCCAGCTATACATCTAGATGAGGTTATGTGTTTCAATGTGTTGTTCTCCCTGTTTCACTGGCGATTAAATTGATTACACTTAATCTGGTTTACTCACGTATGAACGAATGTGACTATTTATTTCCAATATGATACGTGAACATGTACATCTTCATGATGTAGTCAACATATAAGAATCAACCACGAATGATTTGTAGCAAAGGAAAACATTCTATTTTTTTTTTTGACGGATACAGTTTTACACGTCGGAAATTCAAATAATTGAGAGGAAACGCGTAAATCAGTTTTGTGTGTTCAAAATTGGTGGTTCCCAACACAACCAAGTGTTGTATCTGCCCCACTCTTTTTCTCTTCACTTCAGTCACGATCAGGTCAAGATGGTAGCACTGTTTAGGATGCCAGTCACACGAATCACGACAGATTTCACGTGAATATATTTCCTGACACAGGGAAGCAACTGCAGTCCGCAATATCGGTTATCGCAATCAGTTCCTCAAATGAACATCTGAAAAGGAAGTTACCTGCGTCAGCTTCTAGAACTCTTCACAGTTCTGCTTAACGTAAAGGTTAAATGTTGGAAAGTTGATTGATCGTCCTTCATCCACAACGCCAACAACCTTGCTGGTTGCAGGGGGGGGGGGGGGGGGGGTATCAGAACAACACCACATTGAGATAGCAGAGATAGGGTGATTTTCATGTGGTATGGGGGGGGGGGGGGTTCAGAACAACACCACATTGAGATAGCAGAGATAGGGTGATTTTCATGTGGTATGGGGGGGGGGGATGTCAGAACAACACCACATTGAGATAGCAGCGATAGGGTGATTTTCATGTGGTATGGGGGGTATCAGAACAACACCACATTGAGATAGCAGAGATAGGGTGATTTTCATGTGGTATGGGGGGTATCAGAACAACACATTGAGATAGCAGAGATAGGGTGATTTTCATGTGGTATGGGGGGGGGGGGGGGTGTATCAGAACAACAACACATTGAGATAGCAGAGATAGGGTGATTTTCATGTGGTATGGGGGGTGGGGGGGGGGTGTATCAGAACAACAACACATTGAGATAGCAGAGATAGGGTGATTTTCATGTGGTATGGGGGGGGGGGGGGTGTATCAGAACAACAACACATTGAGATAGCAGAGATAGGGTGATTTTCATGTGGCATGGGGGGGGGGGGGGGGTATCAGAACAACAACACATTGAGATAGCAGAGATAGGGTGATTTTCATGTGGTATGGGGGGGGGGGGGTATCAGAACAACAACACATTGAGATAGCAGAGATAGGGTGATTTTCATGTGGCATGGGGGGGGGGGGGGGTATCAGAACAACAACACATTGAGATAGCAGAGATAGGGTGATTTTCATGTGGTATGGGGGGGGGGGGGGGGGGGTATCAGAACAACAAACACATTGAGATAGCAGAGATAGGGTGATTTTCATGTGGTATGGGGGGGGGGGGGGGGTATCAGAACAACACCACATTGAGATAGCAGAGATAGGGTGATTTTCATGTGGTATGGGGGGGGGGGGGGTATCAGAACAACAACACATTGAGATAGCAGAGATAGGGTGATTTTCATGTGGTATGGGGGGGGGGGGGTATCAGAACAACACCACATTGAGATAGCAGAGATAGGGTGATTTTCATGTGGCATGGGGGGGGGGGGGTATCAGAACAACAAACATTGAGATAGCAGAGATAGGGTGATTTTCATGTGGTATGGGGGGGGGGGGGGTATCAGAACAACAAACATTGAGATAGCAGAGATAGGGTGATTTTCATGTGGTATGGGGGGGGGGGGGGTATCAGAACAACAACACATTGAGATAGCAGAGATAGGGTGATTTTCATGTGGTATGGGGGGGGGGGGTATCAGAACAACAACACATTGAGATAGCAGAGATAGGGTGATTTTCATGTGGTATGGGGGGGGGGGGGGTATCAGAACAACAACACATTGAGATAGCAGAGATAGGGTGATTTTCATGTGGTATGGGGGGGGGGGGGGTATCAGAACAACACCACATTGAGATAGCAGAGATAGGGTGATTTTCATGTGGCATGGGGGGGGGGGGTATCAGAACAACAACACATTGAGATAGCAGAGATAGGGTGATTTTCATGTGGTATGGGGGGGGGGGGGTATCAGAACAACACCACATTGAGATAGCAGAGATAGGGTGATTTTCATGTGGTATGGGGGGGGGGGGGGGGTATCAGAACAACACACATTGAGATAGCAGAGATAGGGTGATTTTCATGTGGCATGGGGGGGGGGGGGGGGGGGGGCGGACCTAACACGACGGATAACTATCAGAACAACACATTGAGATAGCAGAGATAGGGTGATTTTCATGTGGCATGGGGGGGGGGGGGGGTATCAGAACAACACCACATTGAGATAGCAGAGATAGGGTGATTTTCATGTGGCATGGGGGGGGGGGGGGGGGGGGCGGACCTAACACGACGGATACTATCAGAACAACACATTGAGATAGCAGAGATAGGGTGATTTTCATGTGGCATGGGGGGGGGGGGGGGGGCGGACCTAACACGACGGATAACTATCAGAACAACACATTGAGATAGCAGAGATAGGGTGATTTCCATGTGGTATGGGGGGGGGGGGGTATCAGAACTACAACACATTCAGATAGCAGAGCTAATAAGGGTGATTTCCATGTAGTGTGCCAGTGTGACTGGAATCCTGAAGGACGTGTGACATGTGCCAGGGTGGGGGAAGGGAGAGCACTCCTTGGCTGACTGCAGTGCCGGGGTGTGGCGTGGTTCCACTTGTCGGCCAGGGGCTGTGTCGGGAGGAAATCCTTGGGCTGACTTTGCACAGTGGTCGCCCCTGCCCTTTCAGACCCCTCCTCAGCAAAGGTCACACCGCTTGCTCTTTGGTGGCGGCGGCCGTTTTTAGCTCCCCCTCCCCCCACCGCCCCACCCCCCACCCCCCACCCCTTCCCCCTGCATGCGCAGTCCCTAACGTTTACCGCCATCTTCTGGACAAACAGGGGCTTGAAGGGAGGCCACCGTCACCAGGTAAAGGACAAGGAAAGCTGTCGTGGCCCTGGAGGTTAGGGATGGGGGATAGGGTGGTGAGAGGGGCAGGGGAAAGGAGGGGGACGGGGGAGAAGACTTGGGAGAGGGGAGGGGGGCACTTGTAGCCAGTCACCTGGTGTGTTGACCGGCAAGATCAAAGGGATTGGAGCAAATGCCCATGCTGCAGATCTGTCCTGAATTGTTTAGCTCCTATATCCTCCCATCTTCCTCGCCAAATTTGAACGCGCGGCGCCCTGTTTGCTCGGCCGGGTGCGCGAGCGCTGGCGAGGGCTGTTTGTCTGTGCACGGCCAAACAGGGGGACCTTGTGTGGGGCAGGGACCCTCCCTGTCCCTGTCCCTGAAGATGCACTCGCATGGGAAGGCCAAGTGGAGGGTAGGGCCGGTGTTGACTCGCAGGGGCCCCCCCTTGCACACGGACACTGGGGCTTCTTTCTCTGCCGGCACAGGCTGGGTCAACGTAACGAGCAGGGGGAGATTACCAACGACAACAGCAGCGGACACACAGCCAGCAATGTCCACACCACCACCCGCCCTCGCCGTGTTGGGAGAGGAAAGGAGAAGTGGTGGGCTGGGAGGGAGGGGGGGGGGGTGAAATGGGGGGGGGGTGAAGGTTAGAGTTGGAAGGGAGGGGGAGAGCGGAGCAATATGAAGCCAGAGTCTGTCAGTCAATGGTATGCTTCCTTGCCAATAAGCCAGTGACTGGGCGGCATAGCCCGTGTGACCAGGTGTGATGCTGTTCCAACGGCCTTTTCCAGGGAATCCCTGCAATGGCCCCCAGTTTTGCACATGGAGGGGTTGGGCGCAGCTCCATGGTTCCAGTGAGATGCTGACAGCTTCCACTCACAGCTGAACTCTTCTCTGGCTGAAGTGAGAATTCAGACAGACAGCCAAGGTCTGTGGCACCAGGTCAGTATCGAAGGTACCAGCCCGACCAATAATGGTGTGTAGCGGTTCAAGCCGTGCATGAGAGGAGGAAGGAATGAGGAGGGGAGGGAGGGATGTACGGCAACAACTAAATGGGTACAGTCTGGATTTATGTCATCACAAAGGTTAGAATAGAACTCGGCCACACACACACACACACACACACACACACACACACACCCCACACACACACACACACACACACACACACACACACACCACACACACACACACACACACACACACACACACACACACTCACACACACACACACTCACACACACACACACACACACACACACACACACACACACACACACACACACACACACACACTCAACACACACCTGCATGCACAAAAGAGAGTTAATTAACAACACAGGCTACATTAACATCACAGAGATTACATCTGAACTTGATCTTCTGGAGCTTGTTGATGCCTAATATTGTAGGCCCCGGCGCATCCTTGATGACCACGCTCCTCTGGTGACCAGGCACGTGCAAGAGTGCCCCTCTGCTCCGTGGATGTCTGACGAAGTGAGGAAGGTTCAAGGCGTGTTGAACGGCGATGGCACAAGGCACACCTCACGGCCCACAGACAGATCTTGGCTAAGGAGAGGGTGACAACTGGGAACTGGGTCGAGGCTGCAAGAAGACCTCACTGTATTGACAGACTGAACTCTACCAATGCACCAAAAACAGCTTTTTCCTGTTTCAAATGATTTACTGGGCAAAAGTAGAGTGACTCCTCTCCCAACAAATGTTTCTTGTTCTGATTTCGCAGCTTTCAAGGACTTTTTCTCTGAGCAGATTACGCGCACTCGCAGTGCTTCAGACTCTCGTTCATGTCAGTCTCCTACCTTCACTTTATACTTCGTGTGAGGGAGCAGTTCTTTCTTGTTATAGCCCGTCACCGTGAGAGAAACTCATGAACTCATGATGCAGTCTCCTGCAAACAGCTGTGTTTTAGATCCTATTCTTACTTCACTCATAAAACTTGGTGTTCGACAACCTGTTCCACTTCTATGTCTCTTTCTCAGAGCATAGTTTCCCTTCAGTTCCAACAAGCTGTAATCACACCACTTTCGAAAAAGCATGATCTAGACTGTAATGATCTAAAAATTAAAAAAAAAAACCTGTGTCAAATGTGCTATTCATTTCAAAGGTACTGGAGAAGATCGTGTTGAAACGTTTGCGGAGACATTGGTCAGATAATCGCCTCCTTGAAATGAATCAGTCGGCATATAGAGACGATCACAGCACAGAGACTGCTAAACCGAGTTTCATAGAAACTCTGCTGGCGAATGCAGATGAGAGATTCATCTCCATGATTGCTCTCCTTGACCTCAGTGCAGTATTCAACGTGCTGGATCAATCCATCTTTGGAAGAGATTGAAACTCACTTTATGCGTTCAGGGCAAAGTTCGTGATTGGTTTGTGTCATACGTCAGTGATATTCGTCAGTCAGCTGTCATCGATGGTGGCATGTCTGCCCAAAGTCTGCTTGTGTGTGGTGTTCCCCAGGGCTCTGGGCTGGACCTGTGTTGTTCACACTTTGTTCGCAACCTTTGCTCGAGATTATTTCAGCACACGGTTGTGACTTTCAAACGTGTGCAGATCACACCGAGTTGTCAAAAAGTGCACTATCCGATGAATTTTGTGATATTCAGTCTGGTATTGAGCTGTGCATTGACAACGTTCTCTCCTGGATGAACGGCAATAATCTCATGCTGAACACTGACAAAACAGAAACGATGCTTGTTGGCACTCTCTCACGAATGAAGCAGGCAGGCAGTGGGTTAGTAAACACTGGTGGCGATTATATTAGTTTTCAACCAACAGTCAAATATCAAGGAGTCAAACTTGACCAGACACTTTCAATGCAGGTTCAGATTAGCAGTGTGTGTCGAGCGCCGTTTGGGGAATTTCGCTATATCGCCTCAGTTCGTAAATGTCTTTCACCTAATGCAACAGCAAGATTCGTCAATTCACTTGTTATTTCTCAGCTTGACTATTGTGGTTCAGTATGCTATGGCCTGCTAGCAGAACAAATGTTCAGGCTCCAGCAAATTCAAAACAGCGCAGCGCGACTCGTCTCTAAGAAAAGAGAAGAGAACAAGGTCACAGTACACCACTGCTGAGAGAGCTTCACTGGCTGCCAGTTGAATGTCGTAATCAGTACAAACTGGCCACTTTGCCTTCCGTT
>CM065724.1:70767429-70772429 GCA_033310375.1 Conus canariensis
CACTTGCAAAGGTCGTGATAGTAAACATGATTATGGCAACTACAGAGGAATAACTTTATTCTGTTGTCTTGGCAAATTGTCTTCCTTTGTTTTGACCAAACGGTTGCCTGATTTTGTAGAACCAAACGGCATACTCTTTGACAATCACGAATGATTCAAACACTCCCATTCCACCTTTGACTATATGCAATTGCCCTAATTCATTTGTTGAAATGTTCAAATTAACAACAACAAAAAAAGACACTATATTGAGCTTTTGCTGATGATTACAAAGCTTTTGATGCAACGTGGAGACAAGGTGAAAACTAATTAAGCCAGGAATCATGTTTTACGGGTAATTGTTAGCATGTATAGACAAACAAAACCCCGTGTTTTCTTAAAATAAGAAAAATTCGAGTTTTTTTTCTAATTACAGAGGGCTTAGACAAGGTGAAAATTTGTCATATTTTTTTTAATGTATTTAAACGATCTTAATAGTCATTCAACAGAGAATGGTGGTAACATTTAAATGCTGACCGCCCGGGTATGCAATGGAGTAATTACATGATACCATTTTGTCATCGTCTTCCAGCAACGGATTATATAAGGCTTTGAGGCCTTGCGTAAGTTTCGTCAGACTTGGAAGTTGGAATACAGTTCCTCCAAAACCAAAAGTAATTATCTTCAATGGGCGACGAAATCCAAAGAATGCTTTTCAATACGGTGAGAATGCTCTCGACATCGTCAGTTCCTGTAAGTATTTTGAAATGTTTTTTTCAATCAGAATGGACATTTCTTTGAAGAAAATAAATATCTTTATGATCAAGCGCAAAAGGCGATGTTTGTTTTGCTATGTGCAGCTAGGAGCCAGCAACTTTTCATTCGTGTACCTTTGGAGTTTTCTCAAGGTACTGTAATTAAGGTTTTACTATTATGGTAGTGAGATTTGGGGCTTTGAGATTTTAACGATATATAAAAGCTGCACTAGATTTTTTTAACATGTATTCAGATAAAAAAAAAAAAAAAAAATTCTATGACTCATTTAATTTGTGGAGAAACTGGTTTTTATCCCACTTTCGTTTTGATTAAATCGTCGTATTGTTAACTTCCCATTTCTGTTCACTTTAATCATTAAATTGTTAACTTCCCATTTCTGTTCATTTTGATCATCAGATTGTGAGCTTCCTATTTCCGTTCACTTTAGTCATTAAATTGTTAACTTCCTATTTCTGTTCACTTTAATCATTAAAATTAATTGTTATCTTTCCATGTCTGTTCACTTTAATCATTAAATTGTGAACGTCCCATTTCTGTTCACTTTAATCATCAATTTGTGAACTTCCCATTTCTGTTCACTTTAATCATTAAATTGTCAACTTCCCATTTCTGTTCATTTTAATCATTAAAATTAATTGTTATCTTTCCATGTCTGTTCACTTTAATCATTAAATTGTTAACTTTCCATTTCTGTTCACTTTAATCATCAAATTGTGAACTTCCCATTTCTGTTCACTTTAATCTTCAAATTGTTAACTTCCCATTTCTGTTCACTTTAATCACCAAATTGTGAACTTCCTATTTCCGTTCACTTTAATCATCAAATTGTTAACTTCCTATTTCTGTTCACTTTAATCATTAAAATTAATTGTTATCTTTCCATGTCTGTTCACTTTAATCATAAAATTGTGAACTTCCCACTCTTGTTTGCTTCACCATCATCAACAGATTCCCGAATAAAAGCCTAAGCAAAGAAAAACAACAACAGCAATAATGATAATGGTATATAGTAATAATAATGATAATAGTAATAATAATGGTGATAGTAATAACAGAAATTAATAATGATAATAATAACTATTATCATCAATATTAAAACAAAGAGGAGAGAGAGAGAGCGCGCGCGCGCGCGCGCGCGCGCGCGTGTGTGTGTGTGTGTGTGTGTGTGTGTGTGTGTGTGTGTGTGCGTGTGTGTGTGTGCGTGTGTGTGTGTATGTCTGTATGTGTGTGTGTGTGTGTGTGTGTGTGTGTGTGTGTGTGTGTGTGTGTGTGTGTGTGTGCGTGCGCGCGCGCGCGTGTTTAGACAAAAGAGCAAGAGAGGCTGAGAAAAGGAAGGGAGGATGGGAAAGCAAATAGTTGGAAGTTCTGGCGGACAGCGAGGGGAAGGAGGGGAAAGCAGGAGGAGGAGGAGGAGGAGGAGGAGGAGAAGGGGGAGGGGGAGACAGGAAAACGATGGAACTCTTCAACTGCCCCCAAAGCTGATGGTCCACACACCAGGTCACCGCCCGCTCCCACTGTCTCACATTGGGATTGGGATTAGCAGGGTTGGAATTGGAGAGAGAGAGAGAAGAGAGAGAGAGAGAGAGAGAGAGAGAGAGAGAGAGAGAGAGAGAGAGAGATGAGAGAGAGAGAGAGAGAGAGAGGGAATGAAGACCACGAGGGATGTGGGTGGGAAAGTATTCAGTGGGGGCAGAGTTCGTTTCCACTCTCCATTCTTCTCGTAAGTGTCGACCGAGGGAACTGGTGATGTGGACGACGACGGGGGGAGGGGGAGGGGGGGGGGGGGGCGGGGGCGGGGTATTGTGGTGCATATGTGCGTGTGTTTGCGCCCGTGCTCCTGTGTGTGTGTGTGTGTGTGTGTGTGTGTGTGTGTGTGTGTGTGTGTGTGTGTGTGTGTGTGTGTGTGTGGTGAGAAAGAGAGAGAAAGAGAGAGAAAGAGAGAGAAAGAGAGAGAGAGAGAAAGAGAGAGAGAGACCTCCAATCTACTGTGTGTGTGTGTGTGTGTGTGCGTACGTGTGTGCGTGCGTGTGTGTGCGTGCACGCGCGCGCGTGCGTGCGTGCGTGCGTGCATGTGTGTGCGTGCGCGCGCGCGTGCGTAAAGAGAGAGAGAGAGAGAGAGAGATCCGATCTAGTTTAATAAAAAGCGTTCTAAATAGATAATTCAGTTTTAATAGCTTTGACTAGTTTCAGACTAAAAACCCCTGAGACCTGTAGTTGTGCCTTGCCATGCACTCAGATGGCCCTGCCTGGTTGTGAGTGGTATGATGTGAACGGGGCATTATGCTGCCTCCACCCCCCCTCCCCCCCCCCATCCGACTCATCCTCCCTCCCCCTCCCTCCCTCAACCCCCCCCCCCCCACCCCCTCAATCAGAACTAGAGGAAAGATGGAAAAGGACGGTGACATATTTATGTCTGTGTATGTTGAATGAGATCTGTTTACGTTTAATGATGTCTGTGTATGTTGAATGAGATCTGTCTACGTTTAATGATGTCTGTGTATGTTGAATGAGATCTGTCTACGTTTAATGATGTCTGTGTATGTTGAATGAGATCTGTCTACGTTTAATGATGTCTGTGTATGTTGAATGAGGTCTGTCTACGTTTAATGATGTCTGTGTATGTTGAATGAGGTCTGTCTATATTTGATGATGTCTGTGTATGTTGAATGAGATCTGTCTACGTTTAATGATGTCTGTGTATGTTGAATGAGGTTTGTCTACGTTTGATGATGTCTGTGTATGTTGATTGAGATAGGTCTGTCTACGTTTGATGATGTCTGTGTATGTTGAATGAGATAGGTCTGTCTATATTTGATAATGTCTGTGTGTGTTGAATGAGGTCTGTCTACGTTTGATGATATCTGTGTATGTTGAATGAGGTCTGTCTACGTTTGATGATGTCCGTGTATGTTGAATGAGGCAGGTCTGTCTACGTTTGATGATGTCTGTGAATGTTGAATGAGGTAGGTCTGTTTATGTTTGATGATGCCTGTGTGTGTTTAATTACGTCTGTGTATGTTTGATGATGTCTGATTATGTTTGATGATGTCTGCGCATGTTTGATGATGTATGTGCATGTTTAATTACGTCTGCGTATGTTTGATGATGTCTGATTATGTTTGACGAGATCTGCGTATGTTTGATGATGTATGTTTATGTTAAATTACGTCTGCGTATGTTTGATGAGGTCTGTGTATGTTTGATAAGGTCTGCGTATGTTTGATGAGGTCTGCGTATGTTTGATGAGGTCAGTGTATGCTTGATGAGGTCTATGAGGTCTGTTTATGTTTGGTGAGGTCTATGAGGTCTGTGTATATTTCATGAGGTCTGTGTATGTTTGATGAGGTCTATGAGGTCTGTGTATGTTTGATGAGATCTATGAGGTCTGTGTATGTTTGATGAGGTCTATGAGGTCTGTGTATGCTTGATGAGGTCTATGAGGTCTGTGTATGTTTGATGAAGTCCATGAGGTCTGTGTATGTTTGATGAGGTCTGTGTATGTTTGATGAGGTCTGTGTGTGTTTGATGAGGTCTGTGTATGTTTGATGAGGTCTGTGTATGTTTGATGAGGTCTGTGTGTTTTTATGCGGTCTGTCTATGTTTGATGATATTTGTTCACGTCCGTCTTTTTCTTTTAAACAATAAGATTAATGTTTGTTAGATGCAGCAAAACTGTTGCGAAACTGTGAACTTTTCAAATAGATTTTTTTCATTCTAGAGAAAAGTCCCTCTGTTGCATCGTACAGCTCTGTCTGTCTGTCTGTCTGTTTGTGACTGTCTATCTCTCTGTCTCTCTCTCATCGTCTCTCTCTCTCTCTCTCTCTCTCTCTCTCTCTCTCTCTCTCTCTCTCTCTCTCTCTCTCTCTGTCTCGGTCTGTCCGTCTGTCTGTCTGTCTTTCAGCCTATCTCTCTTTCTCTCTCTTTGTCTCTCTCTCTCTCTCTCTCTCTCTCTCTCTCTCTCTCTCTGTCTCCCTGTCTGTCTGTCTGTCTGTCTGTCTCTCGCTCTCTCTCTCTCTCTCTCTCTCTCTCTCTCTCTCTCTCTCTCTCTCTCTCTCTCTCTCTCTCTCTCTCTCGTCCACAAATCAGTAGCCGTCAAAGTTTAACGTTCACCAGCGATGTACCCGCCTGGCCCCCAAGGCGAATTTACAAGATGTCAAAGGAAAATGGTGAGATAAAGGGAGGTAATTAAGACAAACGCCGGCACCGCAGCTGTCGAGTTGCGTCAAGAGACTTGTGACATGTCC
>CM065724.1:70774929-70789929 GCA_033310375.1 Conus canariensis
AGGTTATGGAAAATACAAAAAATCAACGTTCATAATGCGATGAAGTTTTGAAATTCCGTAAAAAGATATGACTTCCTAGACAGCTATGAACTGGTGACCAGTTTTTACCCACTGTTCACGTTCAGCGCAGTAGTTGTCATTATTTGGCTGATTATATCCTGGATCTGCTCTGAGATCTCCCGCCCAAATGTGATGACTTTGTTCTATGGCCACAGTGCATGGATCCCTACTCAACTGTAATGACTTTGTTCTGTGGCCACAGTGTATGGATCCCTACTCAACTGTAATGACTTTGTTCTGTAGCCACAGTGCATGGATCCCTACCCATCTGACTTTGTTCTGTGGCCACAGTGCATGGATCCCTACCCATCTGACTTTGTTCTGTGGCCACAGTGCATGGATCCCTACCCATCTGACTTTGTTCTGTGGCCACAGTGCATGGATCCCTACCCATCTGACTTTGTTCTGTGGCCACAGTGCATGGATCCCTACCCAACTGCAATGACTTTGTTCTGTGGCCACAGTGCATGGATCCCTATCCAACTGCAATTACTTTGTTCTGTGGCCACAGTCCATCTTTTAACCACGAATCCTTAAAATCGGTGCTGCAGGTTTGTTTGTTTTTTTACCTTCCCCTGACGGTAATGGCTCTCTTCTCCAACAATATGAGTGTAGCTAGCACACACACAAACATCAGCTCAGAAATCATCCCGATACACGAGCACTCCCTTCCACGTGAAGAGGTGCCAAACGCTAACAAAAAGCTGAAGAGCCAGATTCTCTCCAAGTTGTCAGATGAACAACTTTACGCTGAACACAGTGGATGACAAAAAGGACGTGGAGCTTTGCATGCATGTCACACACACACACACACACACACACACACACACACACACACACACACACACACACACACACACACACACACACACAAATGGAGGATAAGGAATCGAATGAAAAAAGTACCAATAGCAGTCACTATACAAACGCTCCCCTGATATTTCAAGAAGTAAAGGATGCAATTTTCTCTACTGGTTCGAAAATAAAATCACTGGGACCAGATGCGATTTCCAATGAAATGATAAAGCATTTGCCAGTTAATTTCACAATGTTTCTGAACTTATTTTTTCAGAAATGTTGGTCTGAAGGGCTTCAACCATCTTTGTGGAAAAAATCAATTGTAACCTCTATCCCTAAAGAGGGCAAGTCAAAATCAGACAAAAATAACTACAGGCCAATTGCTTTCACTTCACATGTGAGAAAACTTATGGAAAGAATTATTCTAAAAAGACGAACATCATTGTGAAAAAAATGGTATAATACCAATACAACAGGCTGGCTTTAGAAAGGGTAGATCTACAGTTGACCATCTTGTAAAAATTACAACACAGGTTAAACACCAGTTTGCACGTAGAAAAAATGTACTTGCCACGTTTTTTGACATTAGAAAGGCATATGACCAAGTCTGGCATTCAAAACTTCTGAACAAATTGAAGTTAATAGGTCTCTCAGGGTGTATGTACAATTACTTAAAAACCTTTTAAAGTGATAGAAAAATACAGACGAAGGTAGGAAATGTATATTCCAATGAAAGACATATCCAGATGGGAATCCCGCAAGGAGCTGTGATAGCTCCTATTCTGTTTAATATTTTGATCCATGATCTTCCTAAATCATTATCAAAAGATGTTGAACTAGTACAATATGCGGATGATATCTGTATATGGATGAAAGTTACTTTAAAACGCCACACACCAGTTAGATCAATCAACTATATAAAAAAGATATATCAAAATGAACTAGATAAAATTAGTAAATACATGACTGAAAATGGATTGGCCCTTTCAGCTGAAAAATCGCATATGGTTCTGTTCAATACTGGTTATGATCCTAATCCTCTGCCTTCATTTCAAATAGATACATTGTGCCTTGAATATAAAAAAAAGTTGTAAAATTTTTAGGAGTAAATTTAACTTCTAAATTGGGCTGGAATTATCAAATACAAACTGTTCTAACAAAAACAAAGAAAACTGTAAATTTCTTGAAAATGGTGAGTCAACAATCATGGGGTAAAGACATTAAAGTATTAATACATTTAGCTACCGCGCTTGTACGATCAAAATTATCCTATGCCCAGGAGACATTTTTTTCAGCTCCAAAATATTTAATTAAAAAGTTGCAGAGTATCGATAGTAAAGCTTACAAGATAGCTCTTGGTGTCCCGGTTCATATATCAACTTTAAGAACTTATATGGAGATCGGAATATTGCCTTTTGAAGAAAATACGAAACTTGCATGTGCAAAATATATTTTAAGAAGTCATACACTACAAGATCTTAATAACAGTGAAACTGAATTAAAATCAGAAATAAATTTTCCTAAACGGGCACAAAAAATTGATTCTCTAAAATCGATAGCCTCATACACATCTGACTTATTTACAGAAGCAGGCACTGCACCTCAAAACGTAGCTCCTCGGGTGTCTTTTAGCACTATCCCGGAATGGGAACTTAGTAGAGCAAATTATGACATAGACTATACAAGTTTAAGAAAAAGTGATGGATCCTTGCTGCCAACGTATGTTAAGTCACATATAAATGAAACTTATATAAATCACCTTAAAATCTATACAGATGGTTCCGTACTAGACAATCATTTGTCTGGTTCAGCATTCATAATTCCATCCTTAAAAATAGAGAAAGGTTACCACCTTGGTAAGAATATTTCCATATTTACTGCGGAACTTGTTGCCATTATTATGGCATTAAACTTTCTTCTTGATTTTCGATTTCCTGCATTTCAAATACTACTTTGTGTTGATTCAAAATCAGTCCTACAAGCTCTAAAATTTTCGAATACAAGTGTGAGAGCAGAACTCATATCAGAAGTCTACCACTTAATTCATTTTTTGCATTTACGTGGTTCTTATGTCGATTTTTGTTGGGTTCCATCACACTGTGGATTATCTGCGAATGAAAGGGTAGACCAATTAGCCAAAAAGGCTGCTATCACTGAAACTGATTCAACAAAGATATGCATTCCTTTATCCTTACATGAGAGTTATAGTCGTTTAAAAGACGTATCCTGGAGCTCTATTTTAAATAAGCGAAAAGGCACCAGAAACAAAAAGGGATTATTATTTAACAAGATATCAGACAATAAAACAGGTATCAAGAATCCCTACCATGAGTGGATTTTTAAAACGTTTGATTTTTAGATTGAGGCTTGATGCCTTTAAAATCAAATTCTGTAAACATGTGACTTGTATTTGTGGCCAGCAAATCACTCTGTTCCATCTACTTTTTTGTGTGATAGAATGAAACCCTATTTACCTGCTTGGTTGTTGAACACTGAACCGTCGATGTCAGTCTTTGAAGACGTCATCTCTAACGAATCAAACATTTTTGAAGTTGTTCAAGGACTGATTAAGAGCCCAATTGGACATTAACTTTAACGTCTATGTTATTTTCCCCATCTTGGTGTTAGTTGCTTCTTTAGTGTTTCTTTTAAAGTTTTGGATTCAGTTATGTGTGTGTGTTTTTTTTAATTATTATTGTTTATTTTATCTAGGCCTAATTGCATTACACATACCCACGTACGCCCCAAATCAACACCAACCGTTCGCATGCATACACCCAAAAACACCACATGCACACACACACATAACACTTACATACTGTCTAAGATCACTGTTAGGTGGATAGACGTTAAATTAAAGAACGAACACACACACACACACACACACACACACACACACACACACACACACACACACACACACACACACACACACACACACACACACATGTTTGGTGACACAATTTCCTTTTCTGGATTCACGTTAATTTTGCTGAGATGTGAAGCAAAAGAATTTGTTCCATTGTAATCCATCTTTTAATACGTATCACAGACAAAATGATCAGCTTCTGAATCTCACTAGCTGATCAATTCAGAGGAAATCCAGAGGTTATCACATACGAGGAAAAGTCTCATTTTAACCAACATTACAGGCGAAACCACGTCACGACCGATTTTTCACAAAAACGCATGAGATACCGGAGACTGTCTCTTGATGTCTTGAAGTATTGACACACGAATGTTTGAAATACCAGATACGAGCCCGGAAAACACACACACACACACACACACACACACACACACACACACACACACACACACACACACACACACACACACACACACACACACACCACCACACACACACACACACACGCACGCACACATGCACACACACACACACACACACACACACACACACACACTCTCTCTCTCTCTCTCTCTCTCTCTCTCTCTCTCTCTCACGCCAGCACGCACGCACACACGCGCACACACACACACACACACACACACACACACACACACACACACACACACACACACACACATGCTCTCTGTCTCTCTGTCTCTGTCTCTCTGTCTCTTCTCTGTCTCTGTCTCTTCTCTTCTCTCTCTCTCTCTCTCTCTCTCTCTCTCTCCTCTCTCTCTCTCTCTCTCTCTCTCTCTCTCTTCTCTGTGTTTTGTTTGCCTTCCATCATCATGTTTTCGTTGACTGTCAGTATCAAGATTCAAGAAGTTTCATCCTTTGCTTCTTCTGGGTCGGTGTGGATAACAGAAACACACTGAGCTGTGGAGAACAGAAACACACTGAGCTGTGGAGAACAGAAACACACTGAGCTGTGGAGAACAGAAACACACTGAGCTGTGGAGAACAGAAACACACTGAGCTCTGGAGAACAGAAACACACTGAGCTGGGGAGAACAGAAACACACTGAGCTGTGGAGAACAGAAACACACTGAGCTCTGGAGAACAGAAACACACTGAGCTGAGTCATAACGAGCAAGTTCATGAGGAATATTTATTGCAAAGTGTACGTGTAGCAAAGAAAAGTGACCCCATTCTTCGCTTGAACAAATGTGTTGTTCTACCATGGACAAAGTTGGACGAACACTTCAAGGATTCTTAAATAAATGTTAGCGAACCGCCAAGAGAAATGTGGACAAACGAGTCAAAAGACAAAACACGATGCGTTTCGACCTCTTAGATCTTCTTCAGGCAAGACACAAACAAATAGGACAATGAAAATGAATGAGTTTGTCAATGATTGAAAGATGTATACAGCGATAACAAATGCACACATTGATGACGTAAACAAAAATACAAAACAACAAAAAGTCAGTATGAAACAAAATAGATCCAGTTGCAAAGTGAGACGACTGCAGGCGGAAATCTAAACAAATCTGAAATAAATGTTAGCGAACAGCTAAGAGAAACATGGACAAACGAGTCACAAGACAAACACGACGCGTTTCGACCTCTTAGGTTTTCTTCATTGTCCTATTTGTTTGTGTCTTGCCTGAAGAAGACCTGAAAGGTCGAAACGCGTCGTGTTTTGTCTTGTGACTCGTTTGTCCACGTTTCTCTTGGCGGTTCGCTAACATTTATTTCAGATTTGTTTAGATTTCCGCCTGCAGTCGTCTCACTTTAAGGATGTTCAAAAATACATGGAAGTTTACGCGTTCTACCCATGTTCTTTATCCATCTGTTACCGTGAAGCCGCCCTTTTTCTGCCGGTGTGTCCCTAGGGATGGTGCCAGGGATGGTGCCAGAGAAGCTGGCCAGAGACATCCACTGTGGTGCCGTCAGTTCCCTGACGTGTGCCGATGCATGCTGCACCCACGATTTTCCGCCTCTTCCAGTGGACTGGCACCAAGCCTCCAGTCCCTGCCCCCCCCCCTCCACCTCCCCGCACCCCACCCGCCATTCTTGCCCACTTTCTCTCCCCCATGCCCTCCCCCCCCCCTTCCCGTTCAAGGTATGGTGGGAAGGGGGAGAGTGGGATGATGGATAGGGTGGACTGTAGTCTGATTCAGACTGGTACCTAGAGCTCTTTGTGTCTCTGTGCTGAGCGCGCTTACCCTGATAGCTGGTGAGTTAGTTAGTTAGTTAGTTAGTCCGGGAATGAGGTTTATTTTCATGGAGGTTCAACGTCCTCCCTCATGTTCGGGGATAGGCCAGACACGGACAAGCGTCCCAGGAAAGTGGGGACCGGGGATATGTCTTTAACATTACACTTCACTGATATTCCTAGAATGATATCACGTCAACATGAACAAGAAACAGAAACTATAGAAGCATAATATTGTCGTAAACTGATAGTATGTTGGACAACAGAAACAATAGAAGCATAGTATTGCTGTAAACTGGTAGTATGTTGGACAACAAAAAGTATAGAAGCATGGTATTGTCGTAAACTGGTAGTATGTTGGACAACAGAAAATATAGAAGCATAGTATTGTCGTAAACTGGTAGTATGTTGGACAACAGAAACAATAGAAGCATAGTATTGTCGTAAACTGGTAGTATGTTGGACAACAGAAAGTATTGAAGCATAGTATTGTCGTAAACTGGTAGTATGCTGGACAACAAAAACAATAGAAGCATAGTATTGTCGTAAACTGATAGTATGCCGGACAACAGAAACAATAGAAGTATAGTATTGTCGTAAACTGGTAGTATGTTGGACACCAGAAAGTATAGAAGCATAATATTGTCGTAAACTGGTAGTATGTTGGACAACAGAAAGTATAGAAGCATAGTATTGTCGTAAACTGGTAGTATGTTGGACAACAGAAAGTATAGAAGCATAGTATTGTCGTAAACTGGTAGTATGTTGGACAACAGAAAGTATAGAAGCATAGTATTGTCGTAAACCGGTAGTATGTTGGACAACAGAAAGTATAGAAGCATAGTATTGTCGTAAACTGGTAGTATATTGGACAGAAAGTATAGATGCATAGTATTGTCGTAAACTGGTAGTTTGTTGGACACCAAACAGTATAGAAGCATAGTATTGTCGTAAACTGGTAGTAGCTGCTTACCTTCTTTTCGCAAGGGAGCGGGCACTGCCCTTCAGGAACCAGCCACAAATGAAGTTATCCCTAACAATGACTTTTGTCCTGTTCTTCCGATTCCCTTTCTGTGCCACCAGTGCCATGTACTCCCTTTCTGTGCCACCAGTGCCATGTACTCCCTTTCTGTGCCACCAGTGCCATGTACTCCCTTTCTGTGCCACCAGTGCCATGTACTCCCTTTTGTGACAGTAATGATTCCTTCTGTGCCACCAGTGCCATGTACTCCCTTTGTGTGCACCAGTGCCATGTATTCCCTTTCTGTGCCACCAGTGCCATGTACTCCCTTTGTGCCACCAGTGCCATGTACTCCCTTTCTGTGCCACCAGTGCCATGTACTCCTTTCTGTGCCACCAGTGCCATGTACTCCCTTTCTGTGCCACCAGTGCCATGTACTCCCTTTTCTGTGCCACCAGTGCCATGTACTCCCTTTGTGTGACAGTCATAATGATCCTTCTGTGCACCAGTGCCATGTACTCCCTTTCTGTGCCACAGTGCCATGTACTCCTTCTGTGTCACCAGTGCCATGTACTCCCTTTGTGTGACTAGCATAATGATTCCTTCTGTGCCACCAGTGCCATGTACTCCCTTTGTGTGACTAGCATAATGATTCCTTCAGTGTATCACCAGTGCCATGTACTCCTTTGTGTGCCACCAGTGCCATGTACTCCCTTTGTGTGACTAGATAATGATTCCTTCTGTGTCACCAGTGCCATGTACTCCCTTTGTGTGACTAGCATAATGATTCCTTCTGTGTATCACCAGTGCCATGTACTCCCTTTGTGTGACTAGTATAATGATTCCTTCTGTGTATCACCAGTGCATGTACTCCCTTTGTGTGACTAGCATAATGATTCCTTCTGTGTATCACCAGTGCCATGTACTCCTTTTGTGCTAGTATAATGATGCTTCGTGTATCACCATGCCATGTACTCCCTTTGTGTGACTAGCATAATGATTCCTTCTGTGTATCACCAGTGCCATGTACCCTTTGTGTGCACCAGTGCCATGTACTCCTTTGTGTGCTAGCATAATGATTCCTTCTGTGTATCACCAGCCATGTACTCCCTTTGTGTGACTAGCATAATGATTCTTCTGTGTCACCAGTGCCTGTACTCCTTTGTGTGTACCAATGATGATCCTTTGTGTATCACCAGGCCATGTACTCCCTTTGTGTGCACAGCTATGTATTCCTTTGTGTTCACCAGTGCCATGTACTCCCTTTGTGTGCACATAATGATTCCTTTGTGTGTTCACCAGTGCCATGTACTCCCTTTGTGTGACAGCATAATGATTCCTTCTGTGTATCACCAGTGCCATGTACTCCCTTTGTGTGACTAGCATAATGATTCCTTCTGTGTATCACCAGTGCCATGTACTCCCTTTGTGTGTCACCAATGCCATGTACTCCCTTTGTGTGACAGTAATGATTCCTTCTGTGTTCACCAGTGCCATGTACACCCTTTTGTTGTCACCAATGCCATGTACACCTTTTGTGTGTCATTAATACCATGTACTCCCTTTGTGTGTCACCAACGCTATGTACTCCCTTTGTGTGCACCAATCGCACTCCCTTTGTGTGTCACCAATGCCATGTACTCCCTTTGTGTGTCACCAAGCCATGTACTCCCTTTGTGTGTCACCAACGCTCATGTACTCCCTTTGTGTGTCACCAATGCCATGTACTCCCTTTGTGTGTCACCAACGCTATGTACTCCCTTTGTGTGTCACCAATGCCATGTACTCCCTTTGTGTGTCATGCCACGCATACTCCCTTTGTGTGTCACCAATGCCAGCACTCCCTTTGTGTGTCACCAAGCTCATGTACTCCCTTTGTGTGTCACCAAGTCATGTACTCCTTTGTGTGTCACCAATGCCATGTACTCCCTTTGTGTGTCATTCTAATACCATGTACTCCCTTTGTGTGTCACAATGCCATGTACTCCTTTGTGTGTCACCAACCATGTTCCCTGTGTGTCACAAGATCCCTTTGTGTGTCACCAATGCCATGTACTCCCTTTGTGTGTCACCAATGCCATGTACTCCCTTTGTGTGTCACCAATGTCATGCACTCCCTTTGGTGTCACCAATGCCCATGTACTCCCTTTGTGTGTCACAATACCATTGGGCACATCCACCTTTGTGTGACCAATGTAATGACTCCCTTTGTGTGTTTCCCCAAATCACGCACTTCCCTTTGTGTGTACCAATGACGCATTGTGTGTCCCATTCCATGTTGTCGTGTGCACTAATGCATTGACTTGTGGGATAACCATTAATCCCTTTGTGGTGACAATGCATTACTCCCTTTGTGTCGCTGTACTTTTGCTGGCACATGCTGATCCTTTTGGTCAAATAAGTTATAATCCCAGGTGCAAAACATGAACTCCAGTGGTGTCACCCAAAGCAGTATCCTGTGGGAAACCATCACCTTGTTGCATGAATCGTTGGTGTTCAAACATCACACTATGCAATTCATTTCCTGTTGTTACACCAACTTATTCACACTGGATGACTTCTGTTCCCGTTTTGCCCATATGTGGCAACAAAGAAGGTAAATCAAGCTATCATCGATGTTTAGGAGACAGAACAGTGTCATCGTAGGAAACAAAGAAATATTTCAGTGTTTACAAGTTCAATGTTGGAGAAGCCCGAGACTGTTCAAATCTGGTTTCATATGGTATGATGACAAAGCGGAAGCTCTAAGCAGCTGGTCAGTCCAGATGACCAAATCCATGAAATCACTGATCCAATGACATAGTGCCGTTTTGTGCAGTCCCTCGAGAGAGGGGAGGGGGGAGGGGGGCGAGGAGCGGGGCAGGGGCGTGAGGGTCATTGACAGACAAGAGCAAATGTCGGCCTTTCCCCCGGTGCCTCTCCCCCGCCGTGTGTCCAGTCTCCGACGCTAATTAGCCCAGGTAATGGATGAGTCTGTCCGCTCCTCCTCAGGAGGGGCCGGGTCCTTGGTGGTGCCTGGTGTTGCTGGGCTGACGTCACGGGCACTGGAGGCCCCTCCCTCGCTTGGCAGGCAGGCACTGCAGGTGCTTGTTTGTTGGGACCCAGCAGTGTTTCTATGGGGTTTTTTCCCCTGACTTCCACCATGCAAACTTTTCACGTATGTTCACTTCTGGAGAACACAAAAGAAAGGAAACACGTCCAAGCTCAAATTTTATGCGACAGTTGCTATTAAATACAAACAGGCGGCTTATCTGGAACAACGCATTGACACAGACTGCAGATGAGCATTAACTAAATTAGGAATAAGCGCCCATGAACTCCAAATGGAGAGCGGTCGGTATACAAACACTGACAGAGAAGACAGACTGTGCACGACATGCCACGTTGTGGAGAACGAACTAAATTTTCTCAATGGCTCTAAATTATTTGACCAACAACGTTATCACCTGATGACGAGGATCACAAAAACAGATTTTCCATCACAGATAAACCATCGAAGTTCATGTGAATGGACCGCTTCCAACCTGTACCTGCCAAGTATATCCTGTTGTGTCTCTCTTCGGAGACAGAAAGAAAAATTAATCAGATCCTGATACACATTATGTTCTTTCTTTCTGCTGCTGCTATGTCGCAAGGCGTGACGATGTTGGGATTAGTTTAAAGGAATGTCTTAACGTGATCATCTGTGCCCCGCAAAACCTCTGCTTTTCACATGGCAGGTTCCTGTTCTTGTTCACGGAAGAGATTTTCCCCCGAAAGCATGGCTCTGTGCCGCAAACACAACAATTCCTTTGGTCCATCGCCGGTAATATCAAAGTATCACAACGCTTCCTTTGGTCCATTGCCGGTAATATCAAAGTATCACAACGCTTCCTTTGGTCCATTGCAAACACAACGCTTCCTTTGGTCCATTGCAAACACAATGCTTGCTTTGGCCCATTGCAGGTCATATTAAAGTAGCACAACGCTTCCTTTGGCCCATTGCAGGTAATATAAAAGTAACACAACGCTTCCTTTGGTCCATTGCCGGTAATGTTAAAGTAACACAACGCTTCCTTTGGTCCATTGCCGGTAATGTTAAAGTAATACAACACTTCCTTTGGTCCATTGCCGGTAATGTTAAAGTAACACAACGCTTCCTTTGGTCCATTGCCGGTAATGTTAAAGTAACACAACGCTTCCTTCGGTCCACTGCCGGTAATGTTAAAGTAACACAACGCTTCCTTTGGTCCATTGCCGGTAATGTTAAAGTAACACAACGCTTCCTTTGGTCCATTGCCGGTAATGTTAAAGTAACACAACGCTTCCTTTGGTCCATTGCAAACACAACGCTACGTTCGGTCCATTGCCGGTAATATCAAAGTAGCGCAACGCTTCCTTTGGTCCATTGCCGGTAATATCAAAGTAACATGACGCTTCCTTTGGTCCATTGCCGGTAATATCAAAGTAACACAACGCTTCCTTTGGTCCATTGCCGGTAATATCAAAGTAACACGACTCTTCCTTTGGTCCATTGCAGGTCATATTAAAGTAGCACAACGCTTCCTTTGGTCCATTGCCGATAATATTAAAGTAACACAACGCTTCCTTTGGTCCATTGCCGGTAATATCAAAGTAACACAACGCTTCCTTTGGTCCATTGCCGGTAACATTAAAAGTAGAGCAACGCTTCCTTTGGTCCATCGCCGGTGATATCAAAGTAGAAGGAATTCACGCCAAGAGAGGGCGCAGGGCGGGGAGGCAGGGACGGGAAGGGGGGGGGGGGGGAGCGTAGGAAAGGGGGAAGGGGAGGGGTTTTGACATCCCACACTGGTTATATCAAATTTGTGGGAGTGACATCATCAAGGTGTGTGAGTGTGTGTGTGTGTGTGTGTGTGTGTGTGTGTGTGTGTGTGTGTGTGTGTGTGTGTGTGTGTGTACGACTTCACCTACATGTCTTTTTCTTCTTCTTCTTTTTTAATGGAGAGAAGAGAGATTAATGTGGGAGGGAGAAGGAGAGAGGAGATTTAGGACGGAGAGAGGCGGTATGTTAATTAAACTGACATTCGTTGATCTCAGGTCACATGACATCCGCTTTTTTCTTCTTCTTTTTTTTCCAACTCTCCAATATTCATCAGCCACAAACAGCCCCGTTCTGTCACAGTCCTGATGTCAGCAGTCTCCAGTGAATTAGGAATATCAGATCACCACAAACAGCCCCGCTCTGTCACAGTCCTGATGTCAGCAGTCTCCAGTGAATTAGGAATATCAGATCACCACAAGGCAAGCCACCGGAGGAGTCCCTGCATTGTCGATAACGAGTCAATTCGGTGGTGTTCAATGCTGGTCGAGTCAGACTGAGTGGACATCGCCATTGAAGTTGCTGAGGATTAGCAACTGCGCCGATGACATCACTTTCATTCCTGTGGGAAATAGAGAATCCTATGAACAATGATTTGGGGAGCTCAGTTACTCCTGTGAAAAATAAAAAATCCTATGAACAATGGTTTGCGGAGCTCAGTCACACCTGTGGGAAATAGAGAATCCTATGAACAATGGTTTGAGGAGCTCAGTCACACCTGTGGGAAAGAAATAGAGAATCCTATGAACAATGGTTTGGGGAGCTCAGTTACACCTGTTGGAAATAGAGAATCCTATGAACAAGGGTTTGGGGAGCTCAGTTACACCTGTGGGAAATAGAGAATCCTATGAACAATGGTTTGCGGAGCTCAGTTACTCCTGTGGGAAATAAAGAATCCTATGAACAATGGTTTCCGGAGCTAAGTCACACCTGTGGGAAATAGAGAATCCTATGAACAATGGTTTGCGGAGCTCAGTCACACCTGTGGGAAATAGAGAATCCTATGAACAATGGTTTGAGGAGCTCAGTTACACCTGTGGGAAAGAAATTGAGAATCCTATGAACAATGGTTTGGGGAGCTCAGTTGACCAAGTCTTGTGCATGATACCCTCTTCACCAATCTGTTCGTGTTGGTCAGTCATTCAGTCATCTAGCTATAAAAGTTTGTGCACTGTCGTCTTGGGGCTTCACAGATGAGGTGCAGCGTATATGGACTGGCCGGCACGGAGTGACACCTCCTGGATGAAATTGACTCTCTCTCTCTCTCTCTCTCTCTCTCTCTCTCTCTCTCTCTCTGTGTGTGTGTGTGTTTGTGTGTGTGTGTGTGTGTGTGTGTGTGTGTGTGTTGTGTGTGTGTGTGTGTGTGTGTGTGTGTGTGTGTGTGTGTGTGTGTGTGTGTGTGTGTGTGTGTGTGTGTGTGTGCGAGCGTGTGTCTGTGTGTGTGATTGCGCGAGCGCGTGTGCGTGTGTGTGTGTGTGTGTGTGTGTGTGTGTGTGTGTGTGTGTGTGTGTGTGTGTGTGATTGCGCGCGTGCGTGTGTCTGTGTGTGTGTGTGTGCGCGTGTGTTTGTGTGTGTGATTGTGCGCGCGCGTGTGCGTGCGTGCGTGCGTGTGTGTGTGTGTGTGTGTGTGTGTGTGTGTGTGTGTGTGTGTGTGTCTCTGTGTGTGTGTGTGTGTGTGTGTGTGTGTCTGTCTGTCTGTCTGTCTGTCTGTGAGGAGGAAGAGGAGGACAGGGGGAGGGGCGGGGAAGTGGGGAAGGATCAACAGAGAGGGTTGGGGGTGGAGGTGGGGATAAATGTAAAGTGTTGATATATATATATATATATATATATATATATATATATATCTTAATTGTTCAGCATTATATATATGTGTGTGTGTGTGTGTGTGTGTGTGTGTGTGTGTGTGTGTGTGTGTGTGTGTGTGTGTGTGTCTGTGTGTGTGTCTGTGTGTGTGTCTGTGTGTGTAAATGCGCGCGCTCACGAGCGTGTGTGCGATTGTGTGTGTGTGTGTGTGTGTGTGTGTGTGTGTGTGTGTGTGTGTGTGTGTGTGTGTGTGTGTGTGTGTGTGTGTGCGTGCGTGCGTGCGCGGTGTCTGTGTCTGTGTGTGTAAATGCGCGCGCTCACGAGCGTGTGTGCGATTGTGTGTGTGTGCGTGCGCGCGCGCGCGTGCACACACACACAACAAACACCACCACACACACACCACACACACACACACACACACAAACACACACACACACACACCACTGTATTCACCCCCCCCACCCCCCACCGTTGTACATCTATACATTTCCCCCCCCCTACCCCCAGCCCTCGTATCTCCCCCTCCCCCCCCCCCCCTCCCCCCTGCTACTCACCTGTTACTTCCCTCCCCCCCACCCCCCCGTACGCACACCCCCCCCCCCCCCCCCATCACCCCCCCCCCCCCCCCCCCTCCCCACAACCCCCCCCCCCCTCCACCACGCCCCCCCCCCCCCCCCCCCCCCCCCCCCCCCCCACCACCCCCCAGACCAGACCCCTCACTGCTGTGGGCCTCACGCGCGCGGACGCACGTGCAGCCAAGGGAGTTAGCACCTTCATAAATGTCAGGACCTGGCTGCAGCGGTGCTCTCCCCTAGACCAGCAGTCACGTGGGGACCTCCCACGTGAGGCACGAGCAGGGCGTGTTTGGCCAGGCATTACAGGGAAATGAAATTGGGAGTCTGCGCCAGCTCTCTGCAAACGTTGACTGCGTGTGTCTCGGGCACATGAGTCAAAAAAAAAAAAGAAAGAAAGAAAAAAAAAAAAAAAAAGAAAGAAAGAAAGCAAGAAAGAAAACGACGAAAAGACGAAGACTTACGGCCCTTTTTACATGAGCCCAAGCAAAGGGAGTTGCCTACTCCTGATCCAACTCCACACCAGGGCAGCGAGTGAGTGAGACAGGCAGGCTCTATGGTCCAATCCCAGAGAAGGTTACATAAACAGCAGACCAGTCATGGAGCCTGGCATAATATTAGTATTCGTAAAATGAAAGAGACAGAAAAAGAAAAAAAAAAAAAAAAGAAAAGAAAAAACAACAACAACAACAACAACAAACAAACAAACAAAAAACAGACGCTGTTGAAACAATGTCGTTTCCAATTCAGCTGCTTTCTGTTAATAAAAGCTCACTTCATCCTTAAATTGAACACAAGATACACGTCACCTCGAAAGAAGCGATAGGTCGAAGGGGAAGTCTGTTCCAATCAGTCCTGACATTATTGTTGTTCCTACGGATTGAAAAATAGACTTC
>CM065724.1:70799929-70802429 GCA_033310375.1 Conus canariensis
CTCAACTCTAATCACCCGTCTGATTGGCCCGGTCTTTCAGAAGAAGGGAGTTGGGGAGGGGTGGAGGAGGAAGAGGAGGAGAGAGGGAGGGGGTGCTTCAGGGGGCCCCCCTCCCGTGGACAGGGAGGCATACATGGAACGTTAATGGCTTCTGACAGTGGGTGGGCTCAGTGGGTGTGACCGTAGACCTGGACTTTGAGGGGGCCTTTGACCTGGTGGCGAGCACAGTGGCATAGTGCAGGGGTCTCTTTAAGGTCTTCGGTTATTAAACATGATGCGTGTGTCCTGCTGAGATGGAAATGTGTGTCTGGGTTGTGTCATGTCCACAGACTATACACAGCATGGTGCTTGCCCAGCTTTACCTTCCTTGCCTGCAGAAACAACGAGAAGAAGGCAGAGACAGGAATGGAATGATTTGACTGATGACTGACTGATCAGTTGCTAAACTTTAATATCCAGTGATGAAAGAATTCAAGTCGACGTCTAATCTTAGAATCTGACCGTGTCACATATACATTGCAATGTAAGTTATTCATACTGACATAAAAAAAAATCATTCTGACAAATGAATGAAATAAAGAAATGTTGAGCAGACAAAAATGGGATGGAAAAACAGGAGAGAGAGAGAGAGAGAGAGAGAGAGAGAGAGAGAGAGAGAGAGAGAGAGAGAGAGAGACAGAGAAAGAGAGAGAGAGAGAGAGAGAGAGAGAAGAGAGAAGAGAGAGAGAGAGAGCTCAGAACTCAGAAAACCTTTATTAGATCAAGGATTGAGATTTCAGGCAGTCTATACTTCCAGTCTAAGAGAGAGAGAGAGACAGAGAGAGAGAGAGAAAGAGAATAGTGAGTGAGAGACAGACAGACAGGTAGTCAGAGAGACAGATACAGAGACAAAGACAGAGACAGGGACAGAAACAGAGACAGAGATAATGACTATGACGATGTATCTTTATTTTTTGCAATACTGAAAGTATTGGCTTAGTTCGCCATATTTCGTATTTGCTGTCACTATTCTACTAAACTAGAACTAAATGATGAAACATAATCATCAAAATATTGTTACATGTTTGCACAGAGACCCCACAGAAACAGAAAAAAAAGACACAAATAAAATCAACAACCACCGCCACCAACACATTTGCACTGACTACGCCAACGAAACAAGCAAACAGAAAATAAAGCGAAAAAAAAAAAAAAAGGGGGGGGGGGGGGGGGGGGGGGAACAAGAAAGAAAAAAAACTCAGTATTTACCATCACCAACTGTGAAATTGCTCAATGCTTACCATCACCAAGTGTGAAACTGCTCAATGCTTACCATCACCAAGTGTGAAATTGCTCAGTGGTTACTATCACCAACTGTGGAATTGCTCAATACTTAGCATCACCAACTATGATGCTGTTAAAAACATATCATCACTTACTGTGAAGTTCCTCAATACTTACCATTAGTAACTGTGAAGTTCCTCAATACTTATCATTAGTAACTGTGAAGTTACTCAATACTTATCATTAGTAACTGTGAAGTTACTCAATACTTATCATTAGTAACTGTGAAGTTACTCAATACTTATCATTAGTAACTGTGAAGTTACTCAATACTTATCATTAGTAATTGTGAAGTTACTCAATACTTATCATTAGTAACTGTGAAGTTACTCAATACTTATCATTAGTAACTGTGAAGTTACTCAATACTTATCATTAGTAATTGTGAAGTTACTCAATACTTATCATTAGTAACTGTGAAGTTTCTGAATATTTCCCATCACCAACTGTGAAGTTACTCAATATTTCCCGTCACCAATTGTATGTTGATCAATGCTAACCATAACAATCAGCGATAATATTAAACTGTACAGAATACAAAAAATGGAAAACAACGCATACAGCCTTAGTACATACCACGCACATAAACACTGCATTGTCAAATCTCACTCATATGCACGTTCACGTGAACAGAAATATCATGTACATCAATAACTAAGTCTCAAAGAATTTTAACGACCGACAACAGCAGTTACACTGATGATTGATTATTCTGGCACACTGAAGATTGATTATTCTGGCACATTGATGATTGATTATTCTGGCACATTGATGATTAATTATTCTGGCACACTGATGATTGATTATTCTGGCACATTGATTATTATTCTGGCGTCTTTACTATCTTGTCAGGTGGATCACTGACTTGAAAGAGGCAGAAAAGGTGTAATATATTGCGTTCGTTCTTCTGAAAACTTCTTTTTTGTTTATCGTGGTGCATCGTTTGCCACAAAATCTGAAAATGGTCTAAACTAGATTATTGTATTCTCTATCCTGATTGGCCAGTGCCTTCTTAATCAGTCTTTCACTTGACATATGCATTATGATTTCGATGTCATCAACTGTAACTGGAAAAAAAAACTGGCAAAAAGGAGAAGAAAAAGTGAAAGAAAGAGAGAAAGCAGGCATGCGAACGTCTTAAAGATATCTTTGTGACGTCTACTAGACAACGATTGCA
>CM065724.1:70807429-70842429 GCA_033310375.1 Conus canariensis
ACACAGCTTCACTAAGGCACGCAATAAATGAAATAACACATAGATCACATAGCAGATCACCGAGCCACTATCAGTGGTCACCAAACTCTTTAAATGATCATTTCTTAAATATATCCGAGTCCATCGCGCAGTCTGATAAAGCACACGCCGCGGAAAACTACAGTGCCCCTTCTTCTTTCCAAACGTTCTGCAATAGCAGACTCAAAATGGATCATTCACTATAAAAAAAAACAACAACAACAACAACAACAACAACAAACCTCTGCTTGCTGTCTGTGAAGTCGGCGCATTCATTACCGGCCTGAAGAAAAAAAAAATCAATGTAACTCGACAAAATAAATACTTCCCTCTCAAAACATGCCCCCCCCCCCCCCCCCCCCCCCCCCCCCCCCCCCCCCCCCCCCATAAGTTGAACCCATAACATTTATACACCACGTGTGTAGAACAAGGCAAAATCCCACCTGCTCTTAAATCAGCAAAACTTATTCCAGTCAAGAGACTTATCAGACTTGAACAATTTCAGACCGATTTCTCTCATCTCTGTGATGTCAAAGCTACTTGAAAAACATATCTACAAACATCTCATGCAATATCTTGAGACCAATAAATTTCTCCACTCCTTTCAATCGGGTAACCGCCAGCAGCCTTATTGTCAAACTACCTTAGTCCGTCTCTGCAACACATGGTCATCCGCAATGAATCAAAGCAAAATAACAGGCGCTGTCTTTCTTGATTTAAAGAAGGTTTTTGATCTTGTCGAACACAAAATACTACATAAGAAAATTTACTTTATATCTCCGAGACCAGAACACAATATCATTCTTTGAATCCTGTCTGACCAACAGAACACAATTTGTCTTTAGCAATAGCAGCTTCTCATCTACAAAGATGACAAAATTTGGAGTGCCCCAAGGTTTTGTTCTAGGACCTCCTCTATTTGGTTTGTTCGTAAATGATCTCCCATTATCAATTTCACATCCGAGTGTCTTGTGTGACCTTTTCACTGATGCCGTTTCCCTTCATTCCAGCACAGTGGACTTACCGACAGTCCAAAACGCTCTACAGCAAGGTTAGAACGATGTCTGGGAGTGGTGTAATCATAATTCTACGATAGTTCATCCTAAGAAGACAAAAGAATGGCAGTCACTTCCAGACAGAAACACTAAACGAAAACTCTAAGTCTCAGTCTGACTGTAGATGGCAACGCCATAGAACAATTGCACAAGCACCGAGTCATGGGAGTGATAGCGGACAATGAACTGAAGTGCCGGTGTTACGGAGAATATTGACTCCGTAGAAAATTGACTCTCCGGTTCTTTTTTCTCCGGAGAAAAATGAACCGTTCAGTTTACTACATGTTTTGGAGTCAATATTCTCCGTAGAATATTGACTCCTTCTGTAGAATATTGACTCCCATGGTTACGGAGAATATTTACTCCCGTAGAAAAATGACTCCTGTGCTAATTTTAGTTGCGACTATGTTTGATTTGTAAGTATATATACGTATCTTGATAATTATTTATCCATCCCAATATTCTTGTTATAAAACACACTGGTTAATTAATTTGTAGATTGTTTCAGTCGATTAATTTCAAAATTATCTATTATTATTAACATTAGTAGTAGTAGTAGTATGTCATTATAATTGTCTGTTAGTGTGAATGCACATGTTGACGTGAGCGTGCGTGCTGGGTTAGCACACGGCGCTTTGGGATAAATTCATTTGGAACTGTGCCTGTCAACATCATCATCATCATCATCATCACTTTTGTTGTTGGTGGTGGATTTTTGTTTGTTTGTTTGTTTTATTGCTGACGCTGCTGCTTTTTCTACAACTATCACTGTTTTATGCAGATTGTTATTATATTAAGTAGAAACGAATAGATAATGACCACTATTGCGGTCTCTGGTCAAAGTCCTATCATTGCGGCAAGTTGCAAGGAGCACAGCTTCGTTTGTCAGCTAAACGACATCCGTTTTCAAACTGTGAAGTTACGATAAAAGCGCATAAAGATTGGAACATGTCGCAGGACTTCTAAGACGCGGACACGGCCAAGGCATTAGCTGAGTCAGTCTATGCTCAAGCCAAAAAGTTCAGCAACCGAGCTCTGAAAACAAGGAATCAAAGAATTTTTATATAGTAATCAATAAGATTTTTCAGACTATGTTTTACACAAAATGATAGTTCATTAAATGTTACAAGGGTGTGCTTTTGAGGAAAAGTTATCAGACTTGGCAGTGAACTTTCATTATTGGAACCTTGCATGTGTTTTGAAAAATATGCCTACCTGAAATAAACTAGCAAAAGTATCTGGCTCTGGCAGCATGCAGGATGGGTACAGCCATGATAAAATATGCTTGAAAGGATCCTGGGTCGATGATTGACTATGGTCTGAACTTCTGTCCAATTTTTGAGAACCATATTAGCATCCCTACTCACACACAGAGACATACAAGCATACTTACCTTAAATACATAAGAACAAGCAAGCCAAAACATGAAATAAATAAATTTTAAAAAGTAAACATCAATCAAACCAGACAAACCCTGCAGAAACTGTGCATTTACAAACTCAGTAATGAAGTAAGTTTATACATAGATCTATCGACATGGAGACCTATATTGCTGTGCAGATCTACTAATGCGTGGATCTAACAAACAATCCAGTCAGTGTGCTACGCAAATGCAACGAGGGGTTCATTATAATCTGGCTTGAGTATAAATTGAACAGTTCGAATGATGAATTAAAGAAAACAATTGCGTTTGAAGGCAGAGAAGCTGTCTCTATAAGGGTTGATGATAATTTAATATACCCAAACAAACAAGTTACGTTTCTCGGTGTAATCTTCCACTATAAACTTTTTTGGAGTAAACATATTAATTACCTTGTAAAAAAGGGTAAGCAAAAAATTGGTTTATTACGTGTTCTTTCTGCTATACCTCTGATTAACTGGGGATCTAATCTCGTCTATGTCGCCTCAGGGCTAGTTCGTTCAATTCTGTCGTATGGCCAAGAAGGTTTTTTTTTTTTACAGCTGGAAAGACAGATTTACACAAGCTAACCAGTATTGACTCGTTAGCCTTTAAAATTGCATTAGGACTTCCCCGATGGGCTTCAACTGATTTGACGTACAAGGAGGCTGGTGTGTTACCCTTAAATGAACACAGGCTAAGTTGCGCCTGTAATTTTACAGTGAGAGCTAGAACCATCCCAAATTCAGTAATGACTGAACTGGATGGAAGTACGTATATTTCAAGAGAGATCCGTAACAAATCGGTATACATGTCCCTAGGTGATTATGTTTCCCCACTGTTTCAGAACTGTAACCTGTCTCTTGATGGTATTGCCGAGGTTCCATGTTGTTCACACCCTTCGTGGTTGTCTGGGCAGGCTGAAATCATCGACACTTACGGAGATCTTAATAAAAAAAAAAAGATAATCCTCTGTTACTATCATCCTATGCCAAAGACTTGATAGATAGGAAATACGATTCCTATCTACACATTTTCACGGATGGTTCTGTTTTAGATTCTTCCGATGTTGGCGCTTCCTTTGTAATACCAGCACTTAGCATTAGAAAGAAATTCCATAGTACAAAAGGATGTTCTATATTTACAGCAGAGTTATTTGCCATTTTGAAAGCACTAGATTTTATACTTGACATGCCTGTTATACATAGACAAATACTTATACTATCGGACTCAAAATCAGCGCTTACGGCTCTACATTGTCAATCAAAATCTAGTCGTTCAGGCTTGGTATGTGAGATCTTATTTCTCATTCATCAGTTAATAACCCAGGGTATCGATGTAACTTTGTTATGGGTTCCAGGGCACTCCAGTTTACGTGGCAATGACTTAGCTAACTTTTACGCAAAGGAAGCTGCCAGAAATAAATCTGATGTTTTGAATTGTGATATCCTTTTTTCTTCATCTGAAGCTATCCACATTCTGACAAGTTCAATCTGGAACATAAGACAGAAACAATACCTTGAAGATTCAGCTCGGAAGCACAGATGGGATATGACTAAACCAACAAGCAAATGTTGTAATCCTCCAGGGTCAATCCCAAATCGTAACCTTGTACATAGGCTGCGGGTTAATGGTTGGTTAGGCAGGTATTTAAAACCGGCATCTGTTTGTGCATGTGGTCAGACTCTCGATATCCCTTATTTTTTTATTTGACTGTACTAGTACAAGACCTCACTTTCAGCCTCTTCATGATAAATGAAGTCCTTCAAGCTTTCGCTGACTATGTCTAGTGTTTTCAATCCCAGTTATGAGAACGGTTGGAGTCTAGCAATGTTGGCTGTTTATCTTATTAAATCTCATCCACTTGGAAGATATTTTTAACTCTTCCACCGCCCCTCCCCCTCCTCACCGCCTCCCTCCCCCCTAACAGTTTTTTTTTTAACCAATTTGCGAATTTTTAAAATGTTGAAATCTTATTCTAGGCATATACCATATCAGTATGGTTCAGCGTCTAATTTGCACGTAGAGCAAGGCTTTTTCATTCCCCCCACCCACTCTCTTCCTCCCTCTTCTCCCCTTCCCCAATCCATATACACCCATAAGCTGTTCGACTCTTACGAGTAATATGTCAGCCAGTTCCATACTTTGATGATCTTTGACTCCCATGTATTGGATATACATGTGGTCACACAGAACTGATCTCCGTCTAATATCACTATGTTGATAGACGTTAAATTGAAGACAACAACAACAGAATTGATGTTTCTGGATACCGGTATATATGGGCTCTTAGTGTGTGTGTGTGTGTGGTGTGTGTGTGTGTGTGTTGTGTGTGTGTGTGTGTGTGTGTGCGTGCATGCGTGCGTGCGTATCCGTGTGTGTGTGTGTGTGTGTGTGTGTGTGTGTGTGTGTGTGTGTGTGTGTGTGTGTGCTTATGCTTGTGTGTGTAGAAATTATTTCGTCCATAGGCTTATTGCTTTGATGTTTGGACGAACGAACGAAGGAAGTTTAATGCTCTTAGGCTGTAAAGCTCATTAAGCAAATCGGCGCGATGTACAACAAAACGCGACTCGATTTCGGTTTCATTAACATGGAAACCACAACAATGTCCTTTTCTTTCACTTTACATGACGAAATCGAGAACGAGAAAATGTCACTGGTATTCACTGTCAGTTCTGTAGACGACGGTCACCCCAGGTCAAACTGGATCAGACCGTGGACAGCGTGCAGCCGCCATAGAGCACATGCTTGGGTCTCTGCATGCTTCGTGTTGCCGATGCGTCTTCCTTTCCGAAGGCAGGCCAATTTAACACATTCCTCCGATGACATGTGTCTTTCTTCCTGCTTGTCAAACCAGAATAAGCAATCGTCTTCCGAACACGGATCGCAGGAATTTTCTAGAACGACGTCGTCTGATTCACACAGCAGCACACCCACATCATCCGTTTGATGGAACACGACCTTCCGAAATGCTTGATTTCTCGGAATCGTCTCTGCACCTGTCGTTCTGTCAGAGTAGCATCATAATCCTTAACCATTCCCGTGTCAAAACCAGCGACAATTTTGTCTATAGCTTGCTCCAGACTTGTGTCGATGTCTGACGGGTGGATTTCTGGGCCCCTGCTGTTACACTACGACAGATCGGAATGCAAACGCCGAAGCGTATCCTGAATATGCGACGTGTCATCATCATCTCGAGTCGGCTTGATGTGTTCCTCCTGTGCTGTGTACTATGTTCATCCAATTCGGTGTCAGGCACGGCCAGTTCATTCGCGACACAAGTGGTACCGAGACCAGCACCAACCTGTTCATGTCATCTGTTCTGCTGCTTCGATCTCTCTTGATCCCGTCGCACCTGGCTGGGGGGCTTCTTCCTGTAGTAATGAACTTGCGTTCGCCGGTTCAGCACAGGATCCGCCATTGTTGTTGACACTGTGTGTACGAGTGCTCGTGTATGAGTGTGTGTGTGTGTGTGCGCGCGCGCGCGTGTGTGTGTGCGGGTGTGTGTGGGCGCGTGTGTGTGGGCGTGTGTATGTCTGTGTGTGTGAGTGTGTAAGTTTGAGTGTATGTGAGGGTATGGGTGTGCTCGTATTGAGATTCGTGTATTTATGTATGTACGTGTGTTTGTGCGTGTGTGGGTGGGTGGGTGCGCGCGCGCACGCGCGCGCGTATGTGTGTGTATGTGCGTGTGTGCGTGCGCGCGCGCGCGTGTGTGTCTGTGTGTGCGTGTGTGTGTGTGTGTGTGTGTGTGTGTGTGTGCGCGCGCGCGCGCGCGCGTATTTTTGTGTGTTAATTATGCTTCTTTGCTTTGAATGAAAAACGTTGATATTCTGTTCATAATGTTTTCTTAAATATCAGTACAACCTTGAGTTAATCTGACAATAAATTGGTTTCAGTCAGTCAGTCAGAATTATTGGCAGAATAAATTTCCGACAATGGTCTCTCGGGGTTCAGTTTGAGATTGGTCTCTGAACGACATGGATGCTGCCAAGATAGATGAACTGAAGTACATCGGAGAAAAGATCATACCAGACAGAATTAAAAAGAGTTCTGACACAACAAAAAGAAATGTTTGAAGAGACAGCAAGAAGTTCTTTCTTTCTGAGAGCAATGATCTGTTTTACAAGAATCGACAAGGCGACAGTCTGCGAGTTCTTTCCACAGAAGACAGGGACGAAGCGCTACTCAGTGCTCACGCCCATCAACACGGCGGCCACGTGGGTGTGAACAAGACATAAGTACAATGATCATCCATTTCTATTTTATTGGCGTGTTGATGTCTTTGCTATCTATTCCCTCCTCCCTGCCCCTCCCCCCCACCCTATTTAACAATAGTACTTTACAAGTAGACCCTGCATAATAATACTACTCTGCTAAACAACGCAGCCCTTATCAAAGGCAAAAAAAGTATTGTTTGTTTCTGGTAACATGGCTGAAAAAATTGGGTAGGTCAGTTTTTTTTGTTTTTTTTTTCAGCACAGAAACGATAAAATCTTACATCTGCTGGAAGAAAACGGTTTGTCTCAAGAAGGAGAAAGACGACTCAAATTGTGTTTGCAATCCTGGCGTACACTTGCAGCTAAAATAAAAGTATGTCACTGCCAGCGTCAATTTACTGTAGTTTCCAAAAGCATGGTACTTAGGTCTTCCACAAAATCGACTTTCGATATAAGCTTGACTGTTGTGTGTGTGTGTGTGTGTGTGTGTGTGTGTGTGTGTGTGTGTGTTAGGAGAATTAAAGAAAAAGTCTAGGGTCGAGAGGGGAAAATTAGGTAGGGTCGTGTGACCAGAGACAAACAACTTTTTTCTTTGGACAAAGCTCTTTGCTCTTTCTGACACGCGTTTTTGCGTTAGCTTACATGTGTTGTAAAGTTAAACTGTTGAAAAACCCACAAAGTCTATAAACAGCAAAACTGGCACAGATTTCAAACACCATAATTCTGAGAAGTTTCGAGCCACACCATCTTCGTTTGCTACTTACAAACAACGTCACGAAAGTGAAGTAAATGATTGTGTCATGCTAACAAGACAGAAGGCCCAGACAGTTCACCAACTGCGTGCGGCACTTGTTCTTTGCACCACCACTCTGAAAAGACACCAAAATCTGTTCGTCGTGACCTTTGACCATTACCACGGCTAGAGTTGCTTTAATGAGTTAATCCTAATATTTTACACGCGCGCGCGCGCGCGCGTGCGCACGCACACACAACACACACACACACACACACACACACACACACACACACACACACACCACACTAAAACATTTTTTTTTTGTATGGAAGGCAAAAATAAAGCCAGGAAACTTTCTCACCTGCTTTTTATTAGACAGTGTATGTAGTCTTGAAGTCCAAACCAAATTGAAAATCCACAGCAACCTCTGTCTCTTTAGTAGTTGTCTGTCTATCTCTCTGTCTGTACGAATTTTGGATGTAGGAATCGGCCAAGACAAAGTTGAATCTTGTACGAGACCAAACACAAACCACTGTTGTTACTGCTGCTGGTGCTGCTTACGCAGACCCGCACGCATGCACATGCAATGTGCACGCCAGCACACATGCACACTTACGCATACAGACACACACGGCTGCAAATTCATGTTTCGCGCGCGCACACACATACACACGCGCGCGCGCGCGCACACACACACACACACACACACACACACACACACACACACACACACACACACACAGATTCACACACACACACACACACACACACACACACACACACACACACACACACACACACACACACACACACACACCGTATTATAAAACACAAAAGTTCATGTATGTCGACGCGACCACATCAACCAGGCTGCGGCACACATACATTACACTGTCACAATACATTCTAGCCAACGAGATCCCAATTCACAGATACACAACCATTCCATCTTTGTCAATAGAAATATTATTTTCAGCAACAAGTCAGTCAGACGAATGAAACATTAGAGAACGACACTGATTAAACATGACCAAAAAATACGTTAGACTTCTAGCCAAATCCCAACAATCTACCATTAGCTACATTTTACACTTGGCATCAAAACTACGCCAGATAATAATTAATCAATCAATAATTAAATAACGAAATAATTCCCTAAAAATGAAGCTCTGAGTCCGATTGGGTGTTTTTTCTGGGTCCAGGTTATCTTAGGCATATGTACTGCTCAAGGAACAGCCTGCTTGATATGTGATTTAAAGCAACAGCATTATCACTTGGAAGGAAACCATCTAAAAGAGCTGTTCAGCTGCATGACTATCTGCACACACACACACACACACACACACACACACACACACACACACACACACACACACACCACACAATAATTGCAATTATAAAAGCCGCTTTACACGCCAGCACATGCCCATACGCGCAATTTAACATGGCCAGAGTGATCTGACCTTTCACTCACAGACTTTATTTTTCTTGTGAGGTTTATGCTTGTGAAATACAAGAAACAGCTGTGAAGAAAAATAAACGTGGCCATTGCTACCTTGATCTTTGAGTCCCCCCCCCCCCCCCCCCCTTTTTTTTTTTCTTTTTTTTTTTTCTTTTTTCTTTTGTAAAGGTGATAATTGTGGATAGCAACTAACCCACCAACTTGTTGAGATCTGTCCAATAGTTCCCGAAAAATCCCCGAGAAACAGCTACGAAGGAAAATTAACGTGACCAGTAACTTTCACCTTTGACCCATAGACCTGATCTGTGAAACATGTACAAGCAATCCATCAAGTTAATTCAAGATCCATCCAGAATTTACGAAAAACAGGTTGTTGTTGTTTTTTTTTTTTGTTTTTTTTTTTGCGTACTGTCACACAAAACTGTGACAGACAAACGGAGCTGAAAACTTACCAGAGTTTGCAAACTGCAACAAAATTGACACAGTCAATATTCTACAGAAGGAGTCAATATTCTCCGTATTGACTCCAAAACATGTAGAAAACTGAACGGTTCATTTTTCTCCGGAGAAAAAAGAACCGGGGAGTCAATTTTCTACGGTGTCAATATTCTCCGTAACACCGGTCCCACATTGAATCTGTTGTTAACAAGCTGGCTCGCAGTCTCTTCATGCTTAAACAACTGAAGCCTTCAATAGATGCAAACGATCGAAAAATGTTTTTTCCATTCTCACTATCTCTCTAATTTCAACTATGCATCTGTAATCTGGGACTGTGCAGCAAAAATTCACCACAGAAAACTAGATTCAATGTACAAAATATTTCACAGACTCTTTGACGTAGACTACACTGTCTCATAGAAGTGTTTCGCAGCAATCACTCGTATCGTCAGCAATTACAGATTTGTACGTTGTCACCACACTAGTTATGTCAATATATGATACCACTAACTATCCTTACTCAGTGCTGAGCACTGCTTCTCTTAGAATACTGTTTTTTGTTTCATGTCAATGCCCTCACCATCATCATTCTCGTCTGGTTCATAACTCCACCAACAATTACAAATTCACAACAAACATCGGCATATAGTCACTGTTTATCTACCCCCCCCTTTTTCCTTCCTTTCCCAACCTCCACCTCCACCCCTTCCACATGTTGTCGTTGCTGTTGTCTGCATCTTATGATTGCGCATAATCATATGCATGCTTTTGTCAAACCTTTGCAAACAAATGCGTATGTGTGTGAATCATGTGCTCCATAATCCTGTGTGCCTGTATTTTTTTTCTCTCCTTTTTCATTTTTTTTTTTTTTCTTTTTCTTTTCATTTTCTTGTCCTTAGTTCTCATTGCATAATTTAGCTTAGCAAGGACAGATTGGAAAAATAGGCTCCGCCTAAAATCTCAATCCTTGATCAAATAAGAAGCTTTTTGAGTTCTGAGATCTGAGATCTGAGTTCTGAGATCTCTCTCTCTCTCTCTCTCTCTCTCTCTCTCTCTCTCTCTCTCTCTCTCTCTCTCTCTCTCTCTCCGTGTATCTGCGTGTGTATTCAAACGTGTGAGTGTGCGTGTGTGCGCACGCGCGCGCGCGTGTGTGTGTATGTGTGTGTGTCCCTCTGTCTGTCTGTCTGTCTGTCTGTCTGTCTGTCTCTCTCTCTCTCTCTCTCTCTCTCTCTCTCTCTCTCTCAGCATGCAAGCCTGCGCGTGTGTGACTGTGTGCATGTGTACGTACCGCGCTTCTGTGTGTGTGTGTGTGTGTGTGTGTGTGTGTGTGTGTGTGTGTGTGTGTGTGTGTGTGTGTGTGAGTGTGTGTGTGTGTGTGTGTGAGTGTGTGTGTGTGTGTGTGTGCATATCTCTCTCTCTCTCTCTCTCTTCTCTCTCTCTCTCTCTCTCTCTCTCTCTCTCTCTCTCTCTCTCTCTCTCTCTCTCTCTCTCTCTCTGAGCATGCAAGCTTGCACGTGTGTGTCTATGTGCGTGCGTGCGTACCGCGCTTCTGTTGTATGTACGTATGTGTATGTGTGTGTGTGTATGTGTGTGTGTGTGTGTGTGTGTGTGTGTGTGTGTGTGTGTGTGTGTCTGTATCTGTGTGTCTGTGTGTGTGCATTTATATGTGCATAAGCACATATGTGTGTCTGTCTGTCGGTCGGTCGGTCTCTCTGTTTGTCTGTGTGCTTGTATTTGTATATGTATAAGAAGCTTGTATGTGTGTGTGTGTGTGTGTGTGTGTGTGTGTGTGTGTGTGTGTGTGTGTGTGTGTGTGTGTGTGTGTGGGGAGTCAGCGTGCATTGTCTTTGTATGTTGATATTTGTTGCATGCAAAATGGACACGTTCTGAGACCATGCTGTTCATACCACCCACCCCCACGTCGCTTAATTTTGCTGTGGGATATTTAACGCGCACAGCGTGCAAGAGGCATACTGGATCTCTCTTCAGGTCGAAAGGTTTGCTTGGATACTGACTAGCTCAGAGGGTGTAGAAAACAACACGAGAAAAACACAATCCACCCAGACACTCGAACGACATATCCGACCTCTCCTCAAACCCCAAGATGAGTGCCCTTAAGCAACAGGCCACCGTTGCTCGACAGAGACACTGTGCACACACACCGCGTGTCACAGATCATCACGCCTAAAATATCGATCAGGGTTTCTGTCTGTGTGTGTGCCACATCCCCGGCGTGTTGAGCCACATTGCTGTCACGTCGGTCGATGGTGCGCAGGTACGGTTTCGTGTTCAACCTGTTGACTTTCACGAAGCCATATGTGATTGTGTACTTGCACACACACACACACACACACACACACACACACACACACACCACACCACCACCCGCACACACACACAGCACACACGCACCATCGCCGCACACACACACCACACAACACACACACACCACACGCACACACACACACACGCACACACACACACACACACATACACCACACACACACACACACGCACGACGCACGCACCACCAAAACACACACATACACACAACACACATACGCACGCACGCACGCACGCACGCAACCACATACGCACCAAGCACGCACGCAGCACCACAGCACGCAACACACACACACACACACACACACGCACCCGCGCGCGCGCGCGCGCGCGCGGCGCGATGGTATGGGATACGGACACCTACATACACCTGCCCTTGGGTCTATCGTCTACTTGTCTCACTTCCCCTATTTTCTCTCTCTCTCTCTCTCTCTCTCTCTTCTCTCTCTCTCTCTCTCTCTCTCTCTCTCTCTGTATGCGCGTGCGCGCGCGCGCGCGCGAGTGTGTGTGTGTGTGTGTGTGTGTGTGTGTCTTTATGTCTGTCTGCCTGTCTGTCTCTGTCTCTGTCTTTGTCTCTGCCTGCAATTGTGCGCGCGTGTGTGTGTACGAGCGTGCGCGCCTTTGTGTGTGTGTGGGGGGGGGGGTGCGTTTCTGTTAGAGAGAGAGAGAGAGAGAGAGAGAGAGAGAGAGAGAGAGAGAGAGAGAGGACGTGAAGGAGAGCAAGAAAAATCAAACAGGCGTAGGCGTGGAAAAAAATGTAGCAGTGAACAATATGTGAGAAAGTCGACACCACCTGTTGGCCAGATGTCACACAAAATCCCCAAGCACAAATATTGCAAAGCGAGCTGTATGAATATGACTGAATAACAGTTGAAAAGAGGGAACTTGTTTTGCATTGTGAAAGGATGGGGAACAAGGGGAGAGCTGCTTACCCTAACCCTGACACACACAGTGCCATCGTTAGACTGAGATCCTACAGACACGGCACCGGCACGGCACTGAAACGCCACAGACACTATGACACTGGCCTGAACTACAGAGTGACTCTCTGAAACCCCAGCAGCACCACACCCTCATCAGTGCCAACACCACCACCACACCCACACCAGTGCCCACACCGTCACGACACCCATACCAGTGCTGGCACCGTCACAACACCCATACCAGTGCCGACACCGTCACGACACTCATACCAGTGCTGACACCGTCACAACACCCATACCAGTGCCGACACCGTCACGACACTCATGCCAGTGTTGACACCGTCACAACACCCATACCAGTGCCGACACCGTCACAACACCCATACCAGTGCCGACACCGTCACAACACCCATACCAGTGCCGACACCGTCACAACACCCATACCAGTGCCGACACCGTCACAACACCCATACCAGTGCCGACACCACCATCACACCCATACCAGTGCCGACACCACCACCACACCCATACCATGCCGACACCACCACCACACCCACATCATGCCGACACCACCACCACACCCATACCAGTGCTGACACACCACCACACCCATACCAGTGCCGACACCACCACCACACCCATACCAGTGCCGACACCAACACCACACCCATACCATTGCCGACACACCACCACACACCCATACCAGTGCCGACACCCCCACCACACCCATACCAGTGCCGACACCGTCGCAACACCCATACCAGTGCCGACACCGTCACAACACCCATACCAGTGCCGACACCGTCACAACACCCATACCAGTGCCGACACCGTCACAACACCCATACCAGTGCCGACACCGTCACAACACCCATACCAGTGCCGACACCGTCACAAAACCCATACCAGTGCCGATACCGTCACGACACCCACACCAGTGCTGGCACCGTCACAACACCCATACCAGTGCCGACACCGTCACTACATCCATACCAGTGCCGACACAACTACCACATCCACATCAGTGCCGACACCACCACCACATCCACATCAGTGCCGACACCACCACCACACCCATACCAGTGCTGACACCACCACCACACCCATACCAGTGCTGACACCAACACCACACCCATACCATTGCCGACACCACCACCACACCCATACCAGTGCCGACACCCCCACCACACCCACACCAGTGCTGACACCAACACCACACCCATACCAGTGTTGACACCATTACAACACCCATACCAGTGCCGACACCATCACGACACCCATACCAGTGCCAACAACGTCACGACACCCACACCAGTGCTGACACCACCACCACACCCATACCAGTGCCGACACCGTCACGACACGACACCCATACCAGTGCCGACACCGTCACGACATCCATACCAGTGTTGACACCGTCACCACACCCATACAAGTGTTGACACCGTCACGACACCCATACAAGTGTTGACACCGTCACCACACCCATACAAGTGTTGACACCGTCACCACACCCATACAAGTGTTGACACCATCACGACATTCATACCAGTGCCGACAAAGTCAAGACACCCATACCTGTGCCAACACCGTCACGACACCCATACCAGAGCCCACACTATCACGACACCTTGGCCACCGTCACGACATCCATGCCAGTGCCCACACCGTCACGACACCCATACCACTGCCGACACAAGTCACGACACCCATACCACTGCCGACACCGTCACGACAAACATATCAGTGCCGACACCAATGACACCCATATCAGTGCCCAAACCTATTGACACCCATGCCAGTAGCAACACCGTCACGACACCCATACTAGTGTGACACTATCATAACACCCACACCAGTGGTGACACCATGACAACAGGAGACTTCGGTCCATGGAACAATTCATGTAGTGCCGGCTGTGTTTGGTGCTGGGGACAGTGCGGCCTTGATGTGAAGGTACTGACCTCCTGCACCATTGCTGAGACGATGCCAGACATTCAGCACCGATGCGTTGACCTGAGGAGCGTTCCTGTCAACTATTGCACAAAGCAGCCATGCCAGAACATTTTCTTTCAAATCATCACAGGCACCCAAAACCTAATTTGTGATTGCTTTTTTATGCAGTTGTACTTGCTTGATTTAGCAAATGACAGACTCGTGTGTTCTAACCTAGCTTCACTTATGGACATGTATCTCTTTGTGGTCTCTGTTAGTTGCTTATTAACCAAAATATCATGAATATCTCCCTCAGCTTGGTAGAACTGCGTTACATGGTCTGATCTTGACAGAACGAAATGTTTGTGACAATATGTTCATATATTTATTGTTTAACATCTGTCTCGTTAGGGGTTTTTATCATTTTTCATCTTGTCCTCAAACTCAGACTGTGGGCAGTGAGGAGGGTCAATTGTCTCAGTGTTGGCAAATATGGGGAAAAGTTTCGTCTGACCGTGAAGTCTTCGTGGAGAAATTGTTCGTCTGACCGTGATGTCTTCATGAAAAATGTTCGTCTGACCGTGATGTCTTCATGGACACAATGTTCGTCTGACCGTGATGTCTTCATGGAGACAATGTTCGTCTGACCGTGATGTCTTCATGGAGAAATGTTCGTCTGACCGTGATGTCTTCATGGAGACAATGTTCGTCTGACCGTGATGTCTTCATGGAGAAATGTTCGTCTGACCGTGATGTCTTCATGGAGACAATGTTCCTCTGACCGTGATGTCTTCATGGGAAAATGTTCGTCTGACCGTGATTTCTTCGAGGAGAAAGATGTTCGTCTGACCGTGATGTCTTCATGGAAAAATGTCGTCTGACCATGATGTCTTCGTGGAGAACATGTTCGTCTGACCGTGATGTCTTCGTGGAGAACATGTTCGTCTGACCGTGATGTCTACATGGAAAAATGTTCGTCTGACCGTGATGTCTTCGTGGAGAACATGTTCGTCTGACCGTGATGTCTTCGTGGAGAAAATGCTGGTCTCCCGGTGATTACCGGATGGACAAAGTGCTGGCTTGGTCAACAGTAATTTCCAACTGGAGAAAGCCCTATTCTCACAGAGGACATGATAGTCTGACCCAATGCTATTGTAACAGACAACATTCTAGTCTGACCAAGAAAATGCTATTCAAACAGAAAAAATGCTATTCGAACAGAAAAATGTTATTCGACCAGAGAACATGCGATTCTAACAGAGAACATGCTACTCTAACTGAGAACATGCGATTCTAACAGAGAACATGCTACTCTAACAGAGAACATGCTACTCTAACAGAGAACATGCTACTCTAACTGAGAACATGCTACTTTAACTGAGAACATGCGATTCTAACAGAGAACATGCGATTCTAACAGAGAACATGCTACTCTAACAGAGAACATGCTACTCTAACAGAGAACACGCTACTCTAACATAGAAAATGCTGTTCTAACAGAGAGCCGGCTATTCTAACAGATAACATGCTTGTCTGACCGTGAGTACCACGTGGAGAATGAGCTGGTCTGATCCTGATTTCCACATGGAGAAAAAGCTGGTCTGCCCTGATTTCCACATGGAGAAAATGCTGGTCTGCCCTGATTTGCACATGGAGACAATGTTGGTCTGACCGTGATTTTCACATGGAGAAAATGCTGGTCTGCCCTGATTTGCACATAGAGAAAATGTTGGTATGACCGTGATTTCCACATGGAGAAAATGCTGGTCTGCCCTGATCACCATAGTGGAGAAAATGCTGGTCTGCCCTGATTTGCACATGGAGAAAATGCTGGTCTGCCCTGATCGCCATAGTGGAGAAAATGCTGGTCTGCCCTGATCACCATAGTGGAGAAAATGACTGGTCTGCCCTGATCGCCATAGTGGAGAAAATGCTGGTCTGCCCTGATCGCCATAGTGGAGAAAATGCTGGTCTGCCCTAGTCACCTTAGTGGAGCCCTGCTATCTAAAAGGAGGAAAGGCTGTTCTGACGCTGATTTCCGAACGGAGGAAATGCTGCTGTCCCTCCTCTCTCTCTCTCTCTCTCTCTCTCTCTCTCTCTCTCTCTCTCTCTCTCTCTCTCTCTCTCTCTCTCTCTTTCTAAGGATCTGAATCTGAATCTCCCTGTCAAGTAAGGAGGATAAAGTGACAAACAGCAGAAACGATGAAGACATGAAAACACAGACGAAAACACGTGTGAGGTGGAAAAGAAAGAACTGAAAGGGGCGGACTATCTGACAAAGATGTGAAAGGATACTAGCACACTGCCCAGCGTCCGATACAACACGAACACACTGACAAACATCAGATACAAAATGACCACACTGACAAACATCAAATAGAAAATGGACACACTGACAAACATCAGGTACAAAATGGACACACTGACAAACATCAAATAGAAAATGGACACACTGACAAACATCAGATACAAAATGGACACAACTGACAAACTCAGATACAAAATGGACACACTGACAAACATCAGATACAAAATGGACACACTGACAAACATCAAATAGAAAATGGACACACTGACAAACATCAGATACAAAATGGACACACTGACAAACATCAGATACAAAATGGACACACTGACAAACATCAGATACAAAATGGACACACTGACAAACATCAAATAGAAAATGGACACACTGACAAACATCAGATACAAAATGGACACACTGACAAACATCAATATATAAAACGGACACACTGACAAACATCAATATATAAAACGGACACACTGGCAAACATCAGATACAAAATGGACGCACTGACAAACATCAAATAGAAAATGGACACACTGACAAACAACAATATATAAAACGGACACACTGACAAATATCAGATACAAAATGGACACACTGACAAACAACAATATGCAAAATGGACACACTGACAAACATCAGATACAAAATGGACACACTGACAAACATCAGATACAAGACGGACATACTGACAAACATCAGATGCAAAACGGAGACACTGACAAACATCAGATACAAAATGGACATACTGACAAACATCAAATAGAAAATGGACACACTGACAAACATCAATATACAAAATGGACACACTGACAAACATCAATATACAAAATGGACATACTGACCAATATCTTATACATTGACAAATATCAGATACACACTGGACACACTGACAAACATAATATACAAAACTGACATACTGACAAACAACAGATACAAAACTGACACATTGACAAACATCAGACAAACAATGACACACAGACAAACATCAGATAAAAAAAAATGGACACACAGACAAACATCAAATAAAAAGAATTGACACGCCGACAAACATCACATACAAAATGGACACACTGGCAAACATCAGATACAACATTGACACACTGGCAAACATAAAAGATTCACTGGATACACGGACAAACATCAGATACAAAATGGACACCCTGACAATGATTGGATACAAAATAGACACAATCACATACATCAGACAAAAGACGAACCACTGACAAACATCAGACAGATGATGACACACTGACAAACATCAGACAGATACTGACACACTGACAAACATCAGACAGATGACGATACACTGACAAACATCAGACAGATGATGACACACTGACAAACATCAGACAGATGATGACACACTGACAAACATCAGACAGATGATGACACACTGACAAACATCAGACAGATGATGACACACTGACAAACATCAGACAGATGACGATACACTGACAAACATCAGACAGATGATGACACACTGACAAACATCAGACAGATGCTGACACACTGACAAACATCAGACAGATGACGATACACTGACAAACATCAGACAGATGATGACACACTGACAAACATCAGACAGATGATGACACACTAACAAACATCAGACAGATGATGACACACTGACAAACATCAGACAGATGATGACACACTAACAAACATCAGACAGATGATGACACACTAACAAACATCAGACAGATGATGACACACTAACAAACATCAAATAAAGAATAACACACTGACAAACATCAGACAGATGATGACACATTGACAAACATCAGACAGATAATGACACACTGACAAACATCAGACAGATGCTGACACACTGACAAACATCAGACAGATGATGACACAGTGACAAACATCGGACAGAAGACGACACACCGACAAACATCATGCAGATGCTGACACACACAAATATCAGACAGATGATGACACACTGACAAACATCAGACAGAAGATGACACACTGACAAACATCAGATAGAGAATAACACACTGACAAACATCAGATAGAGAATAACACACTGACAAGCATCATGGAGATGCTGACACACTGACAAATATCAGACAGATGATGACACACTGACAAACATCAGACAGATGATGACACACTGACAAACATCAGACAGATGATGACACAGTGACAAACATCAGACAGAAGACGACGCACTGACAAACATCATGCAGATGCTGACACACTGACAAACATCAGACAGATGATGACACACTGACAAACCCAAAATACTGAAAATCATAAGAGAAAAGACAGACAAATCGGACCGGTAAGTGCACTCACCCATTCAGAAAATGGACTTCTTTAAACCTTCAATTCCTCTTTTAAGACATCCTTGTTGACATTGACTTTGGACCTGTCCTTTTGACCTTACCTTCGCACACATCCTGTTGGCATTGTCTGTGAACTTGTCCTTATGACTTGACTTCAGACATGTTCTTTTGACCTTGTTTTCACACCTGTCTCTGTGACATTGCCTTGGGGTCTGTCCTTTAGATCTTGTCATTGGGTCTGTCCTTTTGACCTTGTCTTTGGGTCTGTCCTTTTGACCTTGTCTTTGGGTCTGTCCTTTTGACCTTGTCTTTGGGTCTGTCCTCTTGACTTTGCTTTTGGTTCGTCCTTTTGTCTATGTGTCTGTCCCTTTAAGCTTGTAAATGGACCTACCTTTTTTACTTTGTCTTTACGTTTATATTTGGAATTTTTCCTTGGAACATATCAAAGTGATTTTGAGAGAGAGAGAGAGAGAGAAAGAGAGAGAGACAGAGACAGAGACAGAGACTGAGGCAGAGAGACAGAAAGAGATATAGAGAGTCAGAGTGAGAGAATTGAAAAGAAACAGGTAAGGTAGTTGTGGCCACCCTTGACGTACTCCCTTCGACATCACCACGGGAGCAGGTTTTCATAGGCCTGCTTTGTTTTGATCAAGGTTGTCATAGGCCTGCCTTGTTCTGATCAATGTTGTCATAGGCCTGCTTTGTTCTGATCAACCTCAGTCTTAAGAAAAAGGCTCAGGCTATTTTTCCCCAGGGAGGACTTCTAGCCGGGGGAATTCTTTTGAAACGCTGTCCATTATTCAAACCCACGCCTTTTACTTATCATATAATCCGCCTCCACCTTTTTCCTTCAGCGGTCGTCAGCTCCAGGCTGCACACCAAAAATTAAAGAGCCAAGGTCTTGTTCAAGGAGTCGTGTATTTATAGACAGACACAATTTGATTGTTCTGAAAATTTCCAATGTGTCTGAAAACGGGTTCTCCTTCTTGACCTTCATATGCCTTTTACTACCTGGTAGGTGGTTCCAAGCAGACAGATCCTTCTTCGTCGTTCGCTCAGACAGGAATCCCTGATGCACTGACGAAGGCTGCTGTCCAGCGGAGGCCCTCCAGAGATCCGTAGAGTTTCTCCCTCATCGGTTGGTCAGCAGGCCAGGTCTCTGCTCTCGGGTTATGGTGTGTTGGACAGTCCTGTAGGAAGTGTTCCACTGTCATTGGGGCTGTACTGCAGGGGCACACTGCAGACTCGCCGTGCGGAACCTTGTGAACATGTGATGGTGTAGCCTGGAGTGGCCCGTCCTCAGCCTCACAATGTTTACTTGGTCTGGTCTGGGTAAGAGGTAGTAGGCATCTGCTGTCCGGTTGTAATCTGGATGTAGCTGAAGCCATCTTTTCCTCTGCTTCTCCTTGATGATTGTCTTGGCCTCTTCATAGGAGATTTCCTGTTCCTCTTGTGGCTGCTGTCCTCCTTCCTTCGCCAGTTGGTCTGCCTCCTCATTGCCTGCTATGTTGCAGTGTGAGGATATCCACTGAATGATGGTTAGTTCAGTGGCCATCTGCAAGCAGTCAGATTAAAATGCAAGGAATTGTTCTACTTCGGGTAGACCACCTGGGTGCAAAGACAGGGTCAAGTATGACCGTTAAGACTTCCATCCAATGTGACGTCAGCCAGGCGGCAGCCCCTGCATTTTAGCATCGTTTCATTGGTGCACACTTACCAGTGCACATTCGTTTGCAATAAAAGCATGGGATCCTGAGAGATGAAAAGTCTGTCATCTCTGTTGACATGTATTTAATCATTCGCATCTGTCATTGGAATGGTCCAGTCAACTCCATTCTTTAAGAGTCTTCACGGTGTTTTCGTGAGATTATTCCAGTATTTATTTGTTTCGTAAGTTTTCTTACTCTTCCTTTAAATCTGGATGAGCGGCCACTTCGTCTCTGTATGTCGAACTCTTGCAAAATAGTCTAGGGTATAACAGCTTTGATCTTGTTTGTTGAGGTGAATGTTAAATTTCTTATCACATTTGATTGGCGAACCTGTAACCCAGTTCTTACCGTTGCCTTACCTGCCAGTGTGTCTGCTCTCTCATTTCCTTTGATGCCTGCATGTTCTGGGCAGCGCATCCATGTGAGTCCGTCCAATGGAAGGCTGAACGTGACCCCATATCAGGCAGGGCTTCCCATTCCACTTTCCACTTTTTGAAGCAGATTCACAGACTCAGTCACTATCATGGCTTGCTGAGTTCTAAGGTGGCCTGTGGATGAGAGCCAATGGAGTGTTTGTGTCACTGCTTCAACTTCCATTGTTAGACTTGAAGCTGTTACGTTGCTTGCACCATTGTCTTCCTGGATCATTTTGATTCAATTGGATCCCCAACTGGCTTACTTTTTGTGACTGAACCGTCAGTGTATATAAAATCTATCTTTTATGCCGAGTTTTTCCACCCACGACTGAATTTCTGTGATGCTTTCGCAAAATGGACATTCACGACTGTATCTTCCAACCTCAAAAACGATGCCTGTTTGGCAGATATGTTTGAAGCAGTCAGGATGCTTTTCACATTTCTTAGTTTCTTTGAGTATTTGTAACTGGCACACAAGCTTTATATCATCTTCTACCGGTCCTGTTGATGATTTTCCATGTCCTAGAGAATTGTTTCCATGACTGCTGCATGTTGTAAGTTTCAAGTGCTCTAAAATATGCTTCCTAGATTATGAATGATGCCATCGGTACAAATCCTGAAAAACAAATGATTTGATCGGGGGATGGATTTAAAGGTTGGATAGGGGGTGTTCATTTGATCATTAATCAATTCACTACTAAATCTACAGCTCAAATTTATGCCATGGCTCAAAACGCTGACATGGAGCATCTAGTGATTTGCTTTATTTTCCTAAGTGTGGTGTATGGCCTCACAAGGCAGTCGCCAGATAAATCCCTTCGCCTCAGGCTGAACGGATCACATTACGGGAAAGAAACGATCTACAATGAACACCGCTGGCCGTCTCATGTTTCTGTGCCTCGCTCTGGGCCTGGTGTTCGAGTCTCTGGGAATACCCGTGAGTAGTTCAGCTTCTGTCGCTGTGTCTGCGGCTCAGCTGTTATTGTTGTTCTGTTTGGGGTGTGATCAATGTTGCTCCTACCGCACGCTCCTTTCCCTCTCTTCTTTGTTTTCACGTCAGCTTTATTGTTTTCTCAGCTTTGGTTCAGCTTAATTGTTGCTACTGTTTTGGTCAGGTTGCTTGTGACATTATTTCTTTTTTAACTAATGCTTTGCATCATTTTTAGGTTATCATGGTTACATTCATTTTTTGTGTGCTTTCTTTTGATTAGGTTTACTTTGACATAATTTTTTTTAACTTTATTGTTGATCTGGTTTTGTTTGTTTTTGTTAATATTTGTTGTTGCTCCATTGTTGTTGTTGTTTTTGTTGTTGTTGCTGTTGCTAAGTACTTCCATAGATATTCCATAAAGAAGAAAATCCGTTACAGGCCATTACAGCTGTTAGTATCGGCTATAACGAGGTAACTAAAACATCAGGCATCATCCGTGACTCATAATGAAGATACCTGTTAATTTTCACAAAGATTGGTCAAGTACTTTCGAAGATATTCCATAAAGAAGAAAAACCATTACAGGCCATTACAGCCGTTAGTTACGGCTATAAGAGTAAACTTAATATCGGGCATTATTCCTAACCCATAATGAATATACCTGCTAATGTTCACAAAGATCGGCCAAGTACTTTCTGGGATATTCCATAAAACCGTTACAGGCCGTTAGAGCCGTTAGTAACGACTATAACGGTAAACTAAAACATCGGGCATTATTCGTGACGCATAATGAACATACCTACAAATTTTCAGAAAAATCAGCCAAGTACTTTCTGAGATATTTCATAAATAAGAAAAAACCGTTACAGGCCGTTACAGCTGATAGTAACGGCTATAACGGGATAAACTAAAACATTGGGCATCATCCATGACCCATAATGAAGATACCTGATAATTTTCAGAAAGATCGGCCAAGTACTTTCGGAGATATTCCATAAAGAAGAAAAACCGTTGCAGGCCGTCACAGCCGTTAGTAACGGTTATAACGGTAACATAAAACATCGGGCATTGTTCGTGACCCTTAATGAACATACCTACAAATTTTCAGAAAGATCGGCCAAGTACTTTCGGAGATATTCCATAAAGAAGTAAAACCGCTACAGGCCATTACAGCTGTTAGTAACGGCTATAACGGGGTAAACTAAAACATCGGGCATCATCCATGACTCATAATGAACGTACCTGATAATTTTCACAATGATCAGCCAAGTACTTTCGGAGATATTCCATAAAGAAGAAAATCCGTTACAGGTCGTTATAGCCGTTATTAACGGTTATAACGCTAAACTAAACATCGTATATTATTCGTGACCCATAATGAACATACCTGCTAATTTTCACAAACATCAGCCAAGTACTTTCGGAGATATTCCATAAAGAAGAAAAACCGGTACAGGCCGTTACAGCCGTTAGTAACGGCTATAACGGTAAACTTAACATCGGCCATTATTCCTAACCCATAATGAACATCCCTGCTAATTTTCACAATGATCGGCCAAGTACTTTCTGAGATATTCCATAAAACAGTTACAGGCCGTTACAGCCGTTTGTAACGGCTATAACGGTAAACTAAAACATCGGGCATTATTCGTGACGCATAATGAACATACCTATTTATTTTCAGAAAGTTTCAAAATGGAGTGACTGACGGCGGAGAACGAAGCAAAATTTAGAAAGAGAGGGTGTTAGTTACCGCCAATGACATTGACAAACAAAGCACATGACAAGACACGATGCATTTCAACCACTTGGGTCTTCTTCAGGCGAAAAAATAAATCACATTTAACATTTAAGACAGTACAAACAAAGAACGAAATTGACTCATCTGTTGTTAGTCCATGTGGTGGGGAGAATAGCCGCTAGGCGGAAATGACAAGGGGGATTATGGGAGAGGAAAAGGAGGGGGGGGGGGTTCGTGGGGGGAGTGGGGGGGGGTGATACGATAGGGTTGTGTGTCTAGTTTAGTGGGGTGGTGTGATATCTTTGTGACGGTTGTGATAATGGTGGATTGATAATAATGGTAAGGAGGGGGGGGGGGGGGAGGTAAACTGAAAAAAAAAAATTATATATAGAAGGGGTAAATAAGTACATGAACAGAAGAAACTTTTAAAAAAAATTAAAAAAAAGAAAAGTTTAGGTGAATAAAATAAATGATTTCGCTGGGTGATGAAAGAGGTGGTGGTAGTTATGCGTGGGTAGTTGTGAAAGGTGTGTGGGTAATGTTAATGAGGGAGGGAAGGGGATGGGAGATAAATGGGTGATAAGGTATGATTGGGAGGGGGGGGGGGAGGGGGGTTGAGGAAAAACAAAAAGGAGGAGGGTAATGTGTGGGGGGGGGGGGGGGAAGGAAGGGGGGCAAGAGAAGGAGAGCTCATATCTCTTCATCCACTATGGGGTGGGGGGTGGGGGTGGGGGTGGGAGGTTGGGAGGTTCATATTGATAGTGTTGTTTAAAAAAAGTAAACAATGCTGTGGGATGATGTTCATTGTAACAGTTGAAATAATGTGTTGGCATCAATATGCTGCTGTTTGTTGAGAGAAGATAGCAGTGATCAATGAAAAACAGGGTATCATGTGTTGCACACACACACACACACACACACACACACACACACACACACACACACACACACACACACACACACACAAAGGGGGGGGGGGGGACCACATGTAAACAATGTTCTAGGTGAGTTAAGATCGTGTGATCATAATGAGACTAACTGTGGAAAATTTTCACACACATATTCATACATACACACACACACACACACACACACACACACACACACACACACACACACACACACACACAAAGAGGGGTAAAAATTATTATCATTAATCAGTCACTGATGGGTGATGATCATCTGATCAGTGACTGATTAATGATAATAATTTTTACCCCTCTTTGTGTGTGTGTGTGTGTGTGTGTGTGTGTGTGTGTGTGTGTGTGTGTGTGTGTATGAATATGTGTGTGAAAATTCCTGTGAAAACAACACCTGTGCACTGTGTGCATTTTGCGACGCATGAATATCTTCTGACTGAAGAGAAGTTTCTACTTCATTTGGAATACTTTACAGTCCCCAACTAAAACTTGAAAAATTGTTTCTTGATGGCTTTGTTTTAGTTGTCGATATTCTTGTTTCTTTTTGTTAAACTGCAAGATTAGCAACACCACACACACACACACACACACACACACACACACACACACACGTGTGTGTGTGTGTGTGTGTGTGTGTGTGTGTGTGTGTGTGTATGTGTGTGTGTGTGTGTGTGTGTGTGTGTGTGTGTGTGTGTGTGTGTGTGTGTGTGTGTGCTAATCTTGCAGTTTAAGAAAAAGAAACAAGAATATCGACAACTGAAACAAAGCCATCAAGAAACAATTTTTCAAGTTTTAGTTGGGGACTGTAAAGTATTCCAAATGAAGTAGAAACGTCTCTTCAGTCAGAACATATTCATGCGTCGCAAAATGCACACAGTGCACAGGTGTTGTTTTCACAGGAATCAACAGTGTGTGTTTTAGCCAAAGCAAATTCACGTTGCTCAATCGATTTTGTCAGTGTCACAAAGTTGGGATTAGGCCTACATGAATGTACTGAGAGCGATTGGGCTGAAGGAACATTGTACAGAATTGTACACACACACAAACACACACACACACACAAATACACACACACAAACACACACACACACACAAACACACACACACGCGCGCGCGCGCGCGCATGCGCGCGCAGAGAGATGACAAAGAGTCAGAGAGAGAGACAGAGAGAGAATACATCTGAGTCACTTGTAGCTCTACAGTTGCACACATTTGAACAGTGGTGTGTCCACCTATTTAAGATGTCCTGTTCATCTATCAGTCTTCGCTCTTTTTCTGTGTGGTAGTCATTCACTGTTGTTTTGTGCTGGTCTTAACGGTCTACTTTAGACATTTTCGATAATTTGTTAAAAACAGGTCTACATGTCATATGACTACAGTATGGTGTTCATTTCTCAAGAAAAAAAAATCGCCGGAAGAATTTAATAGATAAACAAGATGCAAAGCATATATACGTACTCCCAGTTTATCCTGAATACACGTGAGATATTCCATAAAGAGGAAAAACCGTCTTGGGCTGGTGTAACCGTTAGTAATGGCTATTCTGGTAAACATCAGCCATCATCTGTGACCTATCATGAACATATTTACAAATTTTCAGAAAGATCGACCAAGAACTTTCTGAGATTTTCCTTTAGGAAGAAAACCATTATGGGCCATTAGTAACGGCTATAACGGTAAACTTAAACATCGGGCATCATCCGTGACCCATAATGAACATACCTACAAATTTTACGAAATATCGGCCACGTACTTTCTGTGATATTCCATGAAGAAGAAAAACCTTTAGGGGCCCTTACAAGCATTAGTAACAGCTGTAACGGTAAACTAAAACATCGGGCATTATTCGTAATCCATTATGAACATACCTGCTACTTTTCACTAAGATCGGCGAATTACTTTCTGAGATATTCCATGAAAAAGAAAAACAGCCGTTAGTAACGGCTATAATGGTAAAATAAACATCAGACATTGTTCGTGACCCATAATGAACATACCTACAAATTTTCAGAAAGATCGGCCATGTACTTTCTGAGATACTCCATAAAGAAGAAAAACCACTACAGGCCGTTACATCTGTTAGTAACGGCTATAACGGGGTAAACTAAAAAAAATCGGGCATCATCCATGACTCATAATGAACGTACCTGATAATTTTCACAAAGATCGCCCAAGTACTTTCGGATATATTCCATAAAGAAGAAAAACCGTTACAGGTCGTTACAACCGTTATTAACGGTTATAACGCTAAACTAAACATCGGCATTATTCGTGACCCGTAATGAACATACCTGCTAATTTTCACATAGATCGGCCAAGTACTTTCGGAGATATTCCATAAAGAAGAAAACCATTACAGGCCGTTACAGCCGTTAGTAACGGCTGTAACGGTAACCTAAAACATCGGGCATTATTCTTGACCCATAATGAACATACCTACAAATTTCAGAAAGATCAGCCAAGTGCTTTCTGTGATATTCCATGAATAAGAAAAACCGTAAGGGACAGTTACAGCCGTTAGTAACGGCTATAACGGGGTAAATTTAAACATCGGGCATCATCCGTGACTCATAATGAAGATACCTACTAATTTTCACAAAGATCGGCCAAGTACTTTCGGAGATATTCCATAAAGAAGAAAAATCGTTACAGGCCGTTATAGCCGTTAGTAACGGCTATAACGTTAGTAACGGCTATAACAGTAACCAAAAACATCGGGCATTATTCGTGACGCATAATGAACATACCTACAAATTTTCAGAAAGATCGGCCAAGCGCTTTCTGAGATAATTCATAAAGAAGAAAAACCGTTACAGGCCGTTACAGCTGATAGTAACGGCTATAACGGCGTAAACTAAAACATCGGGCATCATCCATGTCTCATAATGAACATACGTGCTAATTTTCACAAAGATCGGCCAAGTACTTTCGGAGACATACCATAAAGAAGAAAAACCGTTACAGGCCGTTACAGCCGTTAGTAACGGCTATAACGGTAAACTAAAACATCGGGCATATCCGTGACCCATAATGAACATACCTACAAATTTTCATAAGAAAGTTACCTGTCTCGTCTCCAAGCGCTTTCTGAGATAATTCATAAAGAAGAAAAACCGTTACAGGCCGTTACAGCTGATAGTAACGGCTATAACGGCGTAAACTAAAACATCGGGCATCATCCATGTCTCATAATGAACATACGTGCTAATTTTCACAAAGATCGGCCAAGTACTTTCGGAGACATACCATAAAGAAGAAAAACCGTTACAGGCCGTTACAGCCGTTAGTAACGGCTATAACGGTAAACTTAAACATCGGGCATCATCCGTGACCCATAATGAACATACCTACAAATTTTCATTAAAAGCTTACTGTCTCGTCTCCAAGTGCTTTCTGAGATAATTCATAAAGAAGAAAAACCGTTACAGGCCGTTACAGCTGATAGTAACGGCTATAATGGCGTAAACTAAAACATCGGGCATCATCCATGTCTCATAATGAACATACGTGCTAATTTTCACAAAGATCGGCCAAGTACTTTCGGAGACATACCATAAAGAAGAAAAACCGTTACAGGCCGTTACAGCGTTAGTAACGGCTATAACGGTAAACTAAAACATCGGGCATCATCCGTGACCCATAATGAACATACCTACAAATTTTCAAAAATCGGCACGTACTGTTCTGGATCTCCATAGAAGAAAAACCTTACAGGCCGTTACACTGTTAGTAACGGCTTAACGGGTAAACTAAAAATCGGGCATCATCCATGACTCATAATGAACTACCTGTAATTTTCACAAAGATCGCCAAGTACTTTCGGAAATTCCATAAAGAAGAAAAACCGTTACAGGCGTTACACGTTATAACGGTATAACGTAAACTAAACATCGGGCATTATTCGTGACCCTAATGAACATACTGCTAATTTTCAAGATCGGCAAGTACTTTCGAGATATTCCATAAAGAAGAAAAACCATTACAGGCCGTTACAGCGTTAGTAACGGCTGTAACGGTAAACTAAACATCGGGCTTATTCTGACCCATAATGAACATACTACAAATTTCAAAAGATCGGCCAATTACTTTCTGTGATATTCCATGAAGAAGAAAAACCGTTAGGGCGTTACACCGTTATAACGGCTATAACGGTAAATTAAACATCGGGCATTATTCGTGACCATAATGAAATACCTCTAATTTTCACAAAGATCGGCCAAGTACTTTCGGAGATATTCCATAAAGAAGAAAAACCTTACAGGGCCGTTAACGCATCGTTAGTAACGGCTATAACGGTAACCAAAAAACATCGGGCATATTCTGACCATAATGAACATACCTACAAATTTTCAGAAAGATCGCCAAGGCTTTCTGGATATTCATAAAGAAGAAAAACCGTTACAGCGTTACAGCGTTAGTAACGGCTATAACGGCGTAAACTAAAATCGGGCATCATCCTGCTCATAATGAACATACTGCTAATTTTCACAAGATCGGCCAAGTACTTTCGGAGAATCCATAAAGAAGAAAAACCGTTACAGGCCGTTACAGCCGTTAGTAACGGCTATAACGGTAACTTAAACATCGGGCATATCGTGACCCATAATGAACATACCTACAAATTTCGAAAGATCGGCCAGTACTTTCTGTGATATTCCATGAAGAAGAAAAACCGTTAGGGGCCTTACAGCTTAGTAACGCTATAACGGTAAACTAAAACATCGGGCATTATCGTAATCATATGAACATACCTGCTAATTTCACAAAGATCGGCAATACTTTCGAGATATTCCATAAAAAGAAAAACAGCCGTTAGTAACGGCCTTATACGGTAACTAAATAAACATCGGGCATTATTCGTGACCATAATGAACATACCTCAATTTTCAGAAAATCGGCCACGTACTTTCTGATATTCCATAAGAAGAAAAACCATACAGGCCGTTACACGTTAGTAACGGCTAACGGGTAAAAAAAAAATCGGGCATCATCCATGACTCATAATGAACATACCTGTAATTTCACAAAGATCGCCAATACTTTCGGATATTCCATAAAGAAGAAAAACCGTTACAGGCGTTACAACCGTTATAACGGCTATAACGGTAAACTAAACATCGGGCATTATTCGTGACCCTAATGAACATACCTGCTAATTTTCACAAGATCGGCCAGTACTTTCGGATATTCCATAAAGAAGAAAAACCATTACAGGCCGTTACAGCGTTAGTAACGGCTGTAACGGTAACTAAAACATCGGGCATTATCTTGACTCCATAATGAACATACCTACTAAATTTCAAAAGATCGCCAAGTCTTTCTGGATATTCCATAAGAAAAACGTTAACAGTTACAGCCGTTAGTAACGGCTATAACGGGTAAATTAAACATCGGCATATCGTGACCATAATGAAATACCTCTAATTTTCACAAAGATCGGCCAAGTACTTTCGAGATATTCCATAAAGAAGAAAAACCACTTAAGCCGTTACGGCTCGTTAGTAACGGCTATAACGGTAACCAAAAAATCGGGCATTATCTGACCATAATGAACTACCTAAAATTTTCAGAAGATCGCCAAGGCTTTCTGGATAATTCATAAAGAAGAAAAACCGTTACAGGCGTTACAGCGTTAGTAACGGCTTAACGGCGTAAACTAAACATCGGGCATCATCTGCTCATAATGAACATACCTGCTAATTTTCACAAAGTCGGCCAAGTACTTTCGGAGAATCCATAAAGAAGAAAAACCGTTACAGGCCGTTACAGCCGTTAGTAACGGCTATAACGGTAAACCAAAACATCGGGCATATCGTGACCCATAATGAACATACCTACAAATTTTCAGAAAGTCGCCAAGTGCTTTCTGAGATAATTCATAAAGAAGAAAAACCGTTACAGGCCGTTACAGCTGATAGTAACGGCTATAAGGCGTAAACTAAAACATCGGGCATCATCCATGTCTCATAATGAACATACTGCTAATTTTCACAAAGATCGGCCAAGTACTTTCGGAGACATCCATAAAGAAGAAAAACCGTTACAGGCCGTTACAGCCGTTAGTAACGGCTATAACGGTAAACTAAACATCGGGCATCATCCGTGACCCATAATGAACATACCTACAAATTTTAGAATATCGGCCAAGTCTTTCTGGATATTCATAAGAAGAAAAACCTTTAAGGCCTTACAGCTATGTAACGCTATAACGGCGTAAACTAAAACATCGGGCATATCTGTTCATAATGAACATACTGCTAATTTTCACAAGATCGGCAATACTTTCGAGAATTCCATAAAAAGAAAAACAGCGCAGTTAGTAACGGCTATAACGGTAAAATAAACATCGGCATATCGTGACCCATAATGAACATACCTCAATTTTCAGAAGTCGGCCAGTACTTTCTGAGATATCATAAGAAGAAAAACCTTACAGGCCGTTACAGTTAGTAACGGCTATAACGGGTAAACTAAAAACATCGGGCATCATCCATGACTCATAATGAACATACCTGTAATTTTCACAAAGATCGCCAAGTACTTTCGGATATATTCCATAAAGAAGAAAAACCGTTACAGGCGTTACACGTTATTAACGGTATAACGTAAACTAAACATCGGGCATTATTCGTGACCCTAATGAACATACCTGCTAATTTTCACAAGATCGGCCAGTACTTTCGGAATATTCCATAAAGAAGAAAAACCATTACAGGCCGTTACAGCGTTAGTAACGGCTGTAACGGTAACTAAACATCGGGCATTATTCTGACCATAATGAACTAACCTACTAATTTCACAAAGATCGGCCAATCTTTCGGATATTCCATGAAGAAGAAAAACCGTTAGGGCGTTACACCGTATAACGGCTATAACGGTAAATTTAAACATCGGGCATTATCGTGACCATAATGAAATACCTCTAATTTTCACAAAGATCGGCCAAGTACTTTCGGAGATATTCCATAAAGAAGAAAAACTTACAGGCCGTTAAGCCGTTAGTAACGGCATAGTAACGGTGGTAACCAAAAAACATCGGGCATTATTCTGACCATAATGAACATACCTACAAATTTTCAGAAAGATCGGCCAAGGCTTTCTGGATAATTCCATAAAGAAGAAAAACCGTTACAGGCGTTACAGCGTTAGTAACGGCTATAACGGCGTAAACTAAAATCGGGCATCATCCGTGACTCATAATGAACATACCTGCTAATTTTCACAAAGATCGGCCAAGTACTTTCGGAGATACCATAAAGAAGAAAAACCGTTACAGGCCGTTACAGCCGTTAGTAACGGCTATAACGGTAAACGTAAAACATCGGGCATTATTCGTGACCCATAATGAACATACTACAAATTTTCAGAAAGATTCCGCCAAGTGCTTTCTGAGATAATTCATAAAGAAGAAAAACCGTTACAGGCCGTTACAGCTGATAGTAACGGCTATAAGGCGTAAACTAAAACATCGGGCATCATCCATGTCTCATAATGAACATACGTCTAATTTTCACAAAGATCGGCCAAGTACTTTCGGAGACATACCATAAAGAAGAAAAACCGTTACAGGCCGTTACAGCCGTTAGTAACGGCTATAACGGTAAACTAAAACATCGGGCATCATCCGTGACCCATAATGAACATACCTACAAATTTTACAGAAATACGGCCAAGTCTTTCTGGATAATTCCATAAGAAGAAAAACCGTTTAGGCCTTACAGCATTAGTAAACGGCTTAACGGTAAACTAAAACATCGGGCATATCCATGTACCATTATGAACATACTCCTAATTTTCACAAGATCGGCAAGTACTTTCGGAGATATTCCATAAAAAGAAAAACTTACAGCCTTACAGCCGTTAGTAACGGCTATAACGTAAAACTAAACATCGGGCATCATCCGTGACCCATAATGAACATACCTCAATTTTCAGAAAATCGGCCACGTACTTTCTGAGATATTCCATAAAGAAGAAAAACCTACTAGGGCCGTTACAGCTGTTAGTAACGCTATAACGGGTAAACTAAAAAAATCGGGCATTCATCCATGTACTCATAATGAACATACCTCTAATTTTCAAAAGATCGCCCAAGTACTTTCGGAATATTCCATAAAGAAGAAAAACCGTTACGGTCCGTTACACCGTTATAACGGCTATATAACGTAAAACTAAACATCGGGCATTATTCGTGACCCATAATGAACATACCTGCTAATTTTCAAAGATCGGCCACGTACTTTCGAGATATTCCATAAAGAAGAAAAACCATTACAGGCCGTTACAGCCGTTAGTAACGGCTGTAACGGTAAACTAAAACATCGGGCATTATTCTTGACCCATAATGAACATACCTACCAATTTCAAAAGATCGCCAAGTACTTTCTGGATATTCCATAGAAGAAAAAAACGTTAGGCAGTTACACCGTTAGTAACGGCTATAACGGTAAATTAAACATCGGGCATATCCGTGACCCATAATGAAATACCTCTAATTTTCACAAAGATCGGCCAAGTACTTTCGGAGATATTCCATAAAGAAGAAAAATCATTACAGGCCGTTATCGTAGTCGGCTATAGTTAGTAACGGCTATAACGGTAACACTAAAAAAATCGGGCATTATTCGTGACGCATAATGAACATACCTACAATTTTCAGAAAGATCGCCAAGGCTTTCTGAGATAATTCATAAAGAAGAAAAACCGTTACAGGCGTTACAGCCGTTAGTAACGGCTATAACGGCGTAAACTAAACATCGGGCATCATCCATGACTCATAATGAACATACGTGCTAATTTTCACAAGATCGGCCAAGTACTTTCGGAGAATTCCATAAAGAAGAAAAACCGTTACAGGCCGTTACAGCCGTTAGTAACGGCTATAACGGTAAACTAAAACATCGGGCATTATTCCGTGACGCCATAATGAACATACCTACAAATTTTCATGAAAGCTACTGTCTCGCTCCAAGTCGCTTTCTGAGATAATTCATAAAGAAGAAAAACCGTTACAGGCCGTTACAGCTGATAGTAACGGCTATAACGGCGTAAACTAAAACATCGGGCATCATCCATGTCTCATAATGAACATACGTGCTAATTTTCACAAAGATCGGCCAAGTACTTTCGGAGACATACCATAAAGAAGAAAAACCGTTACAGGCCGTTACAGCCGTTAGTAACGGCTATAACGGTAAAACTTAAAACATCGGGCATCATCCGTGACCCATAATGAACATACCTACAAATTTTCATTAAGAAGCTTACCTGTCCCGTCTCCAAGGCTTTCTGAGATAATTCATAAAGAAGAAAAACCGTTACAGGCCGTTACAGCTGATAGTAACGGCTATAATGGCGTAAACTAAAACATCGGGCATCATCCATGTCTCATAATGAACATACGTGCTAATTTTCACAAAGATCGGCCAAGTACTTTCGGAGACATACCATAAAGAAGAAAAACCGTTACAGGCCGTTACAGCCGTTAGTAACGGCTATAACGGTAAACTAAAACATCGGGCATCATCCGTGACCCATAATGAACATACCTACAAATTTTCATTAAGAAGCTTACCTGTCTCCGTCTCCAAGTGCTTTCTGAGATAATTCATAAAGAAGAAAAACCGTTACAGGCCGTTACAGCTGATAGTAACGGCTATAACGGCGTAAACTAAAACATCGGGCATCATCCATGTCTCATAATGAACATACGTGCTAATTTTCACAAAGATCGGCCAAGTACTTTCGGAGACATACCATAAAGAAGAAAAACCGTTACAGGCCGTTACAGCCGTTAGTAACGGCTATAACGGTAAACTTAAACATCGGGCATCATCCGTGACCCATAATGAACATACCTACAAATTTTACGAAATATCGGCCACGTACTTTCTGTGATATTCCATGAAGAAGAAAAACCTTTAGGGGCCCTTACAAGCATTAGTAACAGCTGTAACGGTAAACTAAAACATCGGGCATTTTTTGTAATCCATTATGAACATACCTGCTACTATTCACTAAGATCGGCGAATTACTTTCTGAGATATTCCATGAAAAAGAAAAACAGCCGTTAGTAACGGATATACCGGTAAAATAAACATCAGACATTGTTCGTGACCCATAATGAACATACCTGCTAATTTTCAGAAAGATCGG
>CM065724.1:70867429-70877429 GCA_033310375.1 Conus canariensis
TATTCAAGATAAACTGGGAGTACAATCATATGCTTTGTATCTTGTTGTAATTATTTCCCTTGTTATAGGTCTGTTCCCCTCTATTTCATTAAGTGCCTATTTTAACCAATTTACAACATTCAATTTGTCATCAACAGGGAAACACAGGCGTATTTAAACATCTAATCATTGTTCAAAGAAAGCTAGAATATAACAAAAGGAGAAACAAACAAACAAAAAGATAATTCAAATGTGAAGCTTTAAACAGCTACAGCAGACAATGTTTTTCTTCCCAATAAAAAATAGTTTACATTTAAATTTCTTGCATTTGTCTCATTCAAAATCATGTCAGATCCAGCGTTATGCACATTTTATAATAAACGATGAAATGTTAACGCATTTGCAATCAAAGAGGTTTTACTGTTTTCAAGTTTAGTTACACCATAACCTCCTATACCAAATCCAACAACAATGTAGAACTACACAATCTACAACATACGGCTGTTTTGAATTTCAGGCAAACACACAGTGCCAGTATGTGATTTGACACGACTAGAATGAAAATACTGTTAAGTTCAGTACTGTAATTTTCAGCGTTTTCTAAATTTACACACTCAGCCAGCAATTCAGCCGTAGATAACTTTTTTTTAAAAAAAGAATATAAACAAAAATTCGACAAAATTAAGTAATGATGATAAAGAGAGTGACATGAAAAATTAAAAAAGACCATGAAACACTACTCATTGTCACACATATATTCTACAAAAATCAAACCGTTGTCACATGAACAACACCCCAATGTAAAACAATGTAATTGTTTTTAAAAGAAACTTGTTATCGTCAAATCGAAAATCAAAGTGTTCTAAAACGTAACACCATATACATGCAATCTGCAAGTGTACTTTCTGGCTTTTTTCCAGGTCTTTGATTCTCCATTTACACAATCAGAGTAGTCACCTGTGAGTGATGAATTTTTGTAGTTGTGTTATTACTGTATGTCTTACACGAGTGTGTATATACCATGTGAACAGAGGTCTGTGGTCGAAGTTCGAAAAACAGTTTGAAAAGTCCTTGAAATATGAAGTCACTTATACGATGTATACTCATTCAAAATTCTCATTCAAAACGGTGAACACGGAACTGCCAGATGAATCACTTTTAAATGTTGAACACATTAACATATTACTGAGCACACAATTTGGCACACAGATTTTCAACAAGCAAACAAAAAATAATAAAACGCTGTCACATGAACAATATCCGAGTGTCAAATTCAGCTGCATGTATACTGTGCACAATTATCAAAAACAAATTACAGAGTACAAACCGTGACAGCGAAACTTAACAAAAATATAATTACCGTCACATCGACAATAAAAAATGTCAAACGCAACATCGTAGCCATATTGCACATTAAGGCCCATTTCTTTTCCTGCCAGCCAGTCTTTAAATGCAAACTTGTAAGGAACTGCAAATCTTTGATTTGCTCACATTATACATAAAAGAAACAGTCTTTCGCAATGACAGTTGAAAAGAGAACTGTGATGTGCACTTTTGTACAACCTTCTGCTGTGGCTGTGAGAAGACGATTTCAGAAACTGATCAGTACCTCTGATTTGTCCAAATGCCAGTGATATAAAAGTTTCTGAAATCGTCTTCCCTCAACCAGAGCCAAGTGTTGTACCACTGTCTATTATTTACAATCCGCCTGATTTCCAAGGCAAGACCGCTTGCTCGTCCTGCTGCACGTATCAGTCTTCTAATACTGACGGGATTTGGAACGTTGGGGATAACAGAGAAGTCAATGTGCAGTCTGGGTAAAGGGATTCTGGAAACTGTCAGCCTGAAAAATGTGTTCACATTTTGCAGCGTGTATCTGAAGCTTGGATCCATTCGGACTGCATGGTGGATTATCAAAGCCTGGATTTCTTGAGGCAAAAACTCGCGACTATCGAAAGGGACTGTAGGAGTCGGAGTGCCGTTGTCGTTGTTGTCAGGGACATCGTCATTGACTGTAGGAGTCGCAGTGCCGTTGTCGTTGTTGTCAGGGACATTTGCATTGGCTGCAGGAGTCGCAGTGCCGTTGTCGTTGTTACCAGGGACTTTGGCATTGACTGTAGGAGTCGCAGTGCCGTTGTCGTTGTTGTCAGGGACATTTGCATTGGCTGCAGGAGTCGCAGTGCCGTTGTCGTTGTTACCAGGGACTTTGGCATTGACTGTAGGAGTCGCAGTGCCGTTGTCGTTGTCAGTACCAATACATTGCAAAATCAGTGGAAGTCGCACTTCCCTGGGAACACCAATACTGGTGTAATGTTCAGGGTAATAACCCAGGGTCAGAGTGAAAATACCAGGATGGTATGGTCCTTGGTCTGGGGTGATGAGAGTAGAATAATCAGGGCCATTTCCTGATACCACCAATATTTGAACATGGTAGACGGCTGAGAGCGCGGACAAAGTCAGGTGGTCGCCGTACGTACCGTCTTGTCTCATGTCCATGACATAATCATGAACGTTTCCGTCAATGAATGGGCTGTATGTGTCCATGTTGTCGATGATATGGTTTACAGCGTCCCTTCGGAGAGCTTCTGCAGTTCTGTTGACTCCAAACAGGGAAAGCTGATGGCCAATAGCCTCAAATTGACAGTTACTAGGACTATCTGTTGGATCTAGGATCACTTCAATGTTCATGGCCTCCAGGGTTTTGATTCTGTCAGAATGATTCAAGGGAATGGAATACTTTTGTCTGTGTTCTGTATTGAGCGCTGTTTCCATTTTTCCCCTGGCATCTCTTTTCTTTCTTCGTTCCTTTGTCGCTGTTGTGCTTGTAATACCAGTGACTGATATCCACTGACTCACCATTTCTCCGGTTGGTTTGTGGTATTGAATCTTGTATTTATTTCGAGCCAAAGATCGCTCAGTGACCCTGCCTCTACAAACAGACCTTCGATAGGGAACACGTATTCTACTGGTGGATTTTGGGGGGTACCGGATCAGAACCTCTTCGCCAAGACTGTACAGGGATAGACATTGGCGATGTGATGCGATGCTTTTCTTTGCTGCTTTTTTGAGAGGCTTCTGTTACTTTGTTTATCAGTGATTCTGATCTGCTGAAATATACCTCAGACGGGCATGTTTTGGCCAGTACATCTTTGGGTGTGTCATTGATGGATTTTTGAATGAGGTGCAAATTCTTTGCCCAATTGAATCCTCCTTTGCAAGCTGTCATGAATGAAATTTTCTTTCGGATCTCCCGATGTGATCGCTCACATTTGCCTTGAGACTGTGGGTGATACGCACTACTCCTGATGGTTCTGACATTTTTGGAATGCAACAGTCGTTCTGTCTCCCCATTGAATTCCGTGCCCTGATCGAACTGAACACAAGTAGGAACTCCGTGTCCTGAGAAAATTTCATTTAGTGTTCTTGCTACAGTCCTACTACGTTTGCTTGCAAGTGGTCTCAGGATCAGAAAACGAGAGAATGTGTCCAGAACTGACAGAATGTATTGCTGCGGTTTTCCGTTGTGAAGGACCAGCTCATTTCTCATGTCAATTAAATCAAGCTGCCAGCGTTCATTTACTGCAGTGGCCATGACTGGTTTGGGAGGGACTGTGTTTGTGAACCTTGCATTTCTTTCTTGGTATCTTTTTTGACACACCAAGAACTTTTCGTACTTTTGTGTACGAAACACCAGCAAATTTCTCTGTGACTTGCCTCCAAACTGTTCTAGACCCAGATCCGAGATTTTCATCAAATCTATGTTTTACTGTCTGTGGTGCCTCACTTTCAATCAGAACTGGTTTTCCTCTGAAATGTACATTTCCTTCTACCAAAGAAAAGTCATGTTTGCGTCTTTGATACTGCCTCACAGTACTTTTTTCCACAGCAGTGCGGTTTTTCTTTGGAACTTTGAACTTTCCTTTCAGAAGACGTCGAAGTGTGAAATACTTATCTTTGGAAACGGATTGCAAGTATCCTCTGGCGCTAGGGCAGCTGTCTTCCTGGTCGACTTGCTTTGCTTGATCCATTTTCTCATTCGATCTGGAACACACACATACTACTACTACTACTATTACTACTACTACTACTAGTAATAATAATGATAATAATATGTGGAGGGATCTATTGCTTCCTCAGAGAAACCAATCAGATATTTCTCCCCTGTGAACATGGTGTCCTTAAGATTTATGGATTGTAGGAGCGCGAGAGTGAAGGGTGAACAGACAAACACACAGACGCATAGACAGGCGGACAGATAGACAGATATGTATGTATGTAGACAGGTAGGCCGGCAGGCAGCCAAGCAGGTAGGTAGACAGGAAGACAGACAGAAGACCAGACAGAGAGACAGACAGATAGATAGAGATAGATAGATAGATAGATAGACAGATAGAGATAGATAGATAGGCATACAGACAGACAGGCAGGCAGATAGGCAGACATACAGACAGACAGATAGGCAGATAGACAGACAGATAGATAGATCGATAGATAGATTGATAGAGAGAGAGATAGGGAGATAGATTGATTGATTGATAGACAGACAGACACAGACAGACAGAAAGATAGGTAGGTAGGTGGGTGGGTAGGTATGTAGTTAGGTAGGTAGACATATAGATTAATACGGGGTGCTGGGTGGGTTTAGGTCAACGAACTGTCTGGGAAAACTCTTACCTGCAACAGGTCTCTGACGAAATCAACAGTTGCTCAGAAGTTCCTGCCCTCCAATGTGAAAATTCAGACCTTTTATAGGAGGACATATCCGGTCGATTCTTTCCAACTGCCCGACAAAGTATGCCGACAACGATCCCGACAAAGTATGCCGACATAGATCGCCCGACAAAGTATGCCGACAAAGATCGCCCGACAAAGTATGCCGACAAAAATCGCCCGACAAAGTATGCCGACAAAGATCGCCCGACAAAGTATGCCGACAAAGATCGCCCGACAAAGTATGCCGACAAAGAGCGCCCGACAACGTATGCCGACAAAGATCGCCGCGCTTGTTAAAAAAATTTAATTTTCTTGCATGTCATCGTCATGGTGTGGGGCTACCCCCACACCCCACACGTTCTCCCAACCCCACACTTTCTCCCAGTCCCACACTTTCTCCCAACCCCACACTTTCTCCCAACCCCACACTTTCTCCCAACCCCACACTTTCTCCCAGTCCCACACTTTCTCCCAGTCCCACACTTTCTTCCAACCCCACACTTTCTCCCAGTCCCACACTTTCTCCCAACCCCACACTTTCTCCGAAATTCGGAGAATAATATAAAAGAGAAAATGTTTCCTATTATTACACTGCGTGTATGATATGAAATATAAAAGAGAATAACGTAGAAGAGAAAGTGTTTTATATTATTACACTCTCTGTGTGCTAGTTGACTGAAACTCTCTCCTCTCTCTCTCTCTCTCTCCTCCTCTCTCCTCTCTCTCTCTCTCTCTCTCTCTCTCTCAGAAATGGGAATTAACGGACAGAGGCGAAATGAGAAGGGGCGAAATGGGAAAGGGACGAATTGGGAGGGGGGGGGGGGGGGGGGCACAGGAAGGGGCGAAATGGGAAAGGGACGAATTGGGAAGGGGGGGGGGGACAGGAAGGGGCAGAATGGGAAAGGGATGCCCTGGATGAACGGGGAAGGGGCAGATTGGGAAGGGGCGAAATATGAATAAGGGGCGAAACAGAAAGGAGGCAGAACGGGACAGGGGCGACATGGAAAGGGGCGAATTGGAAAGGGGCGGAATAGGAAGGGGCGAAATGGGAATAGATAGGGGACGAAATGGGAAGGGGTGAAGTGGGAAGGGGTGAAATGGGAATAGATTGGGGACGAAATGGGAAGGGGTGAAGTGGGATGGGGCGAAATGGGAATAGATTGGGGACGAAATGGGAAGGGATGAAGTGGGAAGGGGCGAAATGGGAATAGATTGGGGACGAAATGGGAAGGGGTGAAGTGGGAAGGGGCGAAATGGGAATAGATTGGGGACGAAATGGGAAGGGGTGAAGTGGGATGGGGCGAAATGGGAATAGATTGGGGACGAAATGGGAAGGGGTGAAGTGGGAAGGGGTGAAATGGGAATAGATTGGGGACGAAATGGGAAGGGGTGAAGTGGGAAGGGGTGAAATGGGAATAGATTGGGGACGAAATGGGAAGGGGTGAAGTGGGAAGGGGCGAAATGGGAATAATCCGTGAGCATCATCCTTGACCCATAGTAAATATACCTCCAAAGTTTGAGAAAGATCGGCCCAGTACTTTTGTTGCAGCGCGTGGAACACACTTTGTTCAGGAGAGAGAGAGAGAGAGAGAGGAAGAGGAGAGAGAGAGAGAGAGAGAGAAGAGAGAGAGAGAGAGAGAGAGAACATGAATCTTTTCGAACACGAATCTTTATTGAGGGTAATTGGTTAAGCTAAGAGTTTCTTTACACCAGGTCCTCTAGAGAAAAGAAAAAAGAAAAGAAAAGACAAAAATAAATCAACCACACACACATTATATGCACAAACGCACACACACACTTATGCAAACAAATATATAATAATGAAGAGAGAGAGAGAGAGAAGAGAGAGAGAGGAGAGAGAGAGAGGAGAGAGAGAGAATTTTTACGTTCCGATTGTAAAGTATTCTTTTTTGTCTGTTTGTTTGTTTCTTTGTTAGTTGTTGTTGTTGTTTTAACTGAGAGTACAAGAAAATCAAGTCAGTAATGTACGATATGACTTCAGATCCGAAGTTTCCTCTTTCGAGGGGCGACAAAGTGTGCAGCAATGTCACATATGAAAAGTGACGACAAAGTGTGCAAGGGCGACAAAGTGTGCAAACTTGTCTATATTTGTCATGGCTGGGACGACAAACTGTGCAGCACACTTTGTCGTCGGCGACAAAGCATGCAGCACAGTTTGTCGCCGACGACAAAGTGTGCAGGGGCGACAAAGTATGCCGTAACAACTTTGGGACACTGACAAAATCGATCGAGCATCGTGAATTTGCTTTGGCTAAAACACACACTGCTGATTCCTGTGAAAACATCTGTGCACTGTGTGCATTTTGCGACGCTTGAAAATGTTCTGACTGAAGAGAAGTTTCTACTTCATTTGGACTAAAACTTGAACAATTGTTTCTTGATGGCTTTGTTTCAGTTGTCGATATTCTTGTTTCTTTTGTTAAACTGCAAGATTAGCAACACACTACACACACACACACACACACACACACACACACACACACACACACACACACACACACACACACACACACACACAACACGCAGAGAGAGTGAGAGAGAGAGTGAGAGAGAGAGACAGAGAGAGAGTACATCTGGGTCACTTGTAGCTCTACTGTTGTACACATTTGAACAGTGGTGTGTCTACCTATTTAAGATGTCCTGTTCATTCTATCCGTCTTCGCTCTTTTTCTGTGGTAGTCATTCACTGTTTTTTTGTGCTGGTCTTAAAGGTCTACTTTAGAGATTTTCGATAATTTGTGGAAAACAGGTCTACCTGTCACATAACTACAGTAAGGTATTCATTTCTCAAAAAAAATCGCCGGAAGAATTTATAGATAAACAAGATGCAAAGCATATAAACGTACTCCCAGTTCATCCTGAATACACGTGAGATATTCCATAAAGAGGAAAAACCGTCTTGGGCTGGTGTAACCATTAGTAATGGCTATTCTGGTAAACATCGGCCATCATCTGTGACCTATCATGAACATATTTACAAATTTTCAGAAAGATCGGCCAGGAACTTTCTGAGATTTTCCTTTAGGAAGAAAACCATTATGGGCCATTAGTAACGGCTATAACGGTAAACTTAAACATCGGGCATCATCCGTGACCCTTAATGAACATACCTACAAATTTTAAGAAATATCGGCCACGTACTTTCTGAGACATTCCACGAAGAAGAAAATCCGTTAGGGGCCGTTACAGCCATTAGTAACGGCTATAACGGTAAACTAAAACATCGGGCATTATTCGTAACCCATTATGAACATACCTGCTAATTTTCACTAAGATCGGCGAATTACATTCTGAGATATTCCATGAAAAAGAAAAACAGCCGTTAGTAACGGCTATAACGGTAAAATAAACATCAGACATTGTTCGTGACCCATAATGAACATACCTACAAATTTTCAGAAAGATCGGCCTAGTACTTTCTGAGATATTCCATAAAGAAGAAAAACCACTACAGGCCGTTACAGCTGTTAGTAACGGCTATAACGGGGGTAAACTAAAACATCGGGCATCATCCATGACTCATAATGAACGTACCTGATAATTCTCACAAAGATCGGCAAAGTACTTTCGGATATATTCCATAAAGAAGAAAAACCGTTACAGGTCGTTACAGCCGTTATTAACGGTTATAACGCTAAACTAAACATCGGGCATTATTCGTGACCCGTAATGAACATACATGCTGATTTTCACATAGATAGGCCTAGTACTTTCTGAGATATTCCATAAAGAAGAAAAACCGTTACAGGCCGTTACAGCCGTTAGTAACGGCTGTAACGGTAAACTAAAACATCAAGCATTATTCTTGACCCATAATGAACATACCTACATATTTCAGAAAGATCGGCCAAGTGCTTTCTGTGATATTCCATGAAGAAGAAAAACCGTTAGGGACAGTTACAGCCGTTAGTAACGGCTATAACGGGGTAAACTAAAACATCGGGCATCATCCGTGACTCATCATGAAGATACCTACTAATTTTCACAAAGATCGGCCAAGTACTTTTGGAGATATTCCATAAAGAAGAAAAACCGTTACAGGATGTTATAGCCGTTAGTATCGGCTATAACGTTAGTAACGGCTATAACGGTAAACTAAAACATCGGGCATTATTCGTGACGCATAATGAACATACCTACAAATTTTCACAAAGATCGGCCAAGTGCTTTCTGAAATATTTCATAGAGAAGAAAAACCGTTACAGGCCGTTACAGCTGATAGTAACGGCTATAACGGGGCAAACTAAAACATCGGGCATCATCCATGACTCATAATGAACATACCTGCTAATTTTCACACAGATCGGCCAAGTACTTTCGGAGATATACCATAAAGAAGAAAACCGTTACAGGCCTTTACAGCCGTTAGTAACGGCTATAACGGTCAACTAAAACATCGGGCATCATCCGTGACCCATAATGAACATACCTACAAATTTTCATTAAGAAGCTTACCTGTGTGTGTGTGTGTGTGTGTGTGTGTGTGTGTGTGTGTGTGTGTGTGTGTGTGTGTGTGTGTGTGTGTATTCGTGTGGTCGTCTTCCTTTCTCAGTCTGTCTGCATTTCAGTAAGCCTTTCTCTCTCTCTCTCTCTTCATATATCTGATTCCCTGTGTGTCTGTTTCTCTATCCCTCAGTCTATCTCCGCCACGCTTTGTCTGTCTGTCTGTCTGTCTGTCTGTCTTCTCTCTCTCTCTCTCTCTCTCTCTCTCTCTCTCTCTCTCTCTCTCTCTCTCTCTCTCTCTCCTCCTCCATGCTTTCCATCTGCTCTGTGTCTCTGTTTCTGTTTTCTTCTCTTTGTCTCTCTGTCTCTCTGTCTCTCTGACGGTCTGTCTGTCTCTGTCTGTCTGTCTGCCTGTCTGTCTGTCTGTTTCTGTCCGTCTGTCTGTCTCTGTCTCTCTCCGTCTATGTCTCTGTGTGTGTGTGTGTGTGTGTGTGTGTGTGTGTGTGTGTGTGTGTGTGCACGCGCGCGCGCGTGCGTGTGCATGCGTGCATGGGCGCGCGCAATCTCGTGTGTGGTGTGTGTGTGTGTTGTGTGTGTGTGTGTGTGTGTGTGTGTGTGTGTGTGTGTGTGTGTGTGTGTGTGTGTGTTGTGCCGTCTGTTTGTCTCTCTCTCTCTCTCTCTCTCTCTCTCTCTCTCTCTCTCTCTCTCTCTCTCACTATCTCTTTCTCTCTCTGTGCCAGCAGTTTTATCTGCTGTACAACCTATACACCAATGTCTGTCTCGCGTTTTCTCTTATTCTGTTCGTGATTGTCTGTATTCATTACGCCCCATCTCTCTCTCTCTC
>CM065724.1:70882429-70905401 GCA_033310375.1 Conus canariensis
CCTCACTCTATCTCTGCCAGGCTTTGTCTGTCTGTCTGTCTCTCTGTCTCTGTCTCTGTCTCTGTCTCTGCTCTCTCTCTCTCTCTCTCTCTCTCTCTCTCTCTCTCTCCATGCTTTCCATCTGCTCTGTGTCTCTGTTTCTGTTTTCTTCTCTTTGTCTCTCTGTCACTTTGTCTCTCTGACGGTCTGTCTGTCTCTGTCTGTCTGTCTGTCTGTCTGCCTGTCTGTCTCTGTCTGTCTGTCTGTCTGTCTCTGTCTCTCTCCGTGTAAGTCTCTGTCCATTTTCCTCTCTCTGTCTCAATGTCACTCTTTCTCTCCCCCTCCCTTTGTGTGTGTGTGTGTGTGTGTTTGTGTGTGGTGTGTGTGTGTGTGTGTGTGTGTGTGTGTGTGTGTGTGGCGCATGCGTGTGCGTGTGCGTCCGTGCATGGGCGCGCACACACGTGTGTGTGTGTATGTGTTTGTGTGTGTGGGGTGTGTTTTGTGTGCGTCTGTGTCTGTGTGTATGTGTGTGTTGGTGTGTGTGTGTGTTGTGTGTCTCTCTCTCTCTCTCTCACTCCTATCTCTATCTATCTCTCTTCGTCTCTCTCTCTCTCTCCTCTCTCTCTCTCCTCTCTCTCTCTCCTCTGTGCCAGCAGTTTTACCTACTGTACAACCTATACACCAATGTCTGTCTCGCGTTTTCTCTTATTCTGTTCGTGTTTTCTCAGTTTGTCTGTATTTCATTATGCCCATCTCTCTCTCTCTCTCTCTCTCTCTCTCTCTCTCTCTCTCTCTCTCTCTCTCTCTCTATCTCTCTCTCTCTACTCCACACACACACACACACACACACACACACACACATACGCGCGCCCACACATCACACACACACACACACACACACACACACACACACACACACACACACACACACACGCCCGCACGCGTGCACGTGGAATGTACGCATGCATGCCTCTCCCCACCTGCCTATCTTCCTTCCTTTCTCGCCCAACAATCACAACATATGTGGATACCAGTCTGTCCAGACCTCTTGAATGCTTCAAATACTTTCCATTGTCACCCCTGATCCAGGCGAGGACTGGATGTCAAAAAGCACATTATTCTCTCTCTCTCTCTCTCTCTCTCTCTCTCAACGTGGAGTTGGGGTCAGACGTAGTGTGAAAGTCTCTTCAAATTTTTTCCTATTTTTTGACGGTTCCCGTTTGTGCTGGTGATTGAGTTTGTGCATATAATTAGTATTTGCACCATGCCACTGGATGGTCTTTCTTTCCGTACAAGATGTGGTTGTTTTCTGGAGACATTTCTACATTTTATGTACAAAAGAACTGTGCAAAAAATGAAAATGAGGTCATCCATTTTGACGCTACGCCGGCCGAATGACGGTGTATGGGCAGGTTTGCTCCTCGTGTTGTTGTTTTGGGGCGGACTATTACTGCAGTGTGGAGACGTAGAGCAGAACCCCGGACCTACTCCAGCAGTGAAGGCAGACAACGTGAAGCAGACCCGGCGCGGTGCCATTGCGGACAGGAGTGCTGCCCCCTCCGAGGACTCTACTTTGCCGAGACCGATGAGCGCTGAACCCACCCTGGCCGACATCATGACCAAGCTACTGGAGATGGACAAGACCAACAAGACTATGGACAGTAAGCTGGACAATGTGAAAGTGGATGTGAGGTCCCTTAGTGAACAGTATTCTGCGCTGCAGAATGAAGTGAAGGGTCTCAGGGAGGAGGTGGTTGAACTGCATGCTCAGAACAAAGACCTGCAAAAAGTGAACTCTGAACTTGGTGACAGAATTGAATTACTAGAAAAGAAGACAGATGATCTGGAAGGGCGTTCAAAACGCAATAATTTATTGTTTTATGGATTGAATAGAAGTGAGAATGAGAACAGTGATGACTGCGAGCGAATGTTGAAAGATTTGACTGCGATGAAGTTGGGCGTGAATGAGGTGGAATTTGACAGAGTGCATCGTTTAAATGCCAAGCGTGACTCCCCCATCATTGCCAGATGCTCCTCGTATAAGGACAAGGTTCGTATTTTAAAGGCTAAGACTAACCTGAAAGGAACAAACATCTTTGTCGGTGAGGATTTTACTAATAGAGTCCACGACATCAGACGGAGGCTCACTCCTCATCTGAAAGAGGCGAGAAACAACAGTAAGAAGGCCACGATGGTGTTTGACCATCTGCTTGTTGATGGCAAGAAGTTCGCTTTCGATGTTTCCGGTGAGCTAAAAGAGCTAAAATAGGAAATAGGATTTTGGCCGGTCCTCTCGCAATGTTGTAGACACTAATTCAAATGGGAGAAAAGATTGCTTTACACCGGTGGAAAGATTGGCCGTTCCGGACTCTGCCGTGCGTGACTCGAACCGTTTAGCACGTGATGTTGACGACAGTGTGGTGAACGGTGTGAGCGTTGGCACTGGCAGTTACATGAATTCGTTTCACGGTTTGAAAGATAGGCGTTTGAATTCTGATTCTTCTAAATATAATGATGATGTGGATAGTAATGTCAACATATGTATGGAAAATATTGTACTTTATGATAGTAATACTGATAACAGAGGTCTGGACGTGCCTGTATGTAAGAATGTGTTCAAGCTACTCACTTGGAATGTTAATGGTTTACTCTCAAAAGTTACTGACAATGCATTTGTTTCCTATGCCTGTGGTTTTGATTTTATTTGCTTTGGAGAAACTTTCCTTGAATCATTTAACATGGACGTGTTTGTCGGGTATAAAGCCTTTATTAAACCTGCCGTAAAGCTGTGTCATCAGGGGAGACGATCTGGAGGACTCGTTTGTTTAATAAAACAAGAATTTGTTCCCTTCGTATCTTATGTAGATGTTGATTGCTCTAATGTGTGTGTCTTTTTAATCAAAAAATCGCTTTTTGGGACACTGAAAAATATTGCTTTGGTTTGTGCGTATATTCAACCTGAAGGTTCTCCTTTCTACACTTCTTTTAATGTTGATAATGGTATTTCCATATTGGAGGAATGTTTGGCAGACTGCTTGTGTTCACTAGGTGACATTGATGTGGTTGTGTGTGGCGATTTGAACAGCAGGACGGCTAATTTTTCTCCTGACTTGTCTTCTGATGTTTTCGATTCCTGTTTGCAAGTGAAAAGTCAGCCACCTTGCACAGGTCGTTCTTCTCATGATAATGTATTGAATAATTATGGTAAGTTATTGATAAATCTCTGCGTTGCTTTTGATTTGTATATTATGAATGGTGTGTGTCAGGGCGACCGCCATAGCTGCTATACATACATAACAGACAGCGGAAGCAGCGTAAATGATTATTTCCTAGTATCTAAAGACTTTTTCTCCAGTTTTTGTGATTTGTGTTATTTGTTTGTTTCTGAACGGATCGAATCTGATCATTTACCTCTTGAATTTCACATTGACTTATCAACAGAAAATGACGATAAAACTATGGAGACTGTTGAGGCCTCTGTCTGCGATAACGTTTGTGTGGAATGATGACTATGCCTTGATTTTCAGAGACAATTTGTGCAAAGCGGAAATGTGCTCAAAATTTGATGAGGCTTTTGGATTGATAAATGTTGATGTAAATAAAGCCTTAAAGGTGTTTAATGATTGTATCAAAACCAGTGCTGAATGTATGAAAAAATATGTGCAAAAAGGGAACTGTGCTAAGAAGGATGATTGGTTTCATAGTGTCTGTTTGGTAACAAAAAGAAAAGCGCTAAAATTACTGAGAGTATGGCTTCGTACTCTAGACGATGGCGACAGAGTTGAGTATGTTATTGCAAGAAGAGAATATAACAACCTTTTGAAGCAGAAAAAGAAAACATTCAATAGAAATTTGCTAGATGATATGATTAGATCTCTTCCGTCACAGCAGGAGTTCTGGAAAACTATCAAAAGAGTTTCATTTAAAAGAAGACATCCAAAGAATAATATCTCCCCGGACACATGGTATGAGCATTTTAAGCATTTGTTAGATAAAGATATTCCAGGTGATGATGAACTTTCTGATGTCACCGATGAGGGAGAGGTTGAGTATTTCAATCGCCCCATATCTAGCGAGGACGTTATGTTCGCCATGCGGAAAATTAAAACTAACAAATCAGCAGGACCTGATTCTATTATTGGTGAATTGTTTAAGTATGCTGGAGCTCAAGTTGTCGACTTTTTACAAGCTTTTTTCAATAGAATTTTTGATGATGGTATCTTTCCAGATAACTGGACAGTCTGTAACTTTACCCATATTCAAGAAAGGCGATGCAAATAATCCTAATAATTACAGAGGCATCTCGTTGGTTGACGTTAGCAGTAAAATATATAGCACTATCGTTAACAACAGATTACAGGAGTGGATTGAATGTAATAATATCAAGCTGGCTTTAAAAAGGGTTACTCTACTGTCGATCAAATGTTTACTCTTCTTGCGTTTGTTCAAAAGCAATTTTCTTTAAATCGTAAATTTTATGTTGCGTTTATTGACTTTGAAAAAGCCTTTGACTCCATTAACAGAAAGCTTTTATGGACAGTATTACTTAAAAACGGGGTCAAGGGGAAATTATTTAGTTGTATTAGAGCTATGTATCAAGTAGTTAAAACAAGGATAAGAAGTGGTTCCAGTCTTACAGACTTTATTAGTTGTGCCGCTGGGGTAAGACAAGGTGATGTGTGTAGCCCTGCATTATTTTCTATGTATATTAATGAGGTTGCTATCGAGGTTATTAACAATGGCCTTCATGGTGGACGATTTACAGATGGTGTGTCAGAATTATTTATCCTACTATTAGCAGATGACATCGTTCTGGTTTCAGAAACGATAGTTGGCTTACAACGTCAGCTAAATAATCTGAGCAGGGCTGCCTCTTCATTAGAGTTGAAAGTGAACATGAATAAAAGCAACATCGTGGTATTTCGAAAGATAGGATATTTATCAGCGAGGGAAAGATGGATGTATGATGGACTTGTTATACCTGTAGTGAATGTGTATAAATACCTGGGGATCTACTTTTCTACTCTAAGTTTTAGCTTTGCTTGCAAAGACCTTGCATGTAGGGCAAAGAATGCTTTGATTTGTGTAATAAAAAGATTGCATGCTTTAAACAATAATTCACTTGAGTTATTCTTAAAGATCTTTGATTCCCAGATACAGCCTATTTTGATGTATGGGGCTGAAATTTGGGGTTTAGATAACGCCGTCATTCATTGTGAGGCGGTTCATTTATTTGCTTTGAAGAAGTTTCTAGGTCTCGACAGGCGTATTTCTAATGATTTGGTGTATGGGGAAACCAACAGATATCCATTGTTCGTTACTTCAGCCGTTAGATGTGTTCGGTATTGGTTAAAGCTTTTACACATGGATAATGGTAGATTGCCTCGTAAGTCTTATGAAATGTTATTCGAATTGGATTTAAAGGGGAAAACGAACTGGGTTTCAAGTATGCGTCTATTTCTGTATAAGCACGGATTTGGGGATGTTTGGCTGGCTCAGGGTGTTGGAAATCAAAATCAGTTTATTCGTTTTTTCAACAAAGGCTAATTGACTGTAGATGGCAAATGTGGGACGATCATATCCAGACTAGTGAACGATACAATTTGTACAGAAATTGTTCTAGTTTTCATCGTATTCAGCCTTATTTGAAATTCAATATGGACGTGTATTTGAAAAGATCAATTGCTAAATTTAGACTTGGAGTTTCTGAGAAAAGGACCCATTTCTTAAGATACAGACAACATAGACAAAGTGATTTAATGTGTCCATTGTGTACGCAAGGTGAAGAAAATGAAATACATTTTCTGTTCATTTGCCCAGCTTTAAAAGATATTCGCCAAAAATTTATCCCACAGAAATATTATAGGCGCCCATGCTTGTTTCGTTTACAGTTACTACTTAGCTCTAACAGGTATAACGTTATCAAGAATTTAGGCATGTTTTTGTTTAAAGCATCTAAGATCAGAGAAATAATGACATCTTAATTGCTGTTCTTGCTTGTTTGGATGGCAGATGTTTTTTTCCCCTGATGAATTATTTGCTTCTTACCTATAATGTAAATGGTTATGCTCATTCCCCTTCAAATGGGCCGATGGCCTTATTGAATAAAATTCTGAAGTCTGAAGTCTGAAGTCTCTCTCTCTTTCTCTCTCTCTCTCTCTCTCTCCTCTCTCTCTCTCTCTCTCTCTCTCTCTCTCTCTCTCTCTCTCTCTCTCTCTCTCCTCTTTCGTATATTCTTATTTTCATACTGACTGTGGTCTAGGGAGTGAGAGTTTTTTTTGTCTTATTTCAGTTCAGTACAATGTCCGAAGAAGACATACTTCTCTCCGTTCTACTTGTCTCTTTTGTGTCGTGCACCAAATAAAATATCAACAAGAAAATATGGCGGTGCATCACACATCATAGCATTGCTATGATGCACTTCATTTTGTTTGTCTCCAGACAAAAGGACCTGTACACTGCGAAGCTGTTTCTCTTGTTTTCGTTGTTGTTGTTGTTGTTCTCGTTTTTTGTTTTTTGTTTTTTTTTCGATTTATGTTGAATTTTGTACAATGTTCCTTCAGCCCAATCGCTCTCAGTACATTCATGTAGGCCTAATCCCAACTTTGTGACACTGACAAAATCGATTGAGCAACGTGAATTTGCTTTGGCTAAAACACACACTGTTGATTCCTGTGAAAACAACACCTGTGCACTGTGTGCATTTTGCGACGCATGAATATGTTCTGACTGAAGAGAAGTTTCTACTTCATTTGGAATACTTTACAGTCCCCAACTAAAACTTGAAAAATTGTTTCTTGATGGCTTTGTTTCAGTTGTCGATATTCTTGTTTCTCTTTGTTAAACTGCAAGATTAGCACACACACACACACACACACACACACACACACACACACACCACACACACACACACACACACACACACACACACACACACACACACACACACACACACACACACACACACACTCACACACACACACACTCCACACACACAATCACACACACACACATACACACACCACACACACACACACACACACACACACACGCGCGCGCGCAGAGAGAGTGAGAGAGAGAGTGAGAGAGAGAGGCAGAGAGAGAGAGAGAGACAGAGAGAAGAGAGACAGAGAGAGAGAGTACATCTGGGTCACTTGTAGCTCTACAGTTGTACACATTTGAACAGTGGTGTGTCCACCTATTTAAGATGCCCTGTTCTTCTATCAGTCTTTACTCTTTTTCTGTGTGGTAGTCATTCACTGTTGTTTTGTGCTGGTCTTAACGGTCTACTTTAGAGATTTTCGATAATTTGTTAAAAACAGGTCTACATGTCATATGACTACAGTATGGTATTCATTTCTCAAAAAAAAAAAAAAATGGCCGGAAGAATTTAATAGATAAACAAGATGCAAAGCATATAAACGTACTCCCAGTTTATCCTGAATACACGTGAGATATTCCATAAAGAGGAAAAACCGTCTTGGGCTGGTGTAACCGTTAGTAATGGCTATTCTGGTAAACATCAGCCATCATCTGTGACCTATCATGAACATATTTACAAATTTTCAGAAAGATCGACCAAGAACTTTCTGAGATTTTCCTTTAGGAAGAAAACCATTATGGGCCATTAGTAACGGCTATAACGGTAAACTTAAACATCGGGCATCATCCGTGACCCGTAATGAACATACCTACAAATTTTAAGAAATATCGGCCACGTACTGTCTGTGATATTCCATGAAGAAGAAAAACCTTTAGGGGCCGTTACAACCATTAGTAACGGCTGTAACGGTAAATTAAAACATCGGGCATTATTCGTAATCCATTATGAACATACCTGCTACTTTTCACTAAGATCTCTCTCTTTCTCCTCTCTGTTTGCCTGTCTATCTGTCTGCCTCTCTCCATCCCCCCCTCTCCTCTTTCTCTCTCTCTCTCTTTCTCTCTCTCTGTCTCTGTCTCTCTCTCTCTCTCTCTGTCTCTCTCTCTCTCTCTCCTCTTTCATATATTCTTATTTTCATACTGACTGTGGTCTAGGGAGTGAGAATTTTTTTTTTGGTGCTTTTTTGGTCTTATTTCAGTTCAGTGTAATGTCCGAAAGAAGACGTACTTCTCTCCTTTCTACTTGTCTCTTTTGTGTCGTGCACCAAATAAAATATCAACAAGAAAATATGGCGGTGCATCACACATCATAGCATTGCTATGAGGCACTTCATTATTTGTCTCCAGACAAAAGGACCTGTACACTGCAAAGCTGTTTCTCTTGTTTTTGTTGTTGTTCTTATATAGAAAGAGAGGGTGTTAGTTACCGCCAATGACATTGACAAACAAAGCACATGACAAGACACGATGCATTTCAACCACTTGGGTCTTCTTCAGGCGAAAAAATAAATCACATTTAACATTTAAGACAGTACAAACAAAGAACGAAAATGACTCATCTGTTGTTAGTCCATGTGGTGGGGAGAATAGCCGCTAGGCGGAAATGACAAGGGGGATTATGGGAGAGGAAAAGGAGAGGGGGGGGTTTCGTGGGGGGGAGGGGGGGGTTGTGTGATACGATAGGGTTGTGTGTCTAGTTTAGTGGGGTGGTGTGATATCTTTGCGACGGTTGTGATAATGGTGGATTGATAATAATGGTAAAGGGGGGGGGGGGGGGGGAGGCCAGCTGGCAATGCTCCGCTGTCTCTGGGGCTGCACTGCATTGATGGTTTGAAAGACTCACAGGTGTGGAGTATAGTGGACCTGTGATGTTGAGGTCAGGGGAGCCTTATGTTGGACTGAGGATAAGGTTCCCCTGACCTCAACATCACAGGTCCACTATACTCCACACCTGTGAGTCTTTCAAACCATCAATGCAGTGCAGCCCCAGAGACAGCGGAGCATTCCCAGCTTGGCCCAAAGTGGAAACCTGGCCTGCCAACTCACCAATGAGTGCAAAACCATACTGACCACTGGAGGGTCTTCACCATACAGCAGCCTCCATCAGTACCTCCAGGATTCCGACCTAAGTAAACGAAGAAGAAGACCATCATTGTGATACTGAGAACCGGGCACTCCAGACTATGACATAACATCTCTGCAATACTCCACCCTGGCGGGTCTGCAATTCATCCATGCAGCCCCAATGACTGTGGAACAGTCCCAACAACACCAAAAGAAGAATCCTGGCCTGCCAACACACTGATGAATGCAAAACCTTATTGACCACTGGAGGGCCTTCACCATACAGAAGCCCTTGCCAGTACCTCCACCATTCCAGCCTAAGGGAACGGAGAAGAATCTCTTCCTACACTACCGTTGATCTCATATGATCATCACCCATCAGTGACTGATTAATGATAATAATTTTTACCCCTTTTTTTTTTTGTGTGTGTGTGTGTGTGTGTGTGTGTGTGTGTGTGTGTGTCTGTGTCTGTGTCTGTGTAGGAATATGTGTGTGAAAATTTTCCACAGTTAGTCTCACTATGATCACACGATCTTAACTCACCTAGAACATTGTTTACATGTGGTTCCCCCCCCCCCCTTTGTGTGTGTGTGGTGGGGGGGGGGTGTGCAACACAAGATACCCTGTTTTTCATTGATCACTGCTATCTTCTCTCAACAAACAGCAGCATATTGATGCCAACACATTATTTCACCTGTTACAATGAACATCATTCCACAGCATTGTTTACTTTTATAAACAACACTATTAATATGAACCTCCCAACCTCCCACCCCCACCCCACCCCCCACCCCATAGTGGATGAAGAGATATGAGCTCTCCTTCTCTTGCCCCCCTTCCTCCCCCCCCCCCCCCATACACACACACATTACCCTCCTCCTTTTTTTTTTCAACCCCCACTCTCCCCCCCTCCCAATCATACCTTATCACCCATTTATCTTCCCTCCCCTTCCCTCCCTCATTAACATTACCCACACACCTTTCACAACTACCCACACATAACTACCACCACCTCTTTCATCACCCAGCGAAATCATTTATTTTATTCACCTAAACTTTTTTTTTTTAAAGTTTTTCTTCTTTTTTTTTTTAAGTTTCTTCTGTTCATGTACTTATTTACCCCTTCTATATATAATTTTTTTTTCCAGTTTGCCTCCCCCCCCCCCCCCTTTACCATTATTATCAATCCACCATTATCACAACCGTCACAAAGATATCACACCACCCCACTAAACTAGACACACAACCCTATCGTATCACACAACCCCCCCCCCCTCCCCCCACGAAACCCCCCCCCCCCTCTCCTTTTCCTCTCCCATAATCCCTCTTGTCATTTCCGCCTAGCGGCTATTCTCCCCACCACATGGACTAACAACAGATGAGTCATTTTCGCTCTTTGTTTGTACTGTCTTAAATGTTAAATGTGATTTATTTTTTCGCCTGAAGAAGACCCAAGTGGTTGAAATGCATCGTGTCTTGTCATGTGCTTTGTTTGTCAATGTCATTGGCGGTAACTAACACCCTCTCTTTCTAAATTTTGCTTCGTTCTCCGCCGTCAGTCACTCCATTTTGAAACTGTTGTTATTGTTGTCGTTTTGGGCTTTTTTTGTTTGTTTGTTTTTGTTTCCATTTATGTTGAATTCTGTACAATGTTCCTTCAGCCCAATCGCTCTCAGTACATTCATATAGGCCTAATCCCAACTTTGGGACACTGACAAAATCGATCGAGCATCGTGAATTTGCTTTGGCTAAAACACACACTGTTGATTCCTGTGAAAACAACATCTGTGCACTGTGTGCATTTTGCGACGCATGAATATGTTCTGACTGAAGAGAAGTTTCTACTTCATTTGGACTAAAACTTGAAAAATTGTTTCTTGATGGCTTTGTTTCAGTTGTCGATATTCTTGTTTCTTTTGTTAAACTGCAAGATTAGCAACACACCACACACACACACACACACACACACACACACACACACACACACACACACACACACACACGCAGAGAGAGTGAGAGAGAGAGTGAGAGAGAGAGACAGAGAGAGAGTACATCTGGGTCACTTGTAGCTCTACTGTTGTACACATTTGAACAGTGGTGTGTCCACCTATTTAAGATGTTCTGTTCTTCTATCCGTCTTAACTCTTTTTCTGTGTGGTAGTCATTCACTGTTTTTTTTTTTGTGCTGGTCTTAAAGGTCTACTTTAGAGATTTTCGATAATTTGTTGAAAACAGGTCTACCTGTCATATAACTACAGTATGGTATTCATTTCTCAAAAAAAATCGCCGGAAGATTTTAGTAGATAAACAAGATGCAAAGCATATAAACGTACTCCCAGTTCATCCTGAATACACGTGAGATATTCCATAAAGAGGAAAAACCGTCTTGGGCTGGTGTAACCGTTAGTAATGGCTATTCTGGTAAACATCAGCCATCATCTGTGACCTATCATGAACATATTTACAAATTTTCAGAAAGATCGACCAAGAACTTTCTGAGATTTTCCTTTAGGAAGAAAACCATTATGGGCCATTAGTAACGGCTATAACGGTAAATTTAAACATCGGGCATCATCCGTGACCCTTAATGAACATACCTACAAATTTTAAGAAATATCGGCCACGTACTTTCTGAGACATTCCATGAAGAAGAAAAACCGTTAGGGGCCGTTACAGCCATTAGTAACGGCTATAACGGTAAACTAAAACATCGGGCATTATTCGTAACCCATTATGAACATACCTGCTAATTTTCACTAAGATCGGCGAATTACTTTCTGAGATATTCCATGAAAAAGACAAACAGCCGTTAGTAACGGCTATAACGGTAAAATAAACATCAGACATTGTTCGTGACCCATAATGAACATACCTACAAATTTTCAGAAAGATCGGCCTAGTACTTTCTGAGATATTCCATAAAGAAGAAAAACCACTACAGGCCGTTACAGCTGTTAGTAACGGCTATAACGGGGGTAAACTAAAACATCGGGCATCATCCATGACTCATAATGAACGTACCTGATAATTCTCACAAAGATCGGCAAAGTACTTTTGGAGATATTCCATAAAGAAGAAAAACCGTTACAGGTCGTTACAGCCGTTATTAACGGTTATAACGCTAAACTAAACATCGGGCATTATTCGTGACCCGTAATGAACATACATGCTGATTTTCACATAGATAGGCCTAGTACTTTCGGAGATATTCCATAAAGAAGAAAAACCACTACAGGCCGTTACAGCTGTTAGTAACGGCTATAACGGGGTAAACTAAAACATCGGGCATCATCCATGACTCATAATGAACGTACCTGCTAATTTTCACAATGATCAGCCAAGTACTTTCGGAGATATTCCATAAAGAAGAAAATCCGTTACAGGTCGTTATAACCGTTATTAACGGTTATAACGCTAAACTAAACATCGTGTATTATTCGTGACCCATAATGAACATACCTGCTAATTTTCACAAACATCGGCCAAGTACTTTCGGAGATATTCCATAAAGAAGAAAAACCGGTACAGGCCGTTACAGCCGTTTGTAACGGCTATAACGGTAAACTTAACATCGGCCATTATTCCTAACCCATAATGAACATCCCTGCTAATTTTCACAATGATCGGCCAAGTACTTTCTGAGATATTCCATAAAACAGTTACAGGCTGTCACCGATCTGATCAGGTGGAAATCCTACAGACGCGCCGACGGCTCTGTATCTATCCGTAGCATCATTCCACGGTGGGGGTGTAGGCTTACCGGGCCATATATGGTAGTTGTTGGGTTCAGGAAGGATGGTGGGGGGTGTTGGATACCTGTACGTTCCATTCATATATTAGGTGTGCGTGTGCTACCATGCACAGGCAGGAAAAGGATAAGTGTGGGGAGAGAGGGGGTTAGCCTCCCGTCTCCGGTTGTGTTTCGTGTGGAGTCCCGTTTCACGTGCGGTTTGTGTAGGGTTCAAAACTCAGCGAGGAGTGAGTGCTGAGTCATCAAGCTTTAAAGTTTGGTGGGGCCGGGTGGCTAGCACTTCGGTCAAAATCCTTGGTGAAGAGCAGTTGGGCTCTCGTCCTGGTGCCAGCGTTTGCGCTGTGGGTCTGACTTCGGTCGACATGGTGAGCCGACCCTCGTGAGCGTTTTGCTCTTGGTCGAGCAGTTGTCGGTGTTTCTGTGTGCTGCGACCTGAGGTTCAGGTGCTGGGGTGGCCAGCCGCAGTTGTCGTCGTTCTGTGTTGTAGCAGGTATGTGGAGTTAATTAAGGTGATAGTAATGTAGTGAGTTAAGGGTGGCGTTGTCTTGTGCACATCTCTGTCATCTTGTACAAAGGTGTAAATAATATGAGCTCATGTTTTGAATCAATTTCAGGTTTCTTAGGGAAAAAGGAAGAGCGAGAAAATGGGAAAAATAAGGACTGAATCGGAATAGGTTGAGAAGTGTTGATGGTGGGTTTTGACCAGCGGGTTGTGTTGGGAGGTGGAAACAGGGAAAAGAAAAAAGAAAAGAAGGAAATTTGGTTATGAAGTTTTGAATGGAAATGTAATGGTTGTCATTGGTTCGATCCTGGTGTTAGGATTGAGTGGGTACTTATTCGTGACAGGGGGTTCGAACGGATATGCTTTCTGGAAGCACAGACAGGGTGTGTTGGCACCGAGTGCTGTAGAGCTTATGATTGTGCCGTGTCATGGAAGCTATTGGGAAGGATAAGTGTTGTGTAGTTGTATGAACAGGTACTGGTATTAAGCAGCGCGGTTTGGTATGGCGCGGGTATCCTAATTCAATAATATAGGTTAATATTGTTACTACATTGCGGGAGATTTGTGGGAGTGTGCTTACGCCTTGGGTGATTGTGCGGAGATATAGCTGTCCTGTCCCATTGGTCTTCTTTGGAATCGAAACATAGTATCTATTGTGGACGTGACAATATTACTGAGAATGTGTGTGTTGGAAGGTGTATCATGAAGCAGCTCTTTTGTATACCGTTGTGTAAGAAGTGTAACTTAGTGGTGTAAACAGAGTGAGATGGTGATAGGTGTAACTCGCTTATGGAGCTAGTAGGCTCTGGGGTGCGTAAAGAAAATCCTGGGAATGGGTGAACTAAGGGGTTACCGTAATCAGTGATGTAGCTATGTATATCTACGGTTGGAGGGTAACAGTTATGTCAAGTGCAGGTGAGGGCGCATTCCCACGATCCTGTGGCCCGGTACACCAGGCGGGTCAGGGCCGTTTTAGTCGGGGAGCTGCGGACAGCCAGTTGCTGGCATTCCTGTCCCTGACTGTCCGGCGATCGTCGCAGGTGCCTGCAGTTACCCCACCTGCACTCCCCTCCTGCTGTGCCCCGGACTGGTGTCCCAGTCCTTCCCCTTTCCAATGCTACACCCTTTTCCCTTCTCCCATCCGGTCGGGTCTTCACGGCCGGGCCATTAACGTCGCAGTTGCTGACGCCGTTGCTGCTGTCGCCGCTGTCTGTGTCGCCGTTGCTGGTGTCGCTGTAACTGCTGGCGCCGTTGCTGGTGTCACTGTTGCTGCTGGCGTCGTTGCTGGTGTCGCTGTTGCCGCTGGCGCCGTTGCTGCCGTTGCTGTGTTGCCGTTGCTGTTATCGCCGTTGCTGTTGGCGTCGGTGCTGCTGTCGCCGCCGATGCTGATCCCCCGTATCGCCGACTTCTCACTCTGTGACCGCCGCCAGTGAGGTGTGTCGTCGCCGCTGTGGGTGTGTTTCTCTGTGGTTGGTGGCAGTCGTCACTGTCGCCGTTGTGTTGGCGGTGACTGTGAATGCCGCTGATATTGTGGGAGCCCTGGGTGTCCCTGTCATATCACACATCTTCGGCTCCGGCAGGCAGATTCGTCTGGTCACCGTCGCCGTCGTGAAACTGTCACCGTCGTCGTCGTGTGGCCTGTCTTTTTTTAGTTGAGTTTTTTTTTTTGGTGACAATGAAACACCTGAAGACATGAGGTTTGGATGTGCATGCATGAGGGATGGATGTTGATTAAAAAGGGTATGACTGAAGGGATGAATGTGCGCAGTGAAGTATATGCAAAATGGATATAGTAATATGAAGTTAAGAGAACTATAAAATAGGCATTCTGGCTCGCCCACCTCCGCCAGCTCCAACCGGCTAAAGCCGGTTTCGCTGTTGCTCCGCCGGCTTACCCAGAATGCCTATTTTATAGTTCTCTAATAGTAAACACTTTACAAACATACATAATGTGTAGGATTATCTGTTTTTAACACTAATTTAGAAAACTTTTGAGACTTAAGTTTTTGCTTAATCCTTCGTTTTTCTTGATCGTCTTCAATAACATCATTTTCACGCATACATTCATCAAATGCGTCTGTCTTTCATGTGAAATAAAACTACAGTCTTTAATTGTTCTCTAAAGTCTTTTAAAACTGAGTTATATTTTTGACATAAAATCCACACACTTATCCCAGCATGTCTTCCACTGAAAGCCAGTTTTGACAAAGCGTTTCTTTTTTTGACTATATCCTTTTCTGCCGAACAGTCATCTATAATAAATAGTGTCTGCGTTCCCTCAAACTGTCTATAAAAGTGTTCTAAACACTCACTCAGTTTATTGCTAGGGTCAACTAAATATATGTCATCTGTCCATATAAACCTTCTGTCGTGATATGCTTTGTTCCATTTAAGTGTTGGGCAGAAAATTACAATATGATCAAAATTATAACGATAAACTGTTTGTAATAGGTCGAGGACAAATATTGTTTTTCCACAACCAGTCTGTCCACAAATCAATGAACAATGAGGGGTTTTTGTCATAAAGTTTAACATCGGCATTGACACCAAAGTCGTCTGCTCCATAGTTTTAAAACAGAATTTAATCTAATCCAGTTATTGTTTTTATCATACTCTCTGTCAAAACTTGTTTAGTATAATAAAACCCTATAAGGCCCAAATGTGTAAGATTAATCCAGTTCAGTTCTGTAAGATCGTTTCTATTTAAACTAATATCAATTTTGTTGCTTGTTGTTATGACCTTAATATCCTCGCCATTGTAAAGAACGACGACAGTAACTTTAAGTTTGTCAACGTCTAAGTTTTGCCAGCTAATAAGAATTCCTTCCATAAGGTTGTCACTGACACCCACAGCTCCATTTCTTGCCTCATCTTTTAAGACAGAAATTTTAAATATCATTGTGAACGTGTCTCCTAATTTTGTGCGTGGAATGAACTGTAATTTTGTAGAAGCTTTCTTTAAAACCGATTCTCTTCTGTGGAGGATGTACTGTTTGTCCCCAAACGGCTTTATTTCGATCTCTTTCCGACTGTTGTCCTCTGGCATAAGACTTACATGTAAAGGGCCAGAGTTCAATGCTTTTCTGAAACTTTTTTGACGGTCAAAAAATGTAAATGGGCTTAAGAATTCAAATTTTATGTCCCATTCTAAATATGGTTCTAAGTGCCATTTGTTGTCAGTTTTTCGAACTATTTTATATTCATACTGACCTGTATTATTTGCTTCTAGATTGCGTAGTTGTTCTAGTTTAGGAAACCTTTTGTTGTCGTCAACCTCTTTGCGTTTATAATAACCATCTTTAGTGTACTCAAAACCATACAAAGTGCCTATCTCACCGTTTTGTTCAAAGTCCTCAACGTCTGCAAGGTCTTTTAATTCTAAAGTTACACACCTCTCAGGCGCTAATGTGACCCCCGAATCGTCTGGTCCACGTGACATTTTTTAAAACAACGTATTATTTTATTTCTAAAACAATGTGCAGGTTATCACATTTCACGACTTTCCCTGTTTTATCTGATCTTTATATTAAATGATCTGACCCTCCCACAAGCTAATCTTTTAAACTGTAAATTAGGGAATTGTATAATTTCATAATCGCAATATGCAGCTTTCCCTGATGGAAGAGCTCTTAAAACAGTTGAGGGCCTTCCATCATATAAGTTTTCATCAGTGCTCAGCTCGTCCAAATGAACATAGAGTAATGAATGTAATGCAAGATCGAGCGGATATTCTCCCTCATAAGTAGTTTCGTCTGGTGTAACTATAAATTTATGACTGGCTTCATCGCCAGTTGCAAAGCCTAACATTTTAGCTAGCTCTACATCAAAATGGTAACTTACTCTTTTTTCTTTAGGTTTGAATGTCAACATTACTTTTAAATTTGCATTGTTAAGTTTGAGAGTAATGTCGAAGTTACTCATTGCTTCTTTCAGCGAGCAAAACCCGTAATAACCATCAGGTATGGTTAACTGGCTAACGTTGCCTCCATTACCAAATTTTGTAATCGTATTATTCTTCTTGGATTCAGTTATATTAAACCATACGACTTTGTAAAAAATTTCATGGAGTGCGACCCTTTGGGTTCTGCAGTTATTATCAATAGCATATTCTAAAAACGGACTGTCTTGAGTTGTTATTGTTACAAACATTTTTAAAACAATTTAAAAATGAGTGCATTCAAATATACTAATGCAAAATATTCTGTTGGACCGCACTACAATCTTAAAAATATAACAACTGATACCCTTGACATTTCTGTGACTCAGTCTGACGCCTTTCAAGTAAAGGTTAGTACTCCATTAAACAGATATCTTAACCCTCCTATTAAAAAAGACTACATCCCGAAAGTGTGGTTCAGTCATCCGATGCAGTTTTATCAGAACCAGTTAAACTTTGCTGTGTTTTGCGCATCAACTGGGTGTGGAGTGTCGTATGCTGATCATTTAAATCATCCTGATCCTTTGGTGAGGTCAGTGTATAGATTTCATTTTTATTACACCTTCAGACGTATTTTATCTGAACTGCAAGCGCCATTACCAAATGACAAAACGTTTAATCCATTCAGCAACAGAATAGATTACAAGGCTTTTGAAAGGATCTGTAACGAATTTGATATTGACCCAAAGACAGACTTTAGACAAAAGTTGGATCTTAATCATGGTTTAGGCACCCTTTATTTTTGGGGCGTGCACAGAAAGTATAACTATGATTGGGATCCTCCTTACACATCTTTCTCTTCAGGCACAACTGTTCACCTCGGGTCCATAGAGCAAGAGCATAAAACAGCATGGGCAACATTTATTTTGGATACTTCTAATGGTCTAACTAGAGCGGGAATAGAACGAATAAACGACTCCATTCGTACTTATGTTTGGTGTTTGCTAGGTTCGCAAGCACAGGCAAGATCTAACATAACTGATCCTTCTACTGGCTTTGACGCCCAAAAACAGTATTTAGCAAATTTAGAGGACGCCATTAATTCTGCAATTGATTTGCCTTCAAGTATTAAAAGGTACCAAAATGTTTTACAATTCGCAAGATCGAAAGTAGACTTTGCCGTTGGCACTGGTTTATACATGCTGCCTTCTGACCTCAGACTTCAGATAGGAACAATAATAAACTATAATAATGAAATCCTTGTGGCTGGCAATGAAGAGAAGGTCGGAAAAAACGACATAAATTCTAAGCCAGCAATAGCAATAAAAAAAGAAGCCCCACCAATCCCCGAGCCCCCAAACCCCCCATTCAATCCTTGTGGTCCCAAGAAATAATGACTATGAATATGAAAAGACGGCACTTGTTATTGGATTAACTGCCCTAGGATTACTTGGTCTTTATCTTACTAAAGAGTAACCCAACTATTAAGACAACTAATGCCCATAAGTGCTCGGCCATAAGGCCAACTACTTTACTTGCAGTAGACAAAAGCCAGCTAATGATCCCCCTATTATACCAGGCAAAGAGTCTATTGCCTTACTGGCTAATTTTTTTAATAAACTTGCAAGATGATCAAGTTGTTTTTTTACCCATGATTTATCTGACGACAGAGTTGGCGGGCCTGGTGGCACTGCTCCCCCACCACCGCCGCCTGTAATAGCCAACACCAGTGTACTTATTGCAAATCCTAAGGCTGTTATAACACTTGCTAATGTGACACCTTGCTCTCTAAACAGTGTTCTTATTCGTTCTGCTAACGTTGTGTCTTCATATAAAATTCTTTGGATAGTTTCTCTTATTCTGCTCACTTGAGTTCGTAATTGTTCTCGATTATTAGACAACACTTCTAGTCTTGCTGATCTCTCTTGTTCAAGATCTTTTAGTCTTTGTGTTATTCTTTCTTTAACACCAGGTCCTAAGTTGTGGTCATCAGCCTCAACTAGTTTTTCTTTTTCTCTTTTTATATGCTCATCTAGTTCACCCAGTTTTGCTAAATTGTTAATTCGCCTCTGATGCTTTTCAAAGCATGATCAAGGGCCGTTATTTCTCTCATAGGTAGCGGCGGATCGTGCATAGTTTTTAATACTGTTTCTTCTGAAAAACTGGTTTCTATTATTTCGTCTGCTGTTGGGCTTAAATCTTTAAGGGGTATGTTTTGTATTTGGTTATCTGTTGGGAGTTCTTGTAGTGTGTTTTGAAGTTTAGCAACTGCCTCACTGTCTAATCTTCGCGGTTTAGCAATGCCAAGGCGATTTTGATCGCTCACACTGAGCCTTTGTCTAATTGTAGTCTTTGCTAAAAACTTTGATGGGTCTGGTTTAGTTGTAAGCTGAACAAGTTGTCCTTGCTCGTTTTTCACAAACAAATGGTCATCTTTTGTTTCAAAATCATTAGGGTCTATAAATTCTGGAGGTTCTTGGCCTAAACTTTGATAAAATGATTTGACCTTACTTTCTGTTAATTCACGCCGCAATGATTGTAATGGATGTGTCAAAGGCGTCATTTCACTCATGTCGTCTCCAGGATCAAAAACATCATAATCTTCTTCTGCCATGTTTTTAAATAATTAACTTTTTATTTTGTTTTATAAAAAAAATGTCACAAGCATATGGTTCGATTCTTGACCCGCATAGAAGACTGAAAGAGCCCTTTGGCGTGAAGGGAAATAAACAGAATATTATTGTTCCAAATAATCCATCTACTATTGATTCAGATCAGATTCTTACTGTCAAATTTCCAGACCTAGGAGCAGATGAAGTGATTGTGCCGGGATCTGCACGGCTTACTTTTAAAATAGAACTTGATTCAGCAACAGACACAAGCAGGACAGTAGTCCAGAATCTGGGACGGGCAATTGTTAAGAAAATTTCTATAAAACTTGAGGGGCAAGAAATATTTTCTTTACACAATGCAGACATATTTCTAATCTATTCTGATCTATGGCTAACCGATAATGAAAGGGCCGATCTTGCGTTTCAAGGAATCGAAAATAACGAAGCACTAAAACACAGAATAGACGCCGAAGATGCTAAAGACGGTAACAAGTATGAAGCTGTAAGTTATGCGTTTGGAAATCGCTTTTCTATACCCTTGGATTTTGAGTTGTTAAAAGCGCATGCGCCATACTTTCAAGGAGCATTAAAAGACAGATTGTCATATGAACTAACTTTTAATGAATACAAACGTGTCATTAAATCTACAGACACTGATTCCAAGTACAGCATTTTCGACATCTCGTTAGAGTTTGACATTGTTAGCAACCCTAACTTAGCAAGGCTGATTGAGCAACAATATCAGTCAAAATTAGCAATATATTACGAAAGAGTGATTCATCATTCAAAATATCCTAAAAGCAGGGCAGACACAATATGGAACTTTAGTTTTAGTGCTGCAGCAAGATCCCTTAAAGGTATTTTATTGCTGTGTGAAGATGAAGAACCATTCAAAAGACAAAGTGAAAAGTTTATCAATCCTAAAATAACGAAAGTACAATGTTCAATTGAGGGTAGTCCTAACCAAGTCTACGGTAGCGGGCTTAAACCTTATCATCATTTTGATGAAATAAGAAAATTGTTTGGAGGCGGGAGGTGTAGAAATCCAACAGTAGACCTTGTGTCTAAAGATCTACACCTTCACAGTGTTAGACTTGATGATTATTTAACAACGAAATACGGTTTATGGATTGACCTAAGGACGACAGAGGATAATCAGTTGCATGGGAGTGGGAGGAAACAGTTAAAGACGTAATAAACATTCAAATTGATAAAGAAAAAGAGAGTGATAAACCACTTAATGTATATTTGTTTTTAATATATGATGCGCAGCTGAATATTAAAGATAACAGATTAAAAGATATCCAATACTAAATTATTTTTATTTTTTAAAAAAGCATGTCTGTTCAGGTTTATCCAAAAGTGCCCAAAGAAGAGAACTCTGTTGCTGTAGACATAAAAACTTTCAGATTAACAAACATAACACAAATGCAAAACCCAACTAGAGCAGGACCTTTCAAAATACAGTAAAACCAAACGAAGGTATTCTGCTGTCTTTAATGCTGTTACATATGTTAATACTGGAGCATCGACCGCTAGTGCTCTATCAGCAGGAACAAGTGTAGGTCTCATAGCAACAGGCGTAGGTGCGCCAGCAGCTTTACCTCTAGGTGGTTTGTCTTTAACTCTTGGCCTGTGTTCATTAGCTGCAGGTGCTGTCAGCAAAAAAATAAAAGCTAAACTCCAAAAGCACACAGCTATGGTTCAACTAATAACAGCTAAACTTAGTTCCTTCAAACTGACAATAAATAAAGCACTTGCCGACTCGAACATCACGGATGAAGAATTTAGTCGCCTACAGGCTGATTTTGAGGACTACAAAAGACAAAAGTTTGATCTTCAAAAAAAGGCAAGGGCAACTTTTTCTCAACAGCCAGACACCGACCAGATAAAAAAGGAATGTTTAAAAAAAGTAAACGAAACATTAAACTCTGTTCTAAACAGCTCACATTAACAACACCAAAGGGCGTTTATACTTTAGTTTATGAGTCCAAGCACAAAAAGACCGTTGATATTGATTCTGATTAAGTATTTTTTTTTAATTTAAATAAATATTTTGAGTTAGAAAAGAAGCTCAACATGGATAAGATATATGACAGTTTTGACTCTTGGTTAGATGCAATGGAAGAGGAAGAGCGTTTGTCAAAAGCTTTAAATGAGGTCGTTTTAGAAGTTATTGATCCAACAAACGTGCAGGCAAGCGTTGTACATGCTATTTCTCAAGTTCCAAGTAAACTAACAATAAACCCTCCAGTTAAAGTAAGGGTAGTTGTTTTAATCGACTATATAACAATAAACGAAGAAAATCTAGAAGTCTGGGTCTCAACTAAACAGCAGACTATTCTTTCTTATAATGACTTAACACCCGGTTGGGCAGATCAACTTCTTACACAGTTTAATGAAGCCTCTGAAGCAGCTAAAATGAGAGGCTCTGGTTGGTCAGAGGGTGAAGTCCTAGACATCAGATTAAGACAGGCTAAGTATGAGCCGATTGTAGGCAAGTCTTACATTCCACTGCCTCCAACATTAGTTGCAAAGAAAGCAGTTTTGAACATAAAAAATTCAGACGACAAATGTTTTATGTGGTGCGTTCTTGCTAGGCTGCATCACGTTGCCAAAAATGCAGAGAGAGTATCTAACTATTTACAGTGGGCCAATGATCTTAACTTTAACGGCCTTGAATTTCCTATGGCTGTAGACAAAATTGATCAGTTTGAAAAACAAAATCCGCCAATAACTGTTAACGTATACGCATGGTCTGAAGAAACCAACCTTCTGCCAATTAGAGTGTCAAAGAACAGTCCAACAATAGGCGAACCAACCAAAACTCATGTAGACTTACTCCTAATGCAAAGCCTTAATGGGTTGCACTACACTCTAATACGCACAATGAGTAGATTACTAGTGCATACTACAAAAACAACATAGCAAACAAGAATTTTGTAGAAAATGTTTAACAAGAATTCCGTCCGTTCAAGCTGCGAGCGAACATGTAAAACATTGTCTTAGTCCAGTTGACTGCAATACAGAACTAATTATGCCAAGAGAAGGCAGTAAGGTTAGTTTTAAGAATTACAAAAACTCCAGAGGTCACCATACGTTGTTTACGCAGACTTTGAATCGCTTATTGTTCCTTATGAAGGACCTGCTCCAAAACATTTACCAAAAACAGTTATAATGAATAACCACCAGATTTGTTCATTTGCCTTCATTGTTGTCAGGTCAGATGGTGAACATTCAAAGCCAGAATTATACAGAGGACCACATGCAGCAAAACATTTCTTAAAACGCATGCAAGAAGTTC
>CM065724.1:70905501-70985501 GCA_033310375.1 Conus canariensis
AAATGTTTTATGTGGTGCGTTCTTGCTAGGCTGCATCACGTTGCCAAAAATGCAGAGAGAGTATCTAACTATTTACAGTGGGCCAATGATCTTAACTTTAACGGCCTTGAATTTCCTATGGCTGTAGACAAAATTGATCAGTTTGAAAAACAAAATCCGCCAATAACTGTTAACGTATACGCATGGTCTGAAGAAACCAACCTTCTGCCAATTAGAGTGTCAAAGAACAGTCCAACAATAGGCGAACCAACCAAAACTCATGTAGACTTACTCCTAATGCAAAGCCTTAATGGGTTGCACTACACTCTAATACGCACAATGAGTAGATTACTAGTGCATACTACAAAACAACATAGCAAACAAGAATTTTGTAGAAAATGTTTAACAAGAATTCCGTCCGTTCAAGCTGCGAGCGAACATGTAAAACATTGTCTTAGTCCAGTTGACTGCAATACAGAACTAATTATGCCAAGAGAAGGCAGTAAGGTTAGTTTTAAGAATTACAAAAAACTCCAGAGGTCACCATACGTTGTTTACGCAGACTTTGAATCGCTTATTGTTCCTTATGAAGGACCTGCTCCAAAACATTTACCAAAAACAGTTATAATGAATAACCACCAGATTTGTTCATTTGCCTTCATTGTTGTCAGGTCAGATGGTGAACATTCAAAGCCAGAATTATACAGAGGACCACATGCAGCAAAACATTTCTTAAAACGCATGCAAGAAGTTCGTAATGTCTGTTCTAATAATCTAGTCCTATCCGATCTTAAGATGACCCCTGATGATCAAGATCGCTATGACTCAGCCACTCACTGTTGGATTTGTGGTTTAGAGCTAACACCTAAAAGTTTAAACCCAACAGTAAGAGATCATGATCACATTAGCGGAGAATTCAGAGGAGCAGCACATAACAATTGCAATCTTCAACTAAAGTTTGATCCTAGGACTTGGAGACTTCCTATATTCTTTCATAACTTGCGAGGTTACGACTCTCATCTTATATTGCAAGCAGTAACTAGCGCCTTTAGGGTGTCATGCATTGCGCAGTCATCAGAAAAGTACATGTGTTTCACTTTAAATAATCTTTTTATGACTCTATGCAACACCTGATGGGTTCATTAGAGTCACTGGCTATGTCCTTAAAGTCCTGCCCAATAACAGAAGAATATTTTGACCCAACTCTGTTAGAAAGGGCGTTTACCCTTATGAGTACATGAACAGTTGGCAAAGGTTTGACGAAGATACACTTCCGCCTAAAGGCGCGTTCTTTTCTAGTCTCAGAGGAAAGGACATCAGTGATTCTGATTACCAGCATGCTCAAGATGCGTGGCAGAAGTTAGAGTGTAAAACGATGGGAGACTATCATGATTCCTACTTAATGGCGGATACCTGTTTGTTGGCGGATATCTTTGAAAATTACAGAAAGACCTGCATGAAACATTACAGCTTGGATCCTGCGCATTATATTTCTGCGCCTGGGATGAGCTGGGACGCTTTCTTAAAATTTACTGGAGTACAAATTGATTTATTGTCTGACCTGCCAATGCTTCAGATGATTGAAAACGGATTGCGTGGAGGAATCAGTATGGCGTCGCACCATTACTGTAAAGCAAACAACAAATACTTGGACGACTATGATCCAAGTAAAAGGTCTAACTATCTCATGTATTTAGATGCAAACAATCTGTATGGATGGGCAATGGCGCAATCACTTCCATTACGCAACTTTAAAATGTACACAGATACGAATAATATTCAAAAAGCATTAAAGTGGTTGGGCAGTTTGACGCCAGATCAACAGTGTGGATACATTCTAGAAGTTGACTTAGAATATCCTCAGGAACTCCATGACCTGCATAATGACTATCCATTAGCAGCAGAAAGTCTAAAGATGGCAAAAACAGAACCACCTAAACTTGTGCCTAATCTTCGAGGCAAAAAAAATTATGTCTGCCATTACAGGCTTCTACAATTTTATTTAAGACATGGTTTAAAGTTAACAGCAGTTCATCGTATAATTGCATTTGATCAAGAACAGTTCATGAAACCATACATCATGAAGAACACTGATCTCAGAACTAAATCCGCAGATGCATCAGAAAAAGACTTTTTCAAGTTGATGAACAACAGCTGTTTTGGAAAGACTATGGAGAATCCGCACAAGCGTAAAGATGTTAGATTGGTCACCAGAGAGAACGATGCAATTAAGCTGGTGTCAAAACCCAACTACCAAGACTTCAGAAGATTTCATGATCAGCTTTTTGGAATAATGATGAAAAAAAAGAAAGTCAAATTGGATAAGCCCGTTTTTATTGGGTTTACTGTTTTAGAATTATCAAAGCTTTTGATGTTAGAATTTCTTTATGACTACTTTAAGCCCTTGTATCCTGAGTCCAGAGTTCTGTACACAGATACAGATTCCTTTGTAATCAACATCCCTACTGAAGATATCTATAAAGACATGGAATTAGAAGTAGCTAAAGGGCATGCGGGATGGTACGACACATCTGATTATCCTAAAGATTCACCTTTGCATTCAAATATTAATAAGAAGGTTTTAGGTAAGATGAAGGATGAATTATCTGGAGGTGTGATCAAGGAGTTTATTGGTTTAAGATCAAAAATGTACAGTCTTTCAAGTCAAAAAAAAGTTGTTAAAAAAGCAAAGGGAATATCTCGCAGCGCTGTGCAGTCAAGCATATCCCATGACAACTATAAAGAAGCATTGTTTGACAATAAGACTTTTCATCATGACAACGTAAAACTACGATCTAATCTACATGAGATCAACACAACTGTTGTAACAAAAAAGTCATTAGATAGAACAAACACAAAACGTGTGTTTGTTAATCCAGAGTTTTCATATGCAATCGGGCATTGGAAAACAGCATAATTACATACCTTCTTCATCCGCGGGTTTATATTTTTCCTCAAATTTATCTAGAAGCTCAATCATATCAATATCCAATTCAGACAAAATTTTTCTCATGTTTGCTTGATGTGCACGAATTTTTTTTATTTTTTCAAGATATTCTTTATCCGTTATTCTGATAATCAAAATTTGGGATCGTAGGCGAACAGGATGCGTTGCCATGTACCGATGAATCCACTTAATTGTTTCCTTAATAGCTGAACACGTATCATATGATTCTTGTATTAATTCTAAGGTCTCTTTTTTTATCATCTTTTTAGTTTCATGTAAGATTTCTTCCTTTTGAGCTTCCATTTTAAACTCAAATATATTTACGTAAATTAATTAAGCGGAACTGTGTCTGGTGGGATTATTTGCAGTTCTTCTTTCACAAAAGATCTTTGAGGGGCTGGTCGTTTTGTTGTGTCAGTTTCTCGTAAATAATACACAGGAGGATTCATTTTCACAATTTTTTTTATCTCATATGGATCAACACTCCAAACTGGATCTGTTGCCCTGATGCAAGTGTCCCCTTCCGCTTCTCCCGGTGAATAAAGGTACCTTACTTTCAAACCAAATGGTAATAGTTTGCTTGATGAACTGGCGTCTCCTTCAACAACATTTATTTTTTGTTTTTTGATTGCTTGTACTGGTTTTAGCCCTTTAAATTCTTCATTATTCATTGCACGTAGAACTGAGGGCAGTCTTCTAACCCATTCTGTGTTGCGAGAATTGTCAATCAGCTCTCTGTGATACTGGTAGGAGAAAAGTCTTTCAGATAACTGTTTGTTAAAGTTTTCAACCAAAGCCTGTGATCTGTGAACTCCTGGAATGCCTCTTTTAATGGTAACTCTATGTTTTAACAATAATTGATTCACTTGACCTTTAAATTCTTTTCCATCATCGACTTGAATCATGCGAGGATAAGTTAAGGGTCCTCGTTGATATATCAGTTGTATAGCGACAGCAACAGCAGAAGCACTCTTTTGTGTTAATGGTTCCGCATCTTTGTATCTTGAAGCTATATCAATGACTGTAAGTGCGTACTTAAATCTTTTTCGTCTAATCGTATCATGAGGTAAATATAGAAGATCCATTTGATGGGTGTCGTTTGGTGTTATATTCACAAAGTGTGGTCTCTGTATTCGTTTAGGCGCTGGTAGATAAATTTGCCAAATCGCTTGTTTAGATAACCATTCTTTTGCTGTTTGTTCACTGACTCCCGCTGCTTGGCTTAGCTTTTTAATTGCCGTGATTCCCTTCCAATATCCTTTTGGTGAATAATAGATCTTGTTCATTTTTTATTCAGCCAATACTTTGTGCAACAAAATACACAACGGTCATGCCAAAGATAATAAACAATATTTCTTGCGTCTTTTGTTTTTCTGATGGTTGATAAAAGTCGCTAAATTTTGGTGGGGGCAATGTTTCAACTTGTTTGCCTGTTACTAGAAAATATTCTTTTATTGCCTGGTCAACATCTTTAAATGTGTAAGCTGCATGTCCCTGTTGTTTAAGTCTGTCGTTAATAAAATCTAACTGCTCCATTCTTTGCTTTTCATAGGTGTCTTGTGCAGCGGCTAGTTGCTCCATAGCTCTGTTATGTCTTTTTCTCTCATCGTTATTTTGTAGTTTACTAAACGCGTAATTACTTCCGCTAAAAGCAAGCGCGTTGACCACTGCGCCGCCTATCATCATTACGAGTGAAGCCATTTTTATAAATGTATTTTTTTTACATATTTATATTTTCTGGAATTATTCCTTGCTTAACTAGAAAGTCTTTCGTAGCCAACGAAGCTGTAATGACAGCAAACCACTTTGCTGAGTCTTCAAAATCTAGTTTGCCAAGATCTGCTGGGTTTCATTTTTAACAGGCTTTTACCAAGCATTGTGTATCCTACACTTAGGCCTCCAATAACAGCAGAATGGTATACGAGGTTAGTAATAGTTTTTTCGGTGCTCATTTTTAAAAAATAAAATAATTATAATTATTCATAAAACATGAACTGCGATGATCTACTACAGCTTCAGGGCAGCCTAAACGTTCCTGAACTTATGATTACAAATGGTCAAGTTGATGACCAAGCTATTATGCGCAAAAAGGAAGGGCTGTATTCTTTAGCAGCATGTGGAAAAACAAAACAGTACCTCGGAAATGAATTCAGCATAGAACAGATTCAACAGATGTCGCCACAAGACATTGTAAAGTATCACAACAGGTATGAAGCGCAACTGGGGTCAAGAATGGTAAAAAGTGTTGGGCAAACGGTTCTTAGTTTGTACACTAAACTAGTTAGTAGATTTGCTCCCATTGATTCTGAACAAGATTTTATGTATGATTTAACGCAGGATCCAGTTTTAACAAAGTCATTAGAGTCTCTAGGATGTGATCTATATTACAGATTTGGAACATTGTTATCGCCATTAATCATGGGATTAATTACTTTTAATCATATAGATTTTGTTTCCCTTCAAAATGACCGAGCCAGAAAATCAGCAGAATCAGAAAACATTGAATCAGGTGGAGAAAGTGACCAGTAAAAAGCCTCCTCATCCTGGGCGTGTTGCAGCAGGAAAAAAATTAGCAGAGTGGAACAAACAAAAAAAATTAATGTTGCAATCACAGAATATAACTCATAATGAAAACATAACACCGCCAACGCCAACAGTTGTTTCAATGCCAGCTGTAAATACACAAGTTGATTCAAGGCCTGCAACACCAAAGTCTTTATGGAATATTGAACTTAAAACAATTGTCATTTTTGGCGGCATTGCTGCTGGGGTGGTTATTACGGTTATAAAATATATAAACAACGCCAGCAAAAACCAAAGCAGTCAAAAAAATCTCAACCACTAAATACAGAAGCCAAACAAAAAAGCATGCCAGAACCGCCAACAACAAAAGATCATTTTGATCCATTTCAGATGGAATAATATTTCAAGAACTTAATAAATAATTATAAATTGACTTGAATAAGAACTTGGTTGTACATAGAGGATGACTTAAGTAAAAACTTAAAGTAACTTAAGTTAAGAACTTGAGGTAACTTGATTAAAAACTTAAGGTAACTTGATTAAGAACTAGATTAAGAACTTGGGGTAACTTGATTAAGAACTTGGGGTGACTTAATTAAGGACTTGGGGTAACTTAATTAAGGACTTGGGGTGACTTAATTAAGAACTTAATTAAGGACTTGGGGTGACTTAATTAAGGACTTGGGGTGACTTAATTAAGGACTTGGGGGACTTAATTAAGGACTTGGGGCGAAAAGTGGAACTGGTAGGACCACTTCTCATTTGATATGTCAGCCACTTGCTTTGTGACTGAACAGGATGTGCGTGGGCGCTGTGCAGTGATTCGTTGTCGGGCTGGCCTGCAACTACTAGTTAAGCGCGATGAAGAACAGAGAAAGAGGCAGCTCACGCTATAGCAAAGAACGTGTTAGCGCACGCCCGCTGTGCGGACAGACCTATCATTTGGTGAATAGTTGACCGACCTTCCCTGACTGACTCAACACTTTAAACATTGCTGTTGTGTGCGCGCTGCTGTGTGTGTGTGTGTGTAAAATAGTGTAGTCATTTGAAGTACTCCCTTCGTTGGATTAATAAACTAAGAAAGACGACAGAACTCTTTGAAAAATATCCGGAACTCGCAAATCTGACAATTTCTATTACACAAGCCATCGCGTTGACGCCAAAGATACATGCTGCTCTAAAAACCCACGCCGGTGTGGCAGCTGACTGGATGTGAAGAAGGTATGTACATTGTCAACTAACTGACTGTGTGCTGTGTTCTGTGTAAACAAAGGCCTCTTGTCTGTGTTAAGTCGTAAACCCCACACACCAACAAACCGACACGCACACTGAAAACAGCGAAGTGGTGGCTTCCCATTCGAGAATGTTCAAGAACATTTGTGACAAAGCGCGCCGCGAGCCCGGTGAGAAAAGAAACGCAGTAGGCGCGCGAGGCGTGTTTTATTGATAGGGAGGCACACAGTTTGTAAACAGGACGCTCGGCCTGCTGACTTACTGCGTCGTTATAATTGTGTTGTCTTGGCCTTGCAAAAAAGCTGACAGTCAACCGACTGGTAGTACAGACTGTTTGGGGGAACGCAGACACTATTTATTATAGATGACTGTTCGGCCGAAACTGGCTTTCAGTGGAAGACATGCTGGGATAAGTGTGTGGATTTTATGTCAAAAATATAACTCAGTTTTAAAAGACTTTAGAGAGCAATTAAAGACAGTGGTTTTATTCCACATGAAAGATAGAGACGCATTTGATGAATGTATGAAAGAAAATGATGTTATTGAAAACGATCAAGAAAAACGAAGGATTAAGCAAAAACTTAAGTCTCAAAAGTTTTCTAAATTAGTGTTAAAAACAGATAATCCTACACATTATGTATGTTTGTAAAGTGTTTACTATTAGAGAACTATAAAATAGGCATTCTGGGTAAGCCGGCGGAGCAACAGCGAAACCGGCTTCAGCCGGTTGGAGCTGGCGGAGGTGGGTGAGCCAGAATGCCTATTTTATAGTTCTCTAGTTAGTATAGATTGGTTGTTGTTGTTGTTGTTGTTGTTGTTTTGGGGGTGTGGAAAGTTGTGGTCATGAAAAGGATTGACTTTTATTACGCTATGTGTAATATACTGCTGGCCTGAGGAACTCTGCACACTGTAGCTAGATAAGGGATTAAATAACTTATTGTGGCTGCCTCGGCCATAGGAACCGTATGCTTTCAGGCTGGGGTCTGTGACGTATTCATAGAAGATTTCACTCATTGATTGTTTTGTTGGGAATAAAATTTTGTTTTCTTGTCGGTTCTTGTGTGGCGTGTTGTCTGTTTAGTGGGTTAGTTGGGGGGGGGGGGGGGGGGTTGTTTTTTTTACGTCCGGCTTAGCGTTCCGTGACACAGGCCGTTGCAGCCGTTTTTAACGGCTATAACGGTAAACTAAAACATCGGGCATTATTCGTGACGCATAATGAACATACCTATTTATTTTCAGAAAGATCGGCCAAGTACTTTCTGAGATATTCCATAAAGAAGAAAAAACCGTTACAGGCCGTTATAGCTGTTAGTACCGGCTATAACGGTAAAGTAAATCATCGGGCATCACCCATGACCCATAATGAACATACCTACAAATTTTCATTAAGAAGCTTACCCGTCTCTGTCTGTCTGTCTGTCTGCCTCTCTGTCTCTGTCTCTGTCTCTCTCTCTCTCTCTCTCTCTCTCTCTCTCTCTCTCTTTGTCTGTGTGTGTGTGCTTGTATTCGTGTGGTCGTCTTCCTTTCTCAGTTTGTCTGCATTTCATAAGCCTCTCTCTCTCTCTCTCTCTCTCTCTCTCTCTCACTCTCTCTTTCTCTCTGTTTGCATGTCTATCTGTCTGCCTCTCTCAATCCCCTCTCTCTCTCTCTCTCTGTCTCTCTCTCTCTTCATATATCTGATTCCCTGTGTGTCTGTTTCTCTATCCCTTACTCTTATCTTCGCCACGCTTTGTCTGTCTGTCTGTCTGTCTCTCCCTCCATGCTTTCCATCTGCTCTGTGTCTGTTTCTGTTTCCTTCTCTGTCTCTCTGACGGTCTGCCTGTCTCTGTCTGTCTGTCTCTGTCCGTCTGTCTGTCTCTGTCTCTCACCGTCTATGTCTCTGTCCATGTTGCTCTCTCTGTGTCAATCTCTTTCTTTCTCTCCCCCTCCCTTTGTGTGTGTGTGAGTGAGTGGGTGTGTGTGTGTGCGCGCGCGCGCGCGCGCGCGCGCGCGTCTGCGTGTGCGTCTGCGCATGGGCGCGCGCACACTCGTGTGTGTGTGTGTGTGTTTGTGTGTGTGTGTGTGTGTGTGCGTCAGTGTGTATGTGTGTGTGTGTCTCTCTCTCTCTCTCTCTCTCTAGATATATATATAGATATATAGTAGAAAGAAACTCGTGGAGAGCGTGGCAGCAGAGAGTCCTCAGAAGAGAAGCCCCCTTCAAGCAAGTGTTTCGGCCCTTATCTCCTGACACTCTAGGGGGGTTGGGCCACACCCGGTTCATGACTCCGGATGTCCCTCTGCTGCCCCTTTTTTTCCCATCTTGGGACGAGCCATGGCTGGGATTCGAACCCATGACCCTCTGGACATGCTCATTTTCCACTTAATGACTCGCGCTTTAACCACTGAGCCACAGGGACACCTGATATTTGTAGGGAAATTAAGCCTTATGAAGTTCACTTTTGTTCCTCCTTGACCAGATCCAGCTTGAACACCTCTCTGCCGCTTCTGCCATTGCTTTCAGGGCTCTGGTTTTTTCCTTCCCTGCAACTGAGAGCTGTTTCATGAGGCTGTATGCAGACGTTCCTACAAACCCCCTAGCTCCAATTTCTGCAGTGAGGACTTTGACCTGATAGCCTTCTCTCCTCAGGCTGTTTGCCAGATCAGCATACTTTTCAGTCTTGTAGATTTGAGCTGCCTCCATTCTGTTCTCATATGGCACCGTGAGCTCGATCATGATCAGCTGCTTGGTTGACTTAGAGTGGACTACTATGTCTGGTCTCATGCCACTCTTGCTGATGATCTCTGGGTGACTCTTCCATTCTGGGAGGTCTGCAGTGCACTCCCAGTCATCTGCCCCGTCCAGCAGACTCTGCCTGCATGTTTCGAGTGGCACTGTTGTTCTTGGCCATGATTTGCTGCCTCCTGCCGTGAAGAATGTTGCGGGTGCTTTTGGAGTCCTGATTTTCCCTTTTGTGGTGTTGGTACTAGCCCAGACTACTTGTACAATTTCTTTGAGCACTTGGTTGTGCCTCCATGTGTACCTTCCTTGAGCCAGGGCTACTTTACATGAGCTTAGGACATGCTCCACTGTTTGTTTTTCATGGCAGAGGGGGCATGCAGGATCGTCTGTTTTCCCCCACTTCACCAGGTTTGCATTTGAGGGCAGAAGGTCATATGCAGATCTGAGAATGAAGCTGATCCTGAGAGGGGCCATGTGCCAAATGTCATTCCAAGTGAGACTTCTTTGGAGTGCATTCTCCCACGTTGTCCATTGCCCTTGCTGGCTCTGCTGGACTGCTTTTTGGAGTCTTTTTTGGTCTTCTTCTTTTTTCATCTCCTGAATCATCATGTCTCTTTTGGCTTTTCCTTTGGCCTTTGACCACCATTCAGTTTTGGTCACCCCCAGTCCCTGTCTGTTGGTCTGTGTGTGTCCTGTTATTTCTCTGATCTTGAGACTTTCTTTTGCAGAATCCATCGCCTCTTGAACTTTCCATTTTCTGCCTGTCTTCAGCTGGGGCTTAATTGCTTCTATCACCTTGTCTCCTGAGTCCTCCAGCATGCTTTGAAGTCTGATCTTCCCTGCTTTGTATTCCTCCAGGATGGATTTCAGGGGTAGTTTCAGCTTTGCTTGGCGACAGTACAGTGCTATGTCAGTCAGACAGGGTGGGACACCAAGCCATTTCCTTGTGAACTTGTTGATTTTGGCTTCCATTGCCTCCACTATGCTGGTGCAGATGTCGTATATCATCAGAGGCCATAGCAGCTTTGGTATCAGCATGAACTGCAGACACCAGACCTTGTATTTGCCAGGGAGCCCACACTGGTCAATGGTCTCCAAGCCTTCCTCCGCCATCTGCTTGGTTTCTTTTGCTCTTTGTGTGTCTTTCAGCGTATCATCATACCATCTTCCAAGGCTCTTGACTGGTTCTTCTGTGACTGTTGGAATGGCCTGGTTGGCAACACTGAAGACCACAGATCCGGCCACTTTTCCTTTCCTCAGTGAGAGACTCCGTGATTTCTTTGGCTTGAACTTCATTCTGGATGAGGCAACTATGTCGTCCAGCCTCTCCAGCACATGACGTGTCTCGTCTTCTCTGGATGAAATCAGTGTAGTGTCATCCATGAAGGCCTTGAGAGGAGGCATCTTGTATCCATCGCCAAGGTCTGTTTGTCTCGCGTTGTTTGTTGCTGCTTTCAAGATGAGTTCCATTGCCAGCACGAACAGTATTGGGGAAATTGCACAGCCCATTGCAATACCCACTTCCAAGTTGATCCAGTCTGTTGTGTACTCCTTGGTAGAGAACCGCATTGAGAAGCCATTGAAGTACTTCTTGAGCATGTCGCGGATGTTCTTTGGCACATGGTACATCTCAAGAGCCAACTGTATCATCTCATGGGGCACAGATCCATATGCGTTTGCCAGATCAAGCCACACTACGTCCAGGTCTCTCTTTTCTGTTTTTGCTTTTTGGATTGCGTCCCAGATCATTGTGGCGTGTTCTACACAGCCCGCCACGCCTGGGATGCCACCTTTCTGGACTGACACATCCAAGTACTTGTTTTCCATCAGGTACTTGGTCAGCCTTGCTGCCATGACAGAAAAGAAGATTTTCCCTTCGACGTTCAGTAGTGATATTGGCCTGAACTGGCTAATGTCACTTGAGTTTTGCTCTTTGGGGATGTACACACCATCTGCCGTCATCCACTGGCCGCTGATCTTCTGGTTTCTCCAAGCCGATCGCAGCAGCCTGTGGAGCCACTCCAGCACCTTGGGACATTTCTTGTAAAGCTGGTAAGGTATTCCGTTTGGCCCTGGTGATGATTTGGCTCTGGCTTTGTCGACCACCTTCTTGATTTCCGCCAACGTTGGAGGCTTGCCATTGAACTGTTCCTCAGGGTTGGTTGGCCACACCAGACCTTGAATGTCGAGTGGTGCTTTGCTCTGTGGGTCAGAGTATGTTTTCCTCAGATGCTGCTCAAGAACTCCTTTGTCCACACTTAGGGTCCCAGATTTTGGCTGCTCAAACAGTGTTCTGGCAAACTGGAAGGGGTCTCTGAAGAAGCGCTCTTGTGTCTTCTTCTTTTTGCTCTTCCTCTTCCTCGCAGATTCCGCTTTGCTGAGGGCACTGTGTTTTTCTTTCAGGTCTTTCCACACTTTTTCCAAGCCTTGTTTTTCAGCTGGCAGTGCGGTCTTCATTTGCATCTTGAGGTTTTTCTTTTGGACCCTGATCTTGTCCATCTTTTCTTGGCGTCTGGATTTCTTTGGAGGTGTTTTCTCTTTCGGTAGTTTTGCTCCATAGGCGTCTCTACATGTGGCATACACAATGTCCCCATATGTGGCTAGTTTGTGTTCCAGGGTGCTTTTCCCTATCAGTGCATCGAGTCTTTGGACGATTTTTGCATCCAGTTTCTCCCAATCTTCAGTTTCGTTTGCTCGTGGCAGGTTGAGTTTCAGGCGCCTGGCATCGAGGGCCTGTGCAAATTCCTCATCCGAACCAACAGCGTGGATGTCCTTGGCACTGTGGTTTAAATCCTGGCCTTGGTCTTCCGACGTCTTATCTGCTGATGCAGTGCGCTGCTGCTCATTCAGATGAGTCTTCACACATCCCATCTTTGTTCTGTGGATCTTCATGCCACGGGTGGTAGCGAAACGCTTTCCACAGACACATGGATATTCCATTTGGTCCATGTTCATAGTCCGTTTGGGATTTGCAGTCATGATTGGTTGAGCACCGATGGATTCATCATTCTCTCCCCCGATATATATATATATAGATATATATATATATATATATCTGTGCCAGCAGTTTTTGCTGAACAACCTATACACCAATGTCTGTCTCGCGTTTTCTCTTATTCTGTTCGTGTTTTCTGTTTGTATTTCATTATGCCTCATCTCTCTCTCTCTCTCTCTCTCTCTCTCTCTCTCTCTCTCTCTCTCACACACACACACACACACACACACACACACACACACACACACATACACACACACATATACGCGCGCGCGCACACACACACACACACACACACACACACACACACACACACACACACACACACACACATGCCCTCTCGCGTGCACGTGGAATGTGCGCATGCATGCCTCTCTCCACCTGCCTATCTTCCCTCCTTTCTCGCCCAACAGTCACAACATGTGTGGATACCAGTCTGTCCAGACCTCTTGAATGCTTCAAATACTTTACATTGTCACTCCTGATCCAGGCGAGGACTGGATGTCAAAAAGCACATTATTCTCTTTCTGTCTCTATCTCTCTCTCTGTCTCTCTCTGTCTCTGTCTCTCTCTGTCTCTCTGTCTGTCTGTCTGTCTCTCTCTCTCTCTCTCTCTCTCTCTCTCAATCTCTCTCTCTCTCTGTTTGCCTGTCTATCTGTCTGCCTATCTCCAACCGCCCCCTCTCTCTTTCTATCTCTTTCTCTCTCCCTGTCTCTCTGTCTGTGTCTGTGTCTCTCTCTCTCTCTCTCTCTCTCTCTCTCTCTCCCTCTCTCTCTCTCTCTCTCTCTCTCTCTCTCTCTCTCCTCTTTCATATATTCTTGTTTTCATGCTGACTGTGGTCTGGGGAATGAGAGTTTGCTTCTTTTTTTTTGTCTTATTTCAGTTCAGTTTAATGTCCGAAGAAGACATACTTCTCTCCGTTCTACTTGTCTCTTTTGTGTCATGCACCAAATAAAATATCAACAAGAAAATATGGCGGTGCATCACACATCATAGCATTGCTATGACGCACTTCATTATTTGTCTCCAGACAAAAGGACCTGTACACTGCGAAGCTGTTTCTCTTGTTTTCGTTGTTGTTCTTATTGTTGTCGTTTTGGGTTTTTTTTGTTTGTTTGTTTTTGTTTCCATTTATGTTGAATTCTGTACAATGTTCCTTCAGCCCAATCGCTCTCAGTACATTCATATAGGCCTAATCCCAACTTTGTGACACTGACAAAATCGATTGAGCAACGTGAATTTGCTTTGGCTAAAACACACACTGTTGATTCCTGTGAAAACAACACCTGTGCACTGTGTGCATTTTGCGACGCATGAATATGTTCTGACTGTAGAGAAGTTTCTACTTCATTTGGAATACTTTACAGTCCCCAACTAAAACTTGAAAAATTGTTTCTTGATGGCTTTGTTTTAGTTGTCGATATTCTTGTTTCTTTTTGTTAAACTGCAAGATTAGCAACACCACACACACACACACACACACACACACACACACACACACACACACGCAGAGAGAGTGAGAGAGAGAGAGAGAGAGTGAGAGAGAGAACAGACAGAGAGACAGAGAGAGAGTACATCTGGGTCACTTGTAGGTCTACAGTTGCACACATTTGAACAGTGGTGTGTCCACCTATTTAAGATGTCCTGTTCATCTATCAGTCTTCGCTCTTTTTCTGTGTGGTAGTCATTCACTGTTGTTTTGTGCTGGTCTTAACGGTCTACTTTAGACATTTTCGATAATTTGTTAAAAACAGGTCTACATGTCATGTAACTACAGTATGGTATTCATTTCTCAAAAAAAAAAAATCCGGAAGAATTTAATTGATAAAAAACGACTTTTGCACACCTGTTCAAACCCCGCGCGGTAGACCGAAAACCTTAACGTCACTTGATGGTGTGGCCGTCAGCCGCGACCTACACAACATGGCAACGCCAAGTGAAATCATCATGAGTTGCGATCCCCCACAGCCTAAAAAGTCACGATGTGGTGGCAGATATTGTGCTGTAGACGAGTGCAGCAGCTCAGCAGGAGACGGATATTCTTTGCACACATTTCCATCTGATCCAGATACTCGAAAGAAGTGGATTCGGTTCGTGCAAACATGCCGGGCCGCTAAGTTTTTACCACGTCAGTTCCAGCTGGGCCACGGAAACGAGCTATTCCGACAATTGCCGAGCCCGTTCGAGTGGCATTGGCTGTCGCAATCATAGTCACTGGTTTTACATGATAAATTAAATTCCAGTGAGATGTGCAAGAACCATCAGAATCGCTTTCTGTCGCCATTGCTGACACTCATGTGACGTCATATCCAAGAGTAGTTAAGCAATGCCAAGATTTAGTTGATTACCTCCCGTTTTCTTGATTACAGGTGAAAATGCCCACTTTCGCAGATCGATTTCATGTGATCGGGAGCGAATCAGATGTTTATTTTACCAATTTATCAAACATTTCATATTTCTGCATAAGCTGACCAATTATCGAAAACCTTTAAAGTAGACCTCTAAGTCTTCCATTAGTTTGTATACTTCTTTGTTGCCGTGTCATGGCGCTGTCCGTCAATCCAGTGTCCGCTGCTCTTTCCACTTTCTTTTGTTTGCCCCACCAATTTCATATTTTGACCCAGAGTTTGGTGACTGGGTACCCATTTGCTGCTATGGTCACCACAGTGATGATAGAGTTAATAAACAAATCCACGTCTGTGCTGTAACATCACGAACAGTGAGCCATGCAAATTTCCAGCCTATCGCTGCTCGGAAAGCTTCTGCAAAATCCGTGTTTTTCGACTTGTTGATGCCACATCAACAAGCCTGATCATTGTGGGGCTGTTTCTCAATCTTCTTTTGATGAATCCCAAAGGCAATTATCACAACTTCGTGGTCGCTCCCAATATCAGCTGCTAGGAAACGCTGTGTTTTACAATGTTCACACCAGACTTGAAGCATGTCCTGACAATAATGTCGTCTCTTTAGTTGTCATAGTGTGCATTGGGGACGTCGCAAATTCCGTCTTGTAGGCGCTTTTTGTGAGCCAACCATGTTCTCATGCGTAAGTTTGTTGTAACTTGCGAATTCCAACAGCCGCAGTCCTCTTTCATTTGACACAGCTGCAGTCTTTCATTTAACACAGCCTCAGTCCTCTTTCAGTTGACACAGCCTCAGTCTTTCATTCGACACAGCCTCAATTCTCTTTCATTTGACACAGCCCCAGTTCTCTTTCATTTAAAACAAGCTCAATTCTCTTTCCATTGACACAGCCTCAATTCTCTTTCATTTGACACAGCCTTAATTCTCTTTCCATTGACACAGCCTCAGTTCTCTTTCATTCGACACAGCCTCAGTCCTCTTTCATTTGACACAGCCTCAGTCCTCTTTCATTCGACACAGCCTCAGTCCTCTTTCATTCGACACAGCCTCAGTCCTCTTTCATTCGACACAGCCTCAGTCCTCTTTCATTCGACACAGCCTCAGTCCTCTTTCATTTGACACAGCCTCAGTCCTCTTTCATTTGACACAGCCTCGGTGCTCTTTCATTCGACACAGCCTCAGTCCTCTTTCATTTGACACAGCCACAATTCTCTTTCCATTGACACAGCCTCAATTCTCTTTCATTTGACACAGCCTCAGTTCTCTTTCATTTGACACAGCCACAGTCCTCTTTCATTTGACACAGCCTCAGTCCTCTTTCATTTGACACAGCCTCAGTCCTCTTTCATTTGACACAGCCGCAGTCCTCTTTAATTTGACACAGCCTCCGTTTTCTTTCATTTGACACAGCCTCAGTCCTTTTTCATTTGACCCAGCCACAGTCTTTCTTTTGACACAGTCACAGTCCTCTTTCATTTGACACAGCCTCAGTCCTCTTTCATTTGACACAGCCGCAGTCCTCTTTCATTTGACACAGCCTCCGTTTTCTTTCATTTGACACAGCCTCAGTCCTCTTTCGTTTGACTCAGCCACAGTCCTATGTAACATCAAGAACAGTAAGCCGGGTGCAAATGTTCAGCCTATCGCTGCTCGGGAAGCTTCTGCAAAGATGCCAAAGTGCTGCCTCATTTGAAAGCCAGTGATCCAAACGATCTTTCAAATCACATACCAAAATCGATTTTATCTACTTTGCCTAAACTTTTACAAAAGCATCAAAAATGAATGATGCAGTCCCATTTTGGTACTTACGAATTCTTTCATTCCAATCAATGCGGTTTCAGGAAGGATCATTCTTGTCATACTGCGTTAACTAATCTCATAGAACAATGACATTCAAATATTACTCATGATCTATTCACGGGTGTAGTGTTTGTAGATATTGTTAAAGCATTTGACACAATTAATCTAAGTCTTCGTTTGAAAAAAAAACAACTTTTTTGTGTATGGTCTGTTTATAGAGTCTATCAATCTTATTTCTTCCTTCCTTTCTAACAGAAGACAAACAGTTTTTCAAGACTTTACAATATCCACGTTCAAGCCAGTCAGACACGGAGTTCCCCAGGGATCAGTCTTAGGTCCAATTTTGTTTTCTATCTGTATTAATGATCTTCCCTTGCACATTTCATCCCCGTGCTAGCTGTTCGCTTACAACAACATTCTCCCTTTTAGACTAAGATGCCGATTTGATAAAGCAGTTTTTATGTATAAAATAATGAACAAACTTGTACCTCACTATCTTTGCGACATATTCCCAGTGGATAATGTACGACATAAAAAGGAAACTGTTACTCCCTGCCCGAGAACAGATCTGTTCATGTAATCTTTAATATATTCCGGGTGGAAAATTATGGAATGAGACCTCTGATCATCTAAATAATATGAATAGTTTAGTATCATTCAAAACTTGTTATCTTGATAACAGCCTAAGCACCTTGACATTTTATCAAATCTTCACTTTGATGCCATTGTACATATACTAATACATATAAGTCAGTCTGCTTGTCTGTCAGCCTATCCTCTCCCTCTGTCTCTGTCTGCCTGTCTGTGTCTCTGTCTGTCTGTCGGTCTGTCTATCTGTCTGTCTCTCTGTCTCTGTCTCTGTCTCTGTCTCTCTCTCTCTCTCTCTCTCTCTCTCTCTCTCTCTTTCACTCTCCCTGTGTGTGTATGTGTGTTTGTGTGTGTGTGTGTGTGTGTGTGTGTGTGTGTGTGTGTGTGTGTGTGTGTGTGTGTGTGTGTGATGGATACGGACGGGAATTCGTGTTTTTTTTCACGATATCAGTCTTTTCAACGGTCTGATTTTCTGTGTTTGATTTTCATATTCCATGCCTGTTTTCCCTTTTGCTTGTGATGATTGTACATTCTATAAAACTGTATGTTTTGTTTTTGTTTTTTTGTTTGGTTGGTTGGTTTTCTTTTTCTTTTTCTTTTTTTTTTTTTTCTTTTTTTTTTTTTTGAAAGCATAGTGTAAAGAAACTTTCAGCTTATCGATTCACCCTCATTAAACTATTCGTATTCGTATTCGCATTCCTATTCTCTCTCCCCCCCCCCCCTCCTCTCTCTCTCTCTCTCTCTCTCTCTCTCTCTCTCTCTCTCTCTCTTGTACGAAAACCTGACCCACCCCAGTGCAAAAGGCACAGCAAAGCTTGCTGTAAATTTAAAGCATGCGTGTCTAAACTGGAAAGAAGAATATAATTTTAAAAGATCCGTTCATAATTACCGAAATACCCACTTTGATCCCCAAAATCAAGATCAGGAATTCACAGAACGGATTCAAAGTGTTGACAGTCGTTTTCCCCAGGTCCGAGATGGTCGTCCTCTGTCAGTGACCAGAGAAAATGCACAACAGCTGTATTCACAGGTCACTGATAATGGAGAATGCCCTCATTCCTCCTCTACCCATCATTTCCCGTCACTTCCCAAACAACGCTTGCAGCATGCAATGCCATTCCCCCATCAGCAAGTCCCTAATCGTACACTTCCCTCTCCGATCAATGTTGACCAGGGCATGAGTTCCCGTCAACAAAATCCTCCCTACCAGTTCCCTTCTGACCATGTCGGTCAGAGGCCTGTATCTGGACAACATGCTCCACCCCATCAGTTCCCTTATCCCCAGGATTTCCGACAGAAGTCTTTTCCCCATCATCATGCCCCTCCCCTCCATCTCCCTCGCTCTGGGGACACAAAGGATAATTCCGACTCTCTCCAGGGAGCCCCGTCCCACCCATTCCTCTATCCTGAAGCCATCAGAGAGCTGTCCTCTCCCCACCACCATGGCCCGGCCGCTCAACTCTCTCAACCTAGAGACTTAAGACAGAAGTCCTTCCCCCAGCAATCGGCCTTTCCATACCTGTTTCCTCTCCCTGTTAATGTTAATGAGAGAGCCATGCAGTATCCTCAGATTCCAATGGTCTGTTCCGGTATAAACAAACAGGAAATTAACCACATGCACCATAACACGCAAAGGATTTCTCCTCTGTTTCCCAGTCACGAAAAAAGTTTTCCCAATGTTGAGAACACAAATTTTGCCAGCAGAATGTACAACAGTCCTGAAGTACTCCAATATCCATGTGCCGACCCCCCTGCCCAAAGCTCTAGCATCAAAGCGGATCTGCTTAATCCTTTTGCTGTGCAGCTAATAAACAATATGGCCTCTCAAATTCTAGCACAACAGCAAGCTTTTAAAACCTAGTACCTCGTGTTTTCTTGTGTGGGGACAAGAACGTATGTATTTCAATGCCATTTGTTCATGTAACAGTAATGGATTTGCATGTAATATATACTATGGTATATTTATTGCCCTGATCGTGAAAAACAAATGAATCCTTTCCATTGCATTTCCCCCAGCCCTCATTCCCCTCTTCTGCCTTGTCCCTACCATCCCTTTACTCCCCAGTATTCTTATCATAGTTGCTGCTAGTGGGTGGGCGGGTTGTGGGTGGGTGGATGAATATTCATCAACAGAATGTGTAGAGGTGGTGCTGCAAGCTGTTTGCCTGAACTGCTTTCGAAGAAACTGATCTTTCAATTGCCGGCTGTTTTTGGACTCGTCGATAATTCACTGTGCATAATAGTTAAAGTTAATTTAATGTTTTTGTGATTGAAATTTGTATGCTTAATCTTGATTTCAGTGTTTTGGAGCTACTGTGAACTTTCTATAATTCAATCAGTTATCTCTTTACTAAAACTATTTCCATATTTCTTTGAATTTTGTACCCCTCGATAAGTTTGTGCGTGGTTGTTTCTAGTCGTGCTTATTAATCTCTTATTCATTCGTTCTCGTTCATTAGTTCTCATTATGTCTACATTGAGTACCTGTCCTTGTAAAGAAGGACTCCAGATTGGCTATCTAAATATTAACCGTGTATTAAGCAAGCTAACTGATATATCAGCGATCTTAGAAAATTCCGGGAATCCCTTTCATCCGTTTTGTTTTTTCAGAATCACGATTAACAGACTGTACATTAGATTCTGATATAGCTATGCCTGGCTATAATGTTATACGCCTAGATCTAAAAGCTAAAATGGACACAGGTTTGTTAGTTTACTATAATCAGTCGATAACTATAAAACAGAAAGGGAATCTGGAACAGTTTGGTGTCGAATCAATATGGCTAGAAATAAAAATAAAGCATATCAGTCCCATACTTGTTGGATTCATATATCGAAATCCGGCTGAAAGATCAAATTGGTTTGATAAGTTTAGTGGAATGATGGATGCCGCTCTACTTGACAATGAAGAAATATTTATGTTCGGTGACTTCAATATTGACTTGTTAAAGCCTCAAAAACAATGGACCGAAATGTATACCTCATTAAATTTACACCAGATAGTGGATCGACCAACACGAATTACAACTAATTCCAGTACTCTCATTGACCACATTTATGTCACATCTAAACATAACATTGTGGAAATCTCTTCTCCAGCGACTGGGTGCAGTGATCACTCCCCAGTTTGTATTACTTGGGGGAAAAGGGGGATACAAATTCCAAAACCAGGTCATAAATCTATCCTATATAGGTGTTTTAAAAGATTACAAAATGAATCTGACCTGCAATTCTTCTCCAATATATTATACCGATCGAAAAGCAACAAATGTTTGGATTAATGCATTTTCCAATATCTACAATAAACATGCACCCATTAGAGCTAAACGAGTAAAATACCATCTTAAACCGCTGTGGATATCAAAGGAAATAGATAAAGAAATACACATTAGAGAACTTTTAAAAGCAAAAAAACGACGTTGGTTTTGCAAAGCAGAGAAATTTTGTGACGTCAATGAAGCGAAAAGCAAAGTATAAATATTTTCAAGAGATGGTATCTAATAAAAAAAAGACTCAAGAACTATTTGGAATGCAATCAACAAATTGACAAACAAAGGGTATTCACAAACACAACTTAACAATAAAGATATTACCCCTGACGCAGTTAACAACTATTTTGTTAACATTGCTGAAAACTTAATAAATAATGATGAATGGGAAGAAAATGATCTAGAATTAGTAACTGAATATTGTAAGTCAAAGAATATTAAATCTTATGTGTCAATTCCTTACATAACAATACCCGAAGTATTTGCATACTTAATGTCACAGAAACAATCGAAAACCAAAGATATTTACGACTTGGATCCCAATGTAATCAAGTTGTCTGCACCAGTCATAACAGACTCTCTTACTTACATATATAACCTATGTATAGAGAAAAACTGTTTTCCGGAATGTTTCAAACAAGCAAAAGTTGTCCCGCTGTACAAAACTGGAGATCCGTCCAACCCTTGTAAATACAGACCTGTATCTGTTCTGTCAATTCTTTCAAAACCGCTCCAAAAACATATCCAAAAATATTTAGTTACCCATTTAAACAAATATAATTTGATTCATCCTAAGCAGTCAGGTTTTAGGGAAAACCATTCCTGCCACACCGCGCCTATGCAAATGATTGACAAATGGCTCTTGAACATTAATAACAATGAACTTACAGGAGTTGTCTTTATTGATCTAGCTAAAGCTTTTGATATTATAAACCACTCTCTTCTCCTAAAAAAGCTCGTTTTATACGGACTCTCTGAAAATACACTTCAGTTCATGTCCTCATTTCTCTCTGATCGAAACAGGTAATATGTGTTAATTCCTCAAAATCAGATTTGCAGCCAGTAAAATATGGTGTTCCACAAGGACCCGTTCTTGGCCCTTTACTCTTTTCGATCTATATAAATGATTTACCGCTACGTATTCGATGTGACTGCGAATTATTTGCTGATGACAACTCTATGCATTCTAACCACCCTCGCTTGCAGGTTGTGACGTCCGATCTACAAGATAGTTTAAACAGTGCCGTCAAATGGACGGAAATCAATCACATGTCTCTTAATGCAAAAAAAAAACTAATTGCATGGTCATTACTAGCAGACAAAAACGTCAAAATATGCCTGCTGATTTATTTTCAATATTTGTTTCTAGTGAAAAAATCGAAGAAGTAAAAACACATAAAGTTTTGGGTGTTGTCATTGATAACAACTTATCATGGTCCGATCACGTAGTTTACCTATGCAAAAGAATATCCCAAAAAATATTCCAGTTGTCAAAAATAAAGCATTTCCTGAATATGCATGCTAGAAAACAATTCTTTCATGCCCATATACAGTCAATTATAGACTATGCTTCTACTTTATGGGATTCAGCCAGCGCAAACATTCTAAAACCTTTAGCAAGATTGCATAGGCGCGCGATAAAATTAGTTCTCTTAAAATCTAGTTCATTAACTCTAATCGATTATAAATCTTTGGATATCCTTCCCCTAAAGCAAAAACTCGAATATAATAAGGCTATATTTATGCATAAAGTGGTAAATGGAAATGCACCTCCCTCCATTGTAAACAGTTTCTGGACGAATGACAATAGGCACGTCCACAAGTTAATAATGCCTCTGCCCAGACTTGACCTTTACAAATCAAGCCTCGTATACAGTGGCGGTACGTACTGGAACAATTTGCCTCCATTCCTGAAAGAAATCTCAAGTTTTAATATTTTCAAAGAGCGCTTAAAAGGATATCTGCTCAGTAAGTTAAAAGATATATATAAAAAAAACTGTAACAGTTGATTCCTAAATCAATCAAAGACTCAGTGAATAGAAATAAAATACTGCACGAGTACAAGCCGGTGTTAGACGGAAATCTTGGACGTGTCATTTGAAGCACAGCAATAATGGGTTAAGCTATTTGACATGTTTTACATTGATGATATCGCTTAACTGCATTTCGTTATTTGATGTATTGTGTGTATTCAAGTCTATTTGACTCTTGTTTCCCCGTTTGTATTTGTACTTTACATGTATTTTCTTTCTCTCCCCCCCCCCCCCCTCCCTATCCCGCCCACACCCCATACCCCCGCTTCCGCTCTCTCTCTCTCTCTCTCTCTCTCTCTCTCCGCTTCTCTCCACACTCCCCCCCCCCCCCCCCCCATTTCTCTCTTCACCCCGCTGCTTACTATGTATGTTTGTGTGTTGTTTGTTTGCGAAAGTGTACAAGTGTTTGGGTGGGTGTTTGGGGAGGGGCGTTTTCTGGGTGGGGATTGTTAAAGTGGAAGTGTGTTACGTTTCTTTGATGTTATTTCCATTTTGTGTATTTTCAGACTTTTTTGTGTGTTCAATCTTTTGTTTGTTTGTTTGTTGGGTTTCTGTCTTTTTTTTGTTTTTTGTTTTTTTTTGCCGTTTGTTCATTTTTCATTTCGCAATTTTTTTGTTTGTTTGTTTGTTCCCCTCTTGGGCGAGGGCTGGATGTAAAAACGCATGAACTTGCTTATCTATTACCCTCGATAATAAAGAATTTGTCTTGTCTTGTCTTGTCTTGTCTCTCTCTCTCTATCCCTATCTATATATCTCTATCTATATTCCATCTATCTATCTATGTATCTATCTATCTCTCTCTCAATATTTCCCTCCCTCTCTCTTCCTATCTCTGAGGCACACTGTCCTGATGTGGACACCTATCTCTGAGGTACACTGTCCTGATGTGGAGACCTATCTCTGAGGTACACTGTCCTGATGTTGCTGTGGAGACCTATCTCTGAGGCACACTGTCCTGATGTGGAGACCTATCTCTGAGGTACACTGTCCTGATGTGGGAGTGGAGACCTATCTCTGAGGCACACTGTTCTGATGTGGCAGTGGAGACCTATTTCTGAGGCACACTGTTCTGATGTGGGAGTGGAGACTTATCTCTGAGGCACACTGTCCTAATGTTGCTGTGGAGACCTATCTCTGAGGCTCTCACTCAGCGGCAGACGTTGCAGGGGAAGGTTTCAGCGACATGGAGTCCTGTTTCCTCCTGTCCCTTTCTGTGCGAGTGGGTACCCTTTTATTCACTTGGAAAGACTTCATGCTTTAAAATGAGAGACAGAGAGAGACACTGAGAGAGAGAGAGAGAGAGAGAGAGAGAGAGAGAGAGAGAGAGAGAGAGAGAGAGAGAGAGAGCGTTGGGGTACGTGTGTAGATATCATATTTGTCAAAAATTCAGTGATCTGTTTTGTATTTCGTATTAAATAGGCTTTACTTCACACCTTGCCCACTATATTCATTTGTATTTCGTTTTGCCCTCAGTAATGCAGCTGTTTGTTTCATTTTCCTTCAGTGTCAGGTTAGGTTTCATTATTTGTTTTTGTTTCACAGGGACCTGTTGAGCTGAAGTAATGAGAAAGTTTTCATTTTGATTTTTCCTGATCATGTTGAAATAAGACTAGACAATTATGGTTGTTTATTACCGTTGATTTTGTCCGGAAAATTTTGAGTTTTTTTCCTGCAAAGTTTAATGTGTAATATTGCGCGTACGTGTGTGTGTGTGTGTGTGTGTGTGTTGTGGGGTGTGTGTGTGTGTGTGTGTGTGTGTCGCGCGCGCGCGCGCGTGCTGCGTGCTTGCGTGCGTGCGTGCATGAGTGCGCGCGCGCGCGCATGTGTGTGTGTGTGTGTGTGTTGTTTTACTTCACAAAGGTGGCTGATGACATAGAAGCTGGCAGAGACACAGATCCTGACGACGAAGATCCAAGGGCTCTTGACACAGGTAAGTTTGGGTATTTCCATCTCCGCCTTACCACCATCCTCCCGTACCCTCCCTTTCTCCCTCCCTTTCTCTTCTTGCTCCGTTTCTTTGTTTAGATACCAGCCAATCTTCCATGGACGCTGGAGGCGTCATTATTGCTACCGTCACAGAAAAATCATATTTTACTGTCTGATTACTTTTGAATAAAGGAAAAAAAACCGCCTCCACTTCTCCTTTGATGCAAATTATGATGTACTCAGTTGACGCAGTTCTTTTCCTGTACCCCAACTATTGATCGTGATACCTAGCACTGTGATGCTGAACATGTATGTCACCCAGTGAATAAGCCATGAAAGTGGAGTATGTTAAAAACTACTGTTACCCAATGAAGACATCATGAACTATGTAGCATGTAGAATGCAAATGTCTTATTCAGTGAAGTCATCATGGAATGTGTAAAATGTAGAACACTAATGTATTACCAAATGAAGTCATCAAGAACTATGGGACATGTAGAACTCTAATGTTTGATTCAGTTAAGTCAACATGAACTATATAACATGCAGAACGTTAGTATCTGATTCAAAGAATCGCCATGAACTATGTAGAATGTAAAACTCTATAATGTCTGATTCAGTGAAGTCATCTTGAAAATGGCGACATGTGGAACACAAAAGTCTGATTCAGTGAAATCTTTATGGAAGACGTGACACGTGGAACACGAAAGTCTGATTCAGTGAACTTATCATGGACAAGGTAACATGTAGAATTCATGGCTGATTCAATGAAGACATCATTGTCATGTGTCAGGTTCGACCGTGACTTTTTTTTTCTTTTTCCTCTCTCCTTCCCAGTTGAATAAGAAAAGACACTTGTATGGCCAGACTATTTGTTATTTTCTTCTTCTTTCCCCTCCCTAGCTTATGCGGGTAGGACTCGTTTGGGTGAGTTCGTTTTACGTCTCACGGTAAGCACGTGTATTCGTGCCATTCGGTCTCGCCCTTCACGTGGGGCTAGCACCCAGTCCGCGTGACCTCTCGTGGTCGGCCAATCGGGGCCTTCCAGCTAGCAAAATGGACTCGACCATCGGTTAGGCCGTGCCGATATTTGAGGAGTGGAAGGCAAGAGGGGGCCTAAAGAAGAATCGCTCTGGGAGACACAAGGAGCTGAGACGCAGAACCCAGAGCAGCTGTCCGGGGAGTTCGCCGCTCCCATGACCCGACTCCACTCACCTTCGCTGGTCTTGGAGAGAACTTCGTTGCCCGGGCCACCAGCATACTTTTCATTAAGTGATGGGTAGGCTGTTACCCGTTTTTGGACAGTTCCCCTTCGGTGTGGGAGCGCTGCTGATCCTGGCGGTCGTCCTGACCACACGAGCTCATGAGGTACGAACTAAAATTAAGTGCATAGTGAGCGGCCCGCAAACAGCTATGTTTTATATTGAAATGTTGTGACAACTTTGTTTCGAGCCTCACTTTGGGTTGTATGGGTTTTCAACTTGGAAATTAATTATTTATAATGTTGATACGGTCGTAGAATGACTATATGTAAATGTGGGATTACCCTCTGTGGGGAGTGCGCAGAGAAGGAAGGAAAGAAAAGAGATATTCTTTAAAAGAGGAGAGGGGAGAGCAGTCAGAGACCTTAGGTGTGCGGCACCTTGGCAAGGATTGCGGCCCTTCCCCCCTTGAGTTTCTCCCAGGGACGTGGGGAGTGGTATGTATCCGAGCCTTTGTGTATAGCCATTCTGTCGATGCTCTATTCTTTACTTTCCTTCACTCTTCTGACTCTCCCTCCAGCATTGAGATTCCAATCCTTTAGAGTGCCGGAGGAGAGGGAACTCTCTGACTGTTGTCTCCTTGTGTGGATCTGTGAGCGCCTGTGTGTGAGCTTCTGAGCGCGACTGGCCTCTCAGCCCCACTCTTCTCCTTCACAGTATCATGCGACTAGTTAACCAGCCTCCCTGTTCAGCTTGGTTCCTCAGGTCCCAGACAGTAGCCAGGACATCAGGGCCACTGAGCTGCGACCTTCACTCCTTCAAGTCCCAGTGGGCAGCCAGGACACCAGGGCCGCTGGACTCTGGCCTCCATTGCTTCAAGTCTCGGCGGGCAGCCAGGACACCAGGGCCGCTGGACTCTAGCCTCCATTGCTTCAAGTCTCAGACAGTAGCCAGGACATCGGGGCCACTGAGCTGCGACCTTCACTCCTTCAAGTCCCAGTGGGCAGCCAGGACACCAGGGCCACTGGACTCTGGCCTCCATTGCTTCAAGTCTCAGCAGGCAGCCAGGAGACAAGGGCCACGGAGCTGCGACCATCATCTCTAAAGGTTTCAGTGGGCAGCCAGGACACCAGAGCCATGGAGCTGCGACCATCACCCCTCCGGGTCCCAGTGGGCAGCCAGGATGCCAGGGCCACAGGGCTGTGACCCACTGCCAGAGACGACGGGGACGCCCTCCATGCAACATTTGAAACAATTGGACATGAAGTCGCTGAACTGCACTAAACTGTACCATGTACCTCGAACCTGAGGGGGAGATAAGTGCTATGAGTGTGTGGCTGAGGGGTGTGTGATTGAGTTTTTGTACTTTTGTTTCTTCTTTCGTCTCAATTTCGTCTGTCCTTTTGTTTGCTCCCCCTCATCGTCATTCATGTTTTAGTTCTCTCTTTTCAAGCCCCTCCCCCGTACCCTTTTCGTCCCGAACTTAGTGGGTGTTAGGTTGGGGAAGGCGAGGGGGGTGTAGTTGGGAAATCGTTTCATTTCTTAGGGGTAGCTCGGTTGTTGCGCCATCCATATTTGTTACTCATCTGTCTGAGAAAAATAAAAGAAGTGTGAATGTGAAATTGTTCGTGGTCTGCTGTTGGGCGTGTCCGCGAGTGCGAGAGACGACAGCCTTTGGGGAGAAACCTTAGACCTGACGTGACAATCATGAACTATGTGACGATATTTTTTTGGTAATTTGTTTCTGTCTGTTGGCGGTATAGTAATCTTTCTTGTAAGTATGTGACACACATAACATTAATTTCTGATTCATTGAGGACATTTGAGTTGTGTCACATGTAGAAGACTAGCATGCCCTTACGAAGACATTGTGAAGCATGCAACATAACAAAACTTTAATGCCTGATTCACTGAAGTCTTCATAAACCTGTCGTGTTGTCATTGCGTTCATCACATGAATAACCCTGTCATGTTATTATATTCATCAGGTGAAGAATCCTGTCATATTGCTTTCATTGTATTCATCACATGAATAACCCTGTCATGTTGTCATTGTATTCATCACATGAATAAACCTGTCATGTTGTTATATTTGCCAGGTGAAGAACCCGGTCATATTGCTGTCATTGTATTCATCGCATGACTAACCCTGTCATGTTATCATTATATTCATCAGGTGAAGAATCCCGTCATATTTGTCATTGTATTCATTACATGAATAACCCTGTCATGTTGTCATTATATTCATCAGGTGGAAAACCCGTCATGTTGTTGTCACTGCATTTATCAGGTGTATATGTTTGTCATGATCTTGTCACTGTACATATCAGGTGTACACGTTTGTCATGTTCTTGTCACTGTACTTATCAGGTGAAGAATGTCATGTTATTGTCACTGTATTCATAAGGTTAAAAAGATCATGTTATTGTCACTGTACTCATAAGGTGAAGAAGATCGTCATGTTATTTTCTCTGTTCATAAGTGAAGAATCGTATGTATTGTCACTGACTCATAAGGTGAAGAAGATTGTCATGTTATTGTCACTGCATTCATAATGTGAAGAAAATTGTCACGTTATTGTCACTGTACTCATAAGGTGAAGAAGATCGTCATGTTGTTGTCACTGTATTCGCCAGGAGCAGAATCTTGTCATGTTGTTGTCATTGCATTCACCAGGTGATGAAGCTTGTCATGTTGTTGTCATTGTATTCACCAGGTGATGAATCTTGTCATGTTGTTGTCATGGTATTCACCAGGTGATGAATCTTGTCATGTTATTGTCATTGTATTCACCAGGTGATGAAGCTTGTCATGTTGTTGTCATTGTATTCACCAGGTGATGAATCTTGTCATGTTGTTGTCATGGTATTCACCAGGTGATGAAGCTTGTCATGTTATTGTCATTGTATTCACCAGGTGATGAAGCTTGTCATGTTGTCGTAATTGTATTCACTATGTAAAGAAGCTTCTCATGTGAAGCTTGTCATGTCATGGTCACTGTGTTTGTCAAGTGAAGAAGATTGTCATGTCGCTGTCACTGTATGTATCAGGTGGAGAACTTTGTCATGTCGCTGTCACTGTATTCATCAGGTGGAGAGGCTTGTTGTGTGGTTGTTACTGTATTCATTAGGGTGAAGTGCCTGTCTTCTTATCATCACTGAGTTCAACAGGTGGCAAACTTGTCATGTTGTTGTCACCCCATTCTCAGTCAGCAGGTCTGCGCATCCGTTGGTGCCTCACTAGTTACATGGACGCTCTAATTTATATACACACGTTAAAGATGTCTATCTACGTCAGTGTTCCGTCATTGTTGATCTGGCAGATATCTGAATGCAAAGAGAGAGAGAGAGTCAAGACTCAAATGTTTTATTCGTAAAGGCCATTGGCCCTTAGAAAGGGGATATACATTTTAAGTCGCACATGAATATTGGTCTTTTCATGTATAAACACTTCTCCTATTAATGCCTTATATAAAAAAAAAAATAGCTGACTTTTTAACGGTGCTTTCATTTGGTGATGACACTAACAACGTTAACTTGAACAGACAAGAATAAATCTTAAATAAATGTTAGCGAACCGCCCAGAGAACGTGGACAAACGAGTCACAAGACGAAAACAACGCGTTTCGACCTCTTAGGTCTTCATCAGGTGAGACATAAACGAATAAAACAACGAAAATTCACTTAGCTTTGATCGCTTCAGATCACTTCGCAGGGTTCAGCGCAAGGAAGAAGGCGTTGAACTCTGCGAAGTGATCTGAAGCGATCAAAGCTAAGTGAATTTTCGTTGTTTTATTCGTTTATGTCTCACCTGATGAAGACCTAAGAGGTCGAAACGCGTTGTGTTTCGTCTTGTGACTCGTTTGTCCACGTTCTCTGGGCGGTTCGCTAACATTTATTTAAGATTTGTTTAGATTTCCGCCTGCAGTCCTCTCGCTTTGCAACCAGACAAGAATAGTTAAAATACTTTTGCGGGATGAATTGTGTGAGAGAGAGAGAGAGAGAGAGAGAGAGAGAGAGAGGTGTCCTTATTGAGCCATGCATTTCCTGTGTTATCTGTGAACAGTGGAGACTGGTCAGGTGAAGTGCGGCAGTGGAACCTGTAAATTTGGCTGCTGCATAACAACTAAAGGGGACGAGATATGCAGAGAACTTAACTGTGAGTGACCTGACCCGCAGAGGCCTGCTGGATAATGAGGGTCAATGTCCGGCAGCCACTGAGTCCTGAAGCTGTCATGGACCCCCAACTGCAACGTATCCAAACTGATCAACACACAACAAAACCATGCACAACGACCTCAATCTTCTCTTGACCACACATCTAGTCCATAAACACTAGGGGTGCTCATTGGCATAGGATTGCTTCAAGGATTCTTGTAGTTGTAGTATTAGTAGCAGTAGCAGTCATCGTTGAGTTAGTTGTAGTGGCTGTAGCAGTTGTTTGTGGTAGTACTGGTAGCAAGTAGCAGCAGCAGCACCAGCAGTGGAATTTGTTGCAGCAGCAGCAGCATCAACAGGTTCAATAGCAGCATCAGCGGTAGAAGTAATAGTAGTACTGGTAGTAGTAGCAGCAGCAGCAACAGCAACCGCAGTAACAGCAGCAGCACCAATAACAGTAGCAGACAGGCGACTTCTTTTGGCTTTTTACTTTGAAGTCAATAAAGTGAACATCTCTTACACCATGGGTGATGTTTTCTTATTGTACAGATGTATAACCGCCCCGTCCCCCCTATTCTCTCTCTCTCTCTCTCTCTCTCTCTCTCTCTCTCTCTCTCTCTCTCTCTCTCTCTCTCTCTTGGTTCTTCGCTCACTCACTTCCTCTCTGCATACCCCCTTTCCCGGTGCGTGTGTGTGTGTGTGTGTGTGTGTGTGTGTGTGTGTGTGTGTGTGTGTGTTCTTCAACTTAACGTCTTTTCACAATTGGTGATATTAGACGGAGGTAAAAAAAAAAAAAAAAAAAAAAAAGATGCGAAGCATATAAACGTACTCCCAGTTCATCCTGAATACGTCTGAGATATTCCATAAAGACGAAAAGCCGTCTTGGGCTGGTGTAACCGTTAGTAATGGCTATTCTGGTAAACATCGGCCATTGTCTGTGACCTATATAATGAACATACTTACAAATTTTCAGAAAGTTCGGCCAAGAACTTTCTGAGATTTTCCGTAAAGAAGAAAACCATCATGGGCCGTTAGTAACGGCTATAACGGTAAACTTAAATATTGGGCATCATCCGTGACCCATAAAGAACATACCTACAAATTTTCAGAAATAACGGCCGCGTACTTTCTGAGATATTTCATGAAAAGAACAACCGTTAGGGGCCGTTATAGCCGTTAGTATCGGCTGTAATGGTAAACTAAAACGTCAGGCATCATCCGTGACCCATAATAAATATACCTGCTAATTTTCAGAAAGATCGGCCAAGTATTTTTTGAGATATTTCATAAAAAAAGAAAAACCATTATGGGTCGTTATAGCCGTTAGTAACGGCTATAACGGTAAACTAAAATGTCGGGCATCATCCGTCGCCCATAATGAACATACCTACAAATTTTCAGAAAGATCGACAAAGTGCTTTCTGAGATATTCCATAAGGAAGAAAAACCTTTATGAGCCGTTATAGCCGTTAGTAACGGCTATAACGGTAAACTAAAACATCGGGCATCATCCGTAACCCATAGTGAACATACCTGCTAATTTCCCCAATATCGGCCAAGTACTTTCTGGGATGTTCCATAAAGAAGAAAAACCGTTACAGGCCGTTACAGCCGTTAGTACGGTAAACTAAAAACATCGGGCATTATTCGTGACCCATAATGAACATACCTGCTAATTTTCACGGCCAAGTACTTTCTGAGATATTCCATGAAGAAGAAAAACCGTTACAGGACGTTACAGCCGTTAGTAACGGCTATAACGGTAACCTAAAACATCGGGCATTGTTCGTGAGGCATAATGAACATACCTACAAATTTTCAGAAAGATCGGTCTAGTACTTTCTGAGATATTCCATAAAGAAGATAACCGTTGCAGGCGTTACAGCCGTTAGTAACTGTTATGACGGGATAAACTAAAACATCTGGCATCATCCGTGACCCATAATGAACACACCTGCTAATTTTCACAAACATCGGCCAAGTACTTTCTTAGATATTCCATGAAGAAGAAAAACCGTTACAGGCCGTTACAGCCGTTAGTAACGGCTATAACGGTAAACTAAAACATCGGGCATCATCCGTGACCCATAATAAACATACCTACAAATTTTCATTAAGAAGCTTACCTTCTCTCTCTCTCTCTCTCTCTCTCTCTCTCTCTCTCTCTCTCTCTCTCTCTCTCTCTCTCTCTGTGCTTTCTGAGATATTCCATAAGGAAGAAAAACCGTTATGAGCCGTTATAGCCGTTAGTAACGGTTATAACGGTAAACTAAAACATCGGGCATCATCCGTAACCCATAGTGAACATACCTGCTAATTTTCACAAAGATCGGCCAAGTACTTTCTGGAATGTTCCATAAAGAAGAAAAACCGTTACAGGCCGTTACAGCCGTTAGTGACGGCTATAACGGTAAACTAAAACATCGGTCATTATTCGTGACCCATAATGAACATACCTGCTAATTTTCACAAAGATCGGCCAAGTACTTTCTTAAATATTCCATGAAGAAGAAAAACCGTTACTGGCCGTTACAGCCGGTAGTAACGGCTATAACGGTAACCTGAAACATCGGGCATTATTCGTGACCCATTATGAACATGCCTACAAATTCTCAGAAAGATCGGCCAAGTACTTTCTGAGATATTCCATAAAGAAGAAAAGCCGTTACAGCCGTTAGTAACGGTTATAACGGGGTAAACTAAAACATCGCGCATCATCCGTAACCCATAATGAACATACTTGCTAGTTTTCACAAAGATCGGCCAAGTACTTTCTTAGATATTCCATGAAGAAGAAAAACCGTTACAGACCGTTACAGCCGTTAGTAACGGCTATAACGGTAAGCTAACACATCGAGCATTATTCGTGACCCATAATGAACACACCTACAAATTTTCACAAAGATCGGTCTAGTACTTTCTGAGATATTCCATAAAGACGAAAAACCGTTACATGCGTTACAGCCGTTAGTAACGGTTATAACGGGGTAAACTAAAACATCAGGCATCATCCGTGACCCATAATGAACATACCTGCTAATTTTCACAAAGATCGGCCAAGTACTTTCTTAGATATTCCATGAAGGAGAAAAACCGTTACAGGCCGTTACAGCCTTTAGTAACGGCTGTATCGGTAAACTAAACATCGGGCATCATCCGTGACCCATAATGAACATACCTACAAATTTTCAGAAAGATAGATCCAGTAGTTTTGTCTGGAGTGAGTGGAACACATTTTGACCATGGACGACGGACGGATGCGCGCGCGCACACACACACACACACACACACACACACACACACACACACACACACACACACACACACACACACACAGCATTTCTTCGTTCCTATTCTAAAGTACTCCCTGTTCTATAAGAACTGGGAGTACAAAAATGGAAGGGGGTGGGGATGGCGGGGAGTGAGAAAGTGTGTGTGTGTGTGTGTGTGTGTGTGTGTGTGTGTGTGTGGAGCGGCGTGGGGGGTGGGGGTGGAGAGCTGGGAAGTTGAGGAGTGATTTGTGGATGAGGTTGTATATGTAGAGTGGAATTAGTGTTTGTGGCTATTCAGTTAGTATATAACTGAACGAATGTAATTTAGGAGTCCTAATTAACGTAACAACTTATGGGATCTAAATTCTATAGAATAGCACTTATATCATATACGGGCCTACTAGCAAGCACGTCAGATATATAACAATAATGACGCATAAAGTAACACAATAAATCAAAGAAAGATACCAACTGGACTGGAATTCAAAACTTTAGACAAATCATAAAGTAACTGATAATTATTTAAAATGTCCTTTGTGGACAATAAATTATTAAATGAAATGTGATCAATTATTTATTGAGGAACTAACTGATTTATTGCGGGGCACTAAAAAAAAATAGATGCGTTACAGTAATTTGTTTCCCACATGTGCATAGAACATTTTTAGAATTTTGTGCGAAATGCATTTAATCGTAACCTGTACATTAAACTTGTAATTGGTCTAGATTTTTTTAAGGGTATATCATTTTAAAAGGATTCAGGATCAGTTCCTTTCATTTCTTTTTTTTTTCAATATTTTTTTTAATGATTTTCCAACATTAATAACAAAACGGATAATCAACATAACATTTCTTTAACGCACTGCTGATAATAGTACTGACTATTTGAATTTATCAGAAAATCATTCAATCGATCCCTCGACACTTTCTCTATACATTTGTAATACTCAGGAAGGTCTACTTTGATAATTAGTCGGACTGAGCCTTCTATGTTGCGCGCTGCTCTCCTAGCAGCCTGATCTGCCTACTCATTCGAAAATATTCCGCAATGCGAAGGCACCCAACATAAGGTGGTATTAATTCCTTTAATAGACAATTGGTGAATTAAATGTTTCATTTCTGTTATCGTCTCTAATCGTGTCTTTATATTTGGGGATCTAAGGACATATAAGACAGATTTGGAGTCTACACAAAATTATATTTTACAAACATTTATTGGGAAGTCTGCAAGATAAAGTAAGGCCATAAGTATGGCCACTAGTTCAGCAGTAAAAATTGAGTAATGTCTACCCATGTGATACCGCTTTTTTTTGTTTTTTGTTGTTTGTTGTTGTTGTTGTTGTTGTTGTTGTTTTGTTGTTGTTGGTTTTTTTGTTGTTGTTTTTTTGCTGTCCCACCCTCTGCGCCACCTCAGAGGCAGTGCACCCACGCCGCTCATTCCGACACCCCGTCCACAGCCACAGCCCGGTCAGGCCCCGCCGCAGCCCCGGCACCGGCAATCCACAGGGAGCAGTCAATGTCAAGTCGTCAAGAGGCAACCCACCGGAGGAGACACTGCACTGCCGCTGAGTCACTTCGGTGGTGTTCAGTGGCGCCTTTTCTGATCTAACATACGCAGGACACCACCTACTAAGCCCCCTACTAACGACAATAATTGCTTAGTCGCGGAGCCGGCGTGAGTGAGCTGTCCCTCCGGAGGGCGCCACTACATCCGTCCAACGACAGCCCCCATGGACTCGCCGATACCGGTGACCCCGACGGAACCAAACCAAGGCCACAGACGTGGACAGGACATCGAAATTGAGGTCACCATGAGAGCAGGGCATGAAGGGCCACAGAATTTGAGACTTTTTTTTATGCTGATCGATGAGAATGAGGATGATTACGATGATGCTACGGATTTCCATTTCGGTCTGAGACTACATGATAGGGCTGTACTCTACGCTTCCTTTCATAATATATCCTGGCGTCAACCAGGCCCGAGAGATACAGGCACCTGCAGTGTTGGTCAGGAAATTTGAGCAACACTCTCAGAAACGCATCCATTAAGTGGATGAATCTCGACTGTGTTGTCCCAGTCTTCCCAACTGAGTCCGCAGCAAACTCAACTCTGGGTAGGAGCCGGTCGGGGCAGAAAAACCCACGTGACTCTGATGGCATTCGAACCCACGACCTCCCAGCCGGGAGTCCGCGACGCTAACCACTTCGCCACGGCGGCTGGTGCTTTTTTATGTTTTTAATGAAGGAATAAAAAATGCTGCACCCGCGTTGCCCGTTTCAAGAATAGATCCATCTGTATATATCTTTAGATAGTTCGCATAGTGATTTTCTAAGTGAAAATGTACTGATGTGTTTAACATGTTGGGTGAGTGGTTTTTGGATAAACTTGTGTGATCAATATCAAACACTGGTTTATATTGTTCCCATGCTGGAACTGGCGAAAAGGAAGGTTTAACTGCTTTTTAACTTAGTTGCAGAAAAGGTGTTACAAACAGATGCGTTTACGGCAAATTTTGTAGCCGAAAGTTTTCTCTGTTCATCAAGAGGTAAAATACTTGCTTCTCTGTAGGTTCCTAAAGTTGATACGTGTGTGGGTACACCAAGAACGAGTTAATATGCTTTACAATCTATACTTTGGAGCTTTTATAATAAATGCTGTGGAGCGCTGAAGAAAACTTCTTGAGCATAGGTCAGCCTTGAACGCACAAGAAATATAGCAAGAGATATAAGTGCCTTCGTGTCTTGTGCCCAGTGTTGTTTAGTTATGACTTCAAGAAATTTTAGATCTTTCCTAGCTTTATTTAAAATATACTCTATGTTATAATTCCATGACAGTTTCAAGACAAATATACACCTAGAAATTTAATGATTTGTGTGTATTTAATGACAGTACCATCATAGGTGAAATTAGGAAGCTTTTCTGGATCATAGCCTGAATTGAATAACATGTGTTTTTTTTCTAATGATAAGATCAGTCCATTTTCTTTCATAAACTTGTTGATTTTATTTACTTCACGCTGGTATACATTTTGCGTATAGTTCAAGACGCTGACTGGAGTTTTGCGTTTCATCGTTACTTTCATACAGAAACAAATATCGTCAGCATATTGAACTAAAACCCCATCTTTAGATAAATCTCTTGGCAGATCTGATAACATAGTATTAAATAGAATATGCGAAGTAACTTATCCTTGTGGAAGACCTATGTGTAGCTGTCTTACTGTAGAAATCTACTTGATGAAAAAATAACAGCAATATAATGATGCATATTACTGGTTATACCGATAGTTTTAAGCTTATAGAGAAGCCGAGCATGCCATACCTGGTCATATGCTTTTCTGATGTCAGAGAACGTTGCTAGGATGTTCTTTTGCCTTGCGAATTGTTGTTTTACTTGTGTAGTTAGTTTGACCAGATGGTCCGTGGTGGATCTACCTTTTCGATAGCCAGCTTGATTGATAGGAATTATATTCTTTTTTTCCCAATAATGAACTAATCTATTTAATACGATTTCTCCCATTAGTTGACACGTATGGGCTGTTAAAGCAATTGGACGATGGATGCTTTTGTCTGCTTTGAGTTTGCCTGGTTTGTGAATTGGAACAATGATCGAGTGTTTCCAAATGACAGGGATATCGCCACTCGACCAGCATTTCTGTAGAAAGAAATGAAGAACGGTTATAACGTTAGGTTGCAAATGTTTTACCATTTCATTGAGATTCCGTCTATACCAACTGATGACTTTCTATTGCTACGACTGGAAATACATTCTTTTACTTCATGATATTTAATTTCAGCATTCATGTACAGGTTAGCAATGAATTGTGTGTCTTGGTGTATTATCTCTTTCTCATGGTCTTCTCTATGTTTTCTATTCTCTTCTGACAATCCATTGATTCTGCTATGAATTGCAAACATATCAGCAAGTGCTTCTGCCTTTTCTAGGTTCGAAGGTAATTCTGAATTGTTTAAACTTATCGGACAAGTTGGTAAATTTGTTCCATTTTTCATAGTTTTTAGTTTTTCCCAAACCCTTTGCATGTCTTTATGATTATAAACTTCATTAACACAGAAAGATGACCAGTATTGCCTTTTTGCTAGTGCATAGACTCTGTTAGCTTTATTTTTTGGCTTTTTTTTCATCTCTAAATGATTTGGAACAAATTTATCCTTCTAGTAGGTCATGAATTTTGACATTTTTTCTTCCTTTGCTTCTTCACATGCCCGATTCTACCAGATGTTGTCTGCATGTTTACGAGACTTCACGGATTTGCACTCGGGAATGGATTCATTTGCAACACACAGTACTGCATTTGTAAATATAGAACATAAAGTATTAATGTCCACATTGTTTACATCATTAACCCAGAAAGTTGACAAGTTTGAAAATGTGTCCCAATTGGCAAGCTTGTAATTGTACTTTGGAATGTTATCCTCGTTTGAGTCTATGGTTTGTATTGTTTTAGCCTCCAGACGAGTGATAATAGGTAGGTGATCATTATTTAAAGTATCATCTAGAGTATTCCATTCGCAGACTGTAGCCAGATCTGGAGAGGAAGGTTAAATCAACGGCAGTTGCTCTATGGCCAGAATTATCGGAGATAGCCTACGTGTTATACGACCATCGTTACAGGGGATACAGGGAAGCATCAACAACATTTTCAATGAAACGATTGCTTGTAATAGTTTGGCAATCTCTTTCCCAAAATGGTGAAAGAGCATTAAAGTCTCCTGCATTAAGACATTTCTTGCCTCGGTCTGTGTGTAGAGTTCGAATCCATTCTGTGTTACTATTACTTGGACCCTGTGGTAAGTACACAGATAAGACAGTTAACAAGGGGGTGTTAAACTGAACTGTCACGGCACGACAATGTAAACTGGGAATATCTGGTGGAACAGGACTAGGGCATGGGATGTATTTTACCCCTTCATGAATACAGATTGCGGTATTTATTTTCCCAGTGGTATCTTCCTTTTGGTCAATAGGGGGAAAATAATAATTGTCTAGACTAGGCGGTTTTTCTCTTTTCACATGAAGAGATTGAAGACTTGTAACATGGTAATTATGACGTGCCAGATGTTGCACTAAATGATCACAGTTAGTGCTGATAGAGCGGCAGTTCCATTGAAATACTTCCAACCTGCTTTCAATCGTCATTAAACTTATTGTTCAATAATTTTCAGTTGCAGGTCTTTAAAAAAAGAAAAAGTGGGTGGGGTGGGGGAGGATAACCAATTCAAAACTGTGTAACTAATAAGAAATTGTTTGAAAAAAAATAGCTGTTTATGGAGAATAAAAGTAATTAACACGCAATGGTCAGAAAAATACACAGCAATAAATCGTGATGAATCTTGCTTGATGTGACCAGTTCATGACACATCTGGGTAAAAGTAGGCGTAAGGGATTAATATGCAGAAGGCCAGTCCATTGAAAGCGTTGAAGTGGTTGAACCATCCATGTTGAGGAAGGGCAGGGTAGGCCTGGTATCCAAGGCGTGGTGCTGGTCGGGCTGGTTCCTGGGGTCTTTTTCCAGAGCAGATCCCTGATGTGCCGTCCCACGTTCCCTGCCAGAAGACTGGATCCCTTCTGGGTGGGGTGTAGGCCACAGTGCCACTGGAACACCTGAGTTGTCTGTCCTTCACAAGTAACTTCTTCCAGCCTATCACTTCTTTCACCTCTCAACCCCCCCCCCCCCCCCCTCCCACATCTGTTCACAATCAGAGAACTGTGAAATATGTAGATATATGACTGGTGAGGGTAAAGAAGTGGGAGAGGGGAGGGCCGGGGAGAAAAGGGGGATGGAGGTAGGAGAAAGAAGTTTACAATGGTTGCCTGTGTCTGTGTTCTGAACTGTTATGTTCTATGTGCTGCCCAGTATAGAAACCCAACATGTCATGGATTTTCAGGCAGAAAGAAAGCTAGACTAAAGCCAGCTATAACTAGAAAAGGTCAGAAGCATAACATGACTCTAATTTGTTAACCCCGCACTGGATTCGCTGTTACATCCGTAAATAAACTGTATTAGCTTCTCATCACAGCTGTTAACTCGCAAGCATGCATGCGCTTCCACTCACTAACTCACTCACTCACTCACACACACACACACACACACACACACACACACACACACACACACACACACACACACACGCACGCACAGAGTTAATAGTTAATCTGTACCACACACACACACACACACACACACACACACACACACACACACACACACACACACACACGTGCACATAGTTAATAGTTAATCTGTATCACACACACACACACACACACACACACACACACACACACACACACACACACACACACACACACACGAGCACGCGCGTGCCCGCAGTCCAAGAATGATAACCTTACTAAGATCAAGAGCATGCATATGACTTGATTGCCTCCCTTACACCAACACCCCCCTTCTCTCTCTCTCTCTCTCTCTCTCTCTCTCTCTCTCTCTCTCTCTCTCTCTCTCTCTCTCTCTCTTCCGTGGTGGGATCACATTTGGAGCCAGCGTATCTCCTGAATAAATGACACTGGCTCAAAATCGAGCACAGGATTCAGTATAAGTCTGCATGTCTGTGTTAGAAGATTATCAAACGTGAAGCACCTGCCTATACCTCTGACCTCTTCAAAACATATGCTCCAACCAGCCCCCTCCGTTCTTCCTCTGATGACTGAATTTTTCACATTCCTGCATACAACCAAACTCAGCACGGATCTGCGGCAGTTCTCTGGAACTCGCTACCTTGGCGTCGTCGTCATGCCTCTTCCTTCGTGGCTTTCAAGTCTGCACTTAAAACATGCCTGTTTGAACACCAGTTGCAGAATACCACCTGGACTATTTCTAAATTGCTACCTGTCACTTGCTTACACACATTGCTTGTGTAAGAATGAGCTGTTCACTGTGTTACAAAGTGCGCGTGTCTATATATGCGACATTGTTTGCCAGTGTGTGTGTGTGTGTGTGTGTTTGTGTGTGTGTGTGTGTGTGTGTGTGTGTGCGTGCGTGCGTGTGTGCGTGTGTGCGTGCGTGTGTGTGCATGTGTGCATGTGTGTGTGTGTGTGTGTGTGTGTGTGTGTGTGTGTGTGTGCGCGCATGGGAGTGCGTGCATATGTTTATGACTCATGAATGAACACGTGTCTGTGTATGTGTGTAATTGTGCAAGCGCACATGTGCATGCGTGCAAGATAGCATGCATGCTTGCGTGCGTGCAAGTGTGCGTGCGTGCGTGCGTGTGTGTATATGTGTTTTACGCATATGATATATATTGATATGTTAAGACTTGTAAAAGACCTGTAGCCTACGTTGTTAGTATGGGTGCTCATAATCAATATATTATTATATGCAACATTATTTTATAAACGCAGCGCGTTGGGCTAATGCGTAGGTCAGACATCCGCTGAGTCGTAGCCACAAGACCCTCTTCTTCAATTATCTCATCTTTGTTGTTAATTTATCTATCCATCAGCTTCAAATCATGAGTAGTGTGGTCTCAAAACTTAGTGGATGTGGTCTAGCGTATATGGACTAGTCCGCACGCAGTGACGCCTCCTTGATGAAACTGAAAGTATAAACAGATTTGTTAACTCTCTAAAATGAAAAAAAAAAAAAAAATTAATTTGCAGTGTGGAAAATGTTCTTCCATGCTTGTCTTCCCCCAACCTCACCACCCCCAATATCCCCCTCTTCTTTATTTGATGGTGGGTGGAAGGGACACTACCCCTGTAACCATTCCCATTACGAATTGAAATTATCTCTCTTGGCACGCTGCACGTCTATGCTGAGGCTTTCTTCTTCTTTTTTTTTTTCCTTCAGAATTTCATCGGCGTTTTTCCCAGAATGCCACATTTTATTGTCTTGTTGATGTTGTGATGTTAACTACACGCATTACTGAAAGATACATGCTGTAAACACCGACAGATATATTTCCATTCTAAAACTTAAATGTTGTTCTTTTTGTCCACACACACACACACACACACACATCCCCGCCCAACAGGGAGTGTTGGCGTACCCACTGAATCACGGCCTTGCCCTTTTAAGGAAAGCTGAACTTCTTTCCTGTCTTTCTGGTGGGTGGGGGGAGGGTTGGCGCTGTTCCATGGGGAGGGTGCTGTCCCATCTTCTGTGCCATCTCAGAGGCATTGTACCCTCGCCGCTCATTCTGAGTCCCCGTCCAAAGCCACAGCCCGCCTCACCCCCGGCACCGGCAATCCACAGGGAGCAGTCCATGTCAAGTGATCATGAGGCTACAGACCGGAGAAGACACTGCACTGCTGCCGAGTCACTTCGGTGGTGTTCAGTGGTGCCTGTTCTGATCCAACAAACGCAGGACACCACTTACTAAGCTACCCACTGACGACAATAATTGCTCAGTCGCGGGGCGCCATCACGTCCGTCCAAAGACAGCCCCCATGAATTTGCCGATATCGGTGACCCCTACGGAATCAAACCAAGGCCATAGATGCGGAGAGGATATCGAAACTGATGTCACCATGAGAGCAGGGCGTGAAGGGCCACAGAATTTGAGACTTTTTTGTTTTTTAATGCTGATCGACAAAAATGATGATGATGAAGATTTTTTTCCTGTCTTATCTTCTGTGCCACCTCAGTGGCATTACACCCTCGCCTCTCATTCCGACACCCCATCCACAGCCACAGCCCGGCCTGGCCCGCCGCAGCCCCGGCACCGGCAATCCACAGGGAGCAATCAATGTCAAGTCGTCAAGAGGCAACACACCGAAGGAGACACTGCACTGTTGCCGAGTCACTTCGGTGGAGTTCAGTGGCGCCTTTTCTGATCCAACATACGCAGGACACCACCTACTAAGCTCCCTACTGACGATAATAATTGCTTAGTCGTGGAGTCGGCGTGCGTGAGCTCTCCCTCCGGAGGGAGCCACCACGTCCGTCCACCGACTGCCCCAGTGGATTTGCTGATACCGGTGACCCCAACGAAATCAAACCAAGGCCATAGACATGGAGAAGACTTCGAAACTGAGGTCACCATAAGAGCAGGGCATGAAGGGCCACAGAATTTGAGACTTTTTTATGCTGATCGATAAGGATGATAAAGGTGATGCTACAGATTTCCATTTTAGGCTGATACTGCATGACAGGGCGTACTCTACGCTTACTTTCATAATGTATCCCGGCGTCAGCCAGACTCGAGAGATACGGACACGTGCAGTGTTGATCAGGAAATGTGAGCAACATTCTCAGAGACGCATCCATTAAGTGGTTGAAACTCAACTGTGTGGTCCCAGTCTTCCCAGCTGCGTCCTTAGCAAACTCAACTCTGGGTAGGAGCCAGTAAGGGCAGAAAAATCCCATATGGCTCTGATGGGAATCGAACCCATGACCTCTAAGCCGGGGGTCCGCGACGCTAACCACTTCGCCATGGCGGCTGGTCTTCTCCTCCTCCTCCTCATCCTCCTCCTTCTTCTCCTGCTCCTTCTTCTCTTCCTCCTCCTCCGTCTTCTTCTTCTTCTCCTCCTCCTCCTTCTTCTTCTTCTCCTTCTTCTCTTCCTCCTCTTCATCCTCCCCCTCCTCCTCCTCCTTCTTCTTCTTCTTCTTCTCCTTCTTCTTGTTCTTCTTCTCCTTTTCCTTCTTCTTCTTCTTCTTCTTCTTCTTCTAGTTGGGAATGTTATCCTGCACCAAGCTCAGCAGTCTTCATGCAGACCGGCATCAACGCACAGGATGCATGCTAACACGCGACATCCACACCACAGACACGACGCATCCGAAGGATGGTGATGGGATTGTGCGTGTGCGTGCGTGCGTGCGTGCGTGCATGCGTGCGTGCGTGTGTATGTGCGTGTGTGTGTGTGTGTGTGTGTGTGTGTGTGTGTGTGTGTGTGTGTGTGTGTGTGTGTGTGTGTGTGTGAACTTCTGTTTATGGTTTCATTCGAAAGACTTACACAGGGAATGGAGTCGGAAGAAATGTTAAATCTGAAAGAGGAATCTTCCACAACTGGACAGCTCTGCAGAGACTCGAACCTATGGCCCCATCATCATCAGTGTGGCTCCACTGCTTGCAGCCACTGACACCTCATGCTGCCTTCATTGTCACTGTCAGCGCCAGGACAGTGGCAGAAATGCTTCACCTTTGACCTGTCCTATTCGTGACCGGGTGGAAAAATTGTTTTATGTTGTGTGAATGGCGCATGTCAGACACAGGCTCAAACAAAACAAAACAAAGCAAAACAAAACAGCTCAAATATAAAATAGTGTATGTGGTTATTAGGAAATCAGATTCTATGATGTATCAAACTCAGCTTTGTATACTTCGTAGATTCGATTTTGATCTGCACCCAAATTTTGGTTGCTTTACCAATATGTTTTGATGCCTTCATATCATATCACATCATATCATCATTATCATATCATATTATGTCATTTCATATCATATCATGTTGTGTCATGTCACATATATCATATCATATCATGTTGTGTCATATAATATATCATGTCATATCATATATCATATTGCGTAGCATTCCAGATCATATATCACATAGGCACAAAAGGCTTGAGCTCCCTGAAATAGTTGTCTGTGAACAAATTGAGTATCTTGAGACTGTTGGGTATTGACTTGTTTTAGAATGTATTAACACCTCCAAGATCGTGGAGAACACTTGCTTTTACTTTTCTTGCTTTAACTGGCAGTGCGTTATCAGTCTCCTTTGGAAACTATTTCATGCAGAGATTACTTTGTTGTTAATTTTAAAAAATGATAGTAGTAAAGCTACAAAAGTGTTGGACCATTGGAGGAGTAGTTAGACAGACAAGAGAGGCTCCAGCCTCCACCCACCACCTTTGCTCTCTCTTTGTGACCCACGGTCCGCCCCTGGAAGACAGTAACGCTCGGCGCTGTGTCGGTGATCTGCTGGTATGAACCACGCCCCTCTTCAAGCAAAATAACAACACCTCCCTGAGAGGTAAAAGATGCACTTCCGGGGTCACATCCCAAGTCTATCTGACCGTTTACACCAAATTTTGTTGAAGGATTTTCGCCAAATTAACCAACAATGTAGTGTCCGAAGGCAAGAAGATTCCCTGATGTAAGTAGATAACTCTACTTCTTCTCTTCCTTATTTAGCTGTTAAGAATTTAGACCCAAGCGCAAGTGTAACTTTGTCCAAAAATCGATCAATTACCAATCGAGATGTGTGGTCGATATTGTGCCCTCGATTGGGGTCAGTGTTATTTTATTTCATTTTTTGTACTTTATCTTGGTCATTTTTCTCGGACGGGGAAGGGTGGGGTGGGTGTGGAATGCACGGGGAAATTCAGCGACGTTGCCTATTGTGGAAACGGGAAATCGGTCATGACGCAACTGGTGTGTTGTCGTGGGGAAAATGTTGATCCGGTAGCGAGGGCTCCGGTGCTCCAGCCAGCAGCTCAAAGCTATGCTGTCAAGGTGTGTTGCATGCGAACCCAGCTCGGCTGCATGCAGCTACGCCGCTGCACGCACGCACACACAAACAAGAGAGGAACGCCATTCCTCAGGAATGTGCATGCACATTGCAATTTCTGTGTTCCGCTGTCGGTGTGCTTGCCTGGTGGATAGGTGAGTGAATCAATGAGGTTAGCCAGGCGCGCTTCACGACGCCCTGTCCATGTAGTGCAAGGAAGGCGCGATATAAATGGCGCTGAGCTGGAAGCAGCCCTCGGTACACAAGGCCAGCGTGTGAACATTACTGATGGGTGTTATGTAGGGCCAGGATTAGGATAAAATCTGAGTGGCAAGTCTTAACAGAGGTGGATCATTGTATTTATCCTTTTCCTGTATGGAGGGTTTTTTTCCCCAGTTATAGGCATTGCATTTATCTATGTTTTTCAGATCTGTACAACCATAATACACATTTGGGGTAGTTGTATTTTAGAACACAAAAAAAATCATTGGAAAAGAAAATAAATGTTTTTTTGTGTGTTTTTCTTTTTAATGCAAACAAAATATTGTCTACAACTTCTCTAGTCTCATTATCCAAAAAGATAAAGCTAATGAAAGTATGGTGTGGTGTGTTCACAATTTACAGGCCAGCCAGTTTCTCTCTCTCTCTCTCTCTCTCTCTCTCTCTCTCTCTCTCTCTCTCTCTCTGTCTTTTTCACAGCTTCATAATGAATGCTGTCAGTTATGGATTGTCATGCTCTAACATTTCCATCATGTTAAGGAAAGAAACCATCAGTAGCAGGCTATGAAATTACAACAAAAAAAAACAAAACAAAAAGAAGAAGAAAGAAAGAAAGAAAATGGACAAAAAACCCTCGTCTCATATAAAATATCCTGTTCTCATGTGAGAAATCTACCCCAAAAGACAAGTTCAGTGTAAAGAGATCTGCTTATTGTTGTCATTGTTACAAATGATAGTATTCTAGCTGTGACACATCACTGGAAAATGAAATTTGATGTTTTCATGCGAACATAAGATCATATAGCATAATTTGTACAATCGTTCAATTTCAAAATGAACAATCCTCAGGCACTGCAAATTTAGATTATGAAAAAGAATATGTGGGCTGTAATCCTTCAGCTGCTCTGCATAACTGAAACTAGCAGACTGCAGTTACAAGAAGTTAAAAGTTCCGTTATTAGTAGCAAATAAAATGTCTTTTGTCAATTCCGGAGCAAACGTATTGAGTCCCATGTAAAATAATGTGAGATGAAATTGGTTCCTGGTTTTTGTAGTTGTCAGAGTGGTCCCACAGGAAAAACAGAAAAAATCAACTGGCTTCACAAAACTATTTCAGACCCATTTATTATCAACAAATGAAAGACAACAGTTGATGACAGGATCATGCTTTGCTCCTAGTGACCTTAATCATGAACTGCTGCCATCAAGGAGAAAGTTCAGATTGCTGAAGAGTCAGACAAGCTGTTTTTAAAGCATTTCCCACCCCCACCCATACCCTAAATCTGTGTCAGAACTGTTACAGTGCCTGTGAAGGTTTGATAATATGTATTGCATTCACATTGCGGTCATACCTCAACATGTATACTCATGTTTTGATATCTGTCTGCACAAAAAAATATTTTGAAATCCAAATAAGAAAACCGTATGCATGTAGTGATTCACTATTTTGTCCTTTTTTTTTTTTCATTGACAGTTTGGGAGCTGTGGAAAGGGATTCAACCAGTTGTAGCATCAACAATGGACCATAAATACATTGTACAACACTTGTTAACAGTGTTGTGGGCACATGATTTTTAAAATCAGTGTGGCAAACGCAGCAAAGGCAAATGTGTCCTACGGCACCGGTAGCCTGGATACAGCTGTGAGAAAAAGTCAAGTGCTCTGAGAACGATGGCAATGTTTCCCACCACCACCCTGTGAAAGAAGAAATAGATCAGTATGTTCTTCCGGTTGTGGATGTTTTTGTCAGTATTTTGTCACCTGAACCAGTATAAATGCCAGTAATGAGAGGTAAAAAGCATATCCTGCGTAAAGGTAGAAAGCGTACCCTATGTAAAGGTAAAACGCATACCCTGTGTAACGGTAAAATAAAAAGCATACCATTTGTAAAGGTAAAAGGCATACCCTGTGTAAAGGTGAAAAGCATACCCTATGTAATTTAAGTAAAAAACATACCCTGTGTGAAGGTAAAAAGCATTCCCCTGTGTAAAGGTAAAAGCATATCCTGTGTAAAGGTAAAAAGCATACCCTGTGTAAAAGGTTTTTTAAGCATACCTGTGTAAAGGTAAAAAGCATGCCTGTGTAAAGGTAAAAAGCATACCTGTGTAAAGGTAAAAAGCATACCTGTGTAAAGGTAAAAGGCATACATGTGTAAAGGTAAAAACCATACCCTGTATGAGGGTAAAAACCATACCCTGTGTAAAGGTAAAAATCATACCCTGTGTAAGGGTAAAAATCATACCCTGTGTAAAGGTAAAAAAAGCATACCCTGTGGAAAGGTAAAAACCATACCCTGTGGAAAGGTAAAAAAAAAAAAGCATACCCTGTGGAAAGGTAAAATGTAAAGCATACCATTTGTAAAGGTAAAAGGCATACCCTGTGTAAAGGTAAAAAGCATACCCTGTGTAAAGATAAAAAGCATACCTGTGTACAGGTAAAAAGCATACCCTGTGTAAAGGTAAAAAGCATACCCTGTGTAAAGTTAAAAGCATACCCTGTGTAAAGGTAAAAAGCATACCCTGTGTAAAGTTAAAAGCATACCCTGTGTAAAGGTAAAAAGCATACCCTGTGTAAAGGTAAAAGGCATACCCTGTGTAAAGGTAAAAAGCATACTCTTTGTAAAGGTAAAAAGCATACCTGTGTAAAAGTAAAAAGAATAGCCTGTGTAAAGGTAAAAAGCATACCCTGTGTAAAGGTAAAAAGCATACCTGTGTAAAAGTAAAAAGAATAGCCTGTGTAAAGGTAAAAGGCATACCCTGTGTAAAAGGGGCTTGTGGTTAGAGTGGTTGCCTGTGGAGCTGACTGTCATGAGTTGGAACCACTTGTAAGGTTTGATTCATCTGTGTCCCCTCAGCAGTGAGCAGGTTCCTGATTCAGATCAGGGCAGGGTATGGATGACAGTAGGAGAGGGATGGCCTGCGCCTTTCATCATGCTGTGCCCAAGACAGGGCTTGAAACATCCACCCATCTGATCGTCCAGAACAAGTCACACCTCTGGCGGACAAGTGGAAAGGCTTTCTCCAATTGTCCACCGGGCAACCAGATTTTGACAGTGTCGGTGAAAGGGGGGACAGAGCAGTCAGCTTCAGCACAGGCCGTTTGCACTTCCCTCCTCCCCTTTTCAGTTTCACGCTTCAGACACACATGCGTGCATGCGTGCGAGCATGCACACATGCACGCACGCACACACACACACGCGCTTCCTCTCTCTGATTTTTCTCAGAAAAGAACACCAGCAGAGCAGGCAAGTTCTATCTAAAGGGAAAAGAAAAGAAAAGAAAAAAAAAAATTTCAGAGCAATGTGTAAAGAGAGAGGGTAGAAACTGAGAGCAACCCAGAGATTTTTACAATTTTAATGCAGTCTAGGGATGTCTAAATGGTGGAAGCTTGACAATTTTGTTGTCATATTTTCTTTTCTTATTCACTCTTTAGTTGTTAGGAAATTTCCATTATTTACATTTTGTCTATATTGTGGGGAAAAAAATGTGTCTTTTCCCTTCTTTCTCTTGCTAAAGCATCCATGACATGTGCAGAGCGTGCCATTATTGACGTCTGTTGACTTGTCATACAGTTGGTTATTATTCAATCACAAGTCTCTTTACCTAATGAGGGCAAGTCAAAATTAGCGAGAGCAAATAGATTCTTTTATCTCCTTTGCCGTGGACAGTGAAAAATGAACAGTGAGTCTCTAGCCCTGCCATACTGTGAGCCTTGGACAGGTCTCTGCCCATATTGCTCTTATGCCATGGCACTCTGACCTCTTTTATCCTTAACGGGCCTCTTTTATCCTGAACCATTCTCTTTTATCCTGAACCATTCTCTTTATCGTGAACCATTTTTAGCGTCCAACTCAGAGTTGAGGTGTTGTGCTGTGAGTAGAGTTGCTCTGTGTGGGGTGTTTTTGTTTCTTTTAAAGATAGGATTTTTTTTTTTTTAATTAGCTTTGTTGATGCATTTTTATGTCAAATGCAGGCCATACTGTCCCTTCAGGCAGGCTGTCCATCCTTGTTTGCATCCACAGTGAATTCCCTATTGTTTGTTTAGTTCCATTGTTTGTTGTCTGTCTCATCCTCCTTGCTCACTCAGTGGCGTTTCTCCCCCCACATCTGTCATTCACAGCCAGAGCCACACCCAGCTGCATCCTGCCACAGTCCCTGTGCTGCAGCCAGAGGGGAGCAGTGGGAAATAGAATCTTGAGTTAGGGTTTCATGGAACTGTGGGGGGCTTGTTTGATCTGGGCAGAGCTGCGTTCTCCTTTGCACTCTCCTGTTTGAGTATTTCATCAAGTTAGCAGGGAAAATGTGCATGGCTGTCTGGTCATTTTAGTATGAAAAATACATACATCTATGAAATGAGGGCTAGAATTGTTTTTTGTTGTTTTTTTTAGTAATATGAAAAGAATCAACCTCCTATCCCTTGTTCCCCTTCCTGGCGCTTATGGTCAGGATACATGCTGAATGAAGTTCCCCCTAAAGTAATATCCAATAACAGAACTGCTTGCAGAACTGTTACTTTTAAGCAGCAAGTGACTGTACCGAGGCCTGGCAGTAATGATCAATAACGAACAAGAATAGTGAAAAGTTGGAAGAAGGATGAAAAGCCAAATTGTGCAAAGTTCCAAAGATAATGGTCTGCGTCACAAACACGTGCTGGTTTTCTTTCTTTCTTTTTTTTTTTTTTGTTTTGTTTTGTTTTAACTCTTTTCCGACATATAGTTCAGGATCAGTTTTTCCCCCCTTGTCAGGGAACCGTAGCCGAGAACAGATCTGTATTTAGGTTCTGTCAATACACTGAGAAAATACAAAAGCCAGCAATGCTTCTGTCTGGAACCGGCCTCTTGGCATTCAGAAATAGCCTGCTGACATTAACAAATTGCCGTGCAGTGCGATTGATGGTACCCATTCCTCAGTCAGCGTCAAATGAGGACGAAAAGGCAATTGATTGACCTCCTGTAGACAAGGACCTATGATACTGCAGTCTGCAAGTGTCTGGATTCCTGTCCACTGCTTGTTTATCGCTAGAGAGACAGCGTGGGTTGGCAAGATCACGTTGATTGTATCAAGGTGTGTGTGTGTGTGTGTGCGGTTTATGTGTGTGACACGCTCATGTACACACAAGCATGCATGCACACACACATGCACACGCACACACACACACACACACACACACCACACACACACACACACACACACACACACACCTGCAAGTTCATTTTTGTTGCAGGGTGCACTCGTGAGCATGCGCACACACACACACACACACACGCACACATACACCACAACACACACAACACACACACACACACACACACACACACACACACACACACACACACACACACGCACAGAATACAACTTCTATCTATTGTTATTCAGCTTGCCAACATTTGTTTCAGAACATCCTTTATTGTACTTGTTGTCAATGTCTTCAACTACAAAAGTATATTCTTGGATGGATGTTGGGGAAGATATCTTGATAGTTACACTATTTTTGTCTGTTTTATTTAGGTTGTTAACTGTGAAAATCTGAAATCCACATTGGTAGAAAGGATCTCGCGCGCACGCGGGCACACGCATGCACAGAATTATGATTATTTTGTGACTGGTCTGTTGTTCAACTGGTAGAACAACAAGGCGGCATCCTTCAAAAAGAGCAGACATCAAGCCTGGCTAAGTCAGCTTCAAGAGAGGTCTGTTTTCTCTGAGTCTTCAGTCTCATGCTAACTAACACAGCCTGCCCTTTTAGCCACTGTTTCTGCTGGTGGAAACCTTTTGTTTTTTAAACCAAAACATGAAAGTGAACTTTGTGGCCTGAATATAAATCTCTGCTTCACAAAGAAAAAAGTAGAGGAGAAGGTGGAAGTGAAACTTCTCACTGGGCAGGTTGGGAATTTGATACGCATATAATCAGCCCTAGGCTGTAAACAGGCTAGACTGGTTTTTGTACTGAGACTAGACTGGCTTACAGGCCCTGTGTGTGTGAAGGCTTTGTTTCTGTGTATGACAGTGCATGTGTCTGTGTATGTCACACAGTGTGCCAGTGTGTGTGTGTGTGTGTGTGTGTGCGCGCGCATGTGTGTGTGTGTGTGTGGTGTATATTTTAGATATTGATTTGTTAGAACTTGTAAAGCTCCCTGTAGCCTACATTGTTAGGATGGGCGCTATAGAAATAGCCATAACTATCATTGTTTCTGGACCCATTGTGCTGCCCTAATCCCCTCACCAGTCCCCTCCCCATTTTTTTTTAGATCAAGTAAGGCAGAGACTTAACTTCTTTTGATCTGAACTTTCCTGGTTCTTTTTGTTCCAAGTGTGCTTAAACAGAGAAACTGTAAGGATGATAGGGAAAACTGGTGTGGATACTGTGTATATTTTCAGAAAATTACCAACCAAATGAAAGCCATATCTGTATGCAGAATTGAAAAATATATAGGAAGCTAAACCATATAATGTCGGATGGTTATAGAACTTTTCTCAGCTTTCAGTGAAAAGAGTTTGCATCAAAGGGAAAGGGATAGTGTTGTTGTTTTTTTAAGAACTACACATCCTGCTAATTCTTGAAAGGCTAAACTTTTGTTGTTGTCTGTTTTTGTTCCATGGCTAGATCTCTGAGGTTAGCTAGTGATGAGATTTGCATGCAAACATTTCTAATCACATTGTTCAGGTTAGAGGTATCTACATTCTCTCTTCAGACTGTTTGACTTTCTTAAAGCATTAAGTTTCAGGGGGCAAAACAATTTTCTTTTAGGATCAAGCTGTTTTGAGCAAAGTGTACCAACATACCAAGTTAATTTTCAAGAGGTGGATTCATTGGGGAACTTTTTTTTTTCAGAAATTAGTATAGGATTTTTTAAAAAAAAGAAAAACCTGCGATCCAGATCACTCCAAATTTTGCATGAAAAATATTGAAAGTGGTGAAAGTAGTTTGACATGCATGTGCCAGTGTAGATATATATGTTGCTGATGTTTGTGACTGGCCATTATGGTCACACACCTCCAAAGTGAAGGTCCATGGCATCAATACCAACTTGTCCAATCAGGGTCATTGTCACTCCAGTTTGAATTCACTTCAGGTCCAATCAGGGTCAGTGTCACTCCAGTTTGAATTGACTTCAATCCAATCAGGGTCATTGTCAATCCAGTTTGAATTGACTTCAGGTCCAATCAGGGTCATTGTCACTCCAGTTTGAATTGACTTCAAGTCCAATCAGGGTCATTGTCACTCCAGTTTGAATTGACTTCAGGTCCAATCAGGGTCATTGTCACTCCAGTTTGAATTGACTTCAGGTCCAATCAGGGTCATTGTCACTCCAGTTTGAATCGACTTCAAGTCCAATCAGGGTCCTTGTCACTCCAGTTTGAATTGACTTCAAGTCCAATCAGGGTCCTTGTCACTCCAGTTTGAATTGACTTCAGGTCCAGTCAGGGTCATTGTCACTCCAGTTTGAATTGACTTCAGGTCCAATCAGAGGCAGTGTCACTCCAGTTTGAATTGACTTCAGGTCCAATCAGGGTCATTGTCACTCCAGTTTGAATTGACTTCAGGTCCAATCAGGGTCATTGTCACTCCAGTTTGAATTGACTTCAGGTCCAGTCAGGGTCATTGTCCAATCAGGGTCATTGTCACTCCAGTTTGAATTGACTTGAAGTCCAATCAGGGTCATTGTCACTCCAGTTTGAATTAACTTCAGGTCCAATCAGGGTCCTTGTCACTCCAGTTTGAATTGACTTCAAGTCCAATCAGGGTCATTGTCACTCCAGTTTGAATTGACTTCAGGTCCAATCAGGGTCATTGTCACTCCAGTTTGAATTGACTTCAAGTCCGATCAGGGTCAGTGTCACTCCAGTTTGAATTGACTTCAAGTCCAATCAGGGTCCTTGTCACTCCAGTTTGAATTGACTTCAGGTCCAATCAGGGTCATTGTCACTCCAGTTTGAATTGACTTCAAGTCCAATCAGGGTCATTGTCACTCCCAGTTTGAATTGACTTCAAGTCCAATCAGGGTCATTGTCCAATCAGGGTCATTGTCACTCCAGTTTGAATTGACGTCAAGTCCACCAATCAGGGTCATTGTCACTCCAGTTTGGATTGACTTCAAGTCCAATCAGGGTCATTGTCACTCTAGTCTGAATTGACTTCAGGTCCAATCAGGGTCCTTGTCACTCTAGTCTGAATTGACTTCAGGTCCAATCAGGGTCATTGTCACTCCAGTTTGAATTGACTTCAAGTCCAATCAGGGTCATTGTCACTCCAGTTTGAATTGACTTCAAGTCCAATCAGGGTCATTGTCACTCCAGTTTGAATTAACTTCAGGTCCAATCAGGGTCATTGTCACTCCAGTTTGAATTGACTTCAAGTCCAATCAGGGTCATTGTCACTCCAGTTTGAATTGACTTCAAGTCCAATCAGGGTCATTGTCACTCCAGTTTGAATTGACTTCAAGTCCAATCAGGGTCATTGTCCAATCAGGGTCATTGTCACTCCAGTTTGAATTGACGTCAAGTCCACCAATCAGGGTCATTGTCACTCCAGTTTGGATTGACTTCAAGTCCAATCAGGGTCCTTGTCACTCTAGTCTGAATTGACTTCAGGTCCAATCAGGGTCATTGTCACTCCAGTTTGAATTAACTTCAGGTCCAATCAGGGTCATTGTCACTCCAGTTTGAATTAACTTCAGGTCCAATCAGGGTCATTGTCACTCCAGTTTGAATTAACTTCAGGTCCAATCAGGGTCATTGTCACTCCAGTTTGAATTAACTTCAGGTCCAATCAGGGTCATTGTCACTCCAGTTTGAATTGACTTCAAGTCCAATCAGGGTCATTGTCACTCCAGTTTGAATTGACTTCAAGTCCAATCAGGGTCATTGTCACTCCAGTTTGAATTGACTTCAAGTCCAATCAGGGTCATTGTCCAATCAGGGTCATTGTCACTCCAGTTTGAATTGACGTCAAGTCCACCAATCAGGGTCATTGTCACTCCAGTTTGGATTGACTTCAAGTCCAATCAGGGTCCTTGTCACTCTAGTCTGAATTGACTTCAGGTCCAATCAGGGTCATTGTCACTCCAGTTTGAATTGACTTCAGGTCCAATCAGGGTCATTGTCACTCCAGTTTGAATTGACTTCAAGTCCAATCAGGGTCATTGTCACTCCAGTTTGAATTGACTTCAAGTCCAATCAGGGTCATTGTCACTCCAGTTTGGATTGACTTCAGGTCCAGTCAGGGTCATTGTCACTCCAGTTTGGACCTGAGGTCCAATCAGGGTCCTTGTCACTCCAGTTTGAATGGACTTCAGTCCCACTCACATAGTCTGCACTGAATGTCTCCCGAGTGTCAGTAAAATCATGACTGACCATAAACCATATTATAGTCGTGTTAGATGCACTGAAAGCTGTCACTTCTTTCTGTTGTTGCTTGCATAGGGATACTGGGGGCTGTTTCTGTACAGTTGTTTCCCTTTCCACCCTCCCCGCTAAAGCTAAACAAAACCTTCCCATTGTAGAAGTTTCATACTGCTAACTTCCCCTTTTCAATTATTACCTTCTACTCCAACATTTTTACATTTGTGCATGAGTGTGTGTGTGTCTTTTTTCTTTTTGTGAGTGTCTACCTTTTTCTGCTTTTGTAGGCGTATTGGCCTGCTATTGTTCTGGAACCATTTTTTTCTCAGCAAGGCTACACACTCAGGCATTTTCTGGAGTGAACATGAGCTGTCTGTTCTGCGATCTTTTTGTTGCTATGGCCTCTTTGGTACATTTTTTGTGTATTGTTCAGTTCTGGTTTGTTTGTTTTTTACCTGTATGGACAGAAAAATGAAACAGAATGACTGCCACTGTCAACGTGGCCTAGACTTCTCCACCTTAAGGATAGTAAAAGCCAAAACAAATAACTAAGCCGCCAAACGGAGGAACAGACAAATTACAAAACAGACACAATGCGTTTTGACCTGCCGGGTCTTCTTCACACTGGACAAACAATATTCAGAACAGTGGAAACAGAAGAGGAACAGTTGGTCACTTACTTCTTTCATCTGGGTGCACACTTGTTTGCTATTTCCACCCAGATCCAGCTTGGTTGCATTTTGCACCCAGTTTATAGTTTGCACCCAGGTCCAGCTTGGTTGCATTTTGCACCCAGTCTACAGTTTGCACCCAGATCCAGCTTGGTTACATTTTGCACCCAGTTTACAGTTTGCACCTAGATCCAGCACATTGCATTTTGCACCCAGTTTATAGTTTGCACCCAGATCCAGCTTGGTTGCATTTTGCACCCAGTTTATAGTTTGCACCCAGATCCAGCTTGGTTGCATTTTGCACCCAGTCTACAGTTTGCACCCAGATCCAGCTTGGTTGCATTTTGCACCCAGTCTACAGTTTGCACCCAGATCCAGCTTGGTTGCATTTTGCACCCAGTTTACAGTTTGCACCCAGATCCAGCAGGTTGCATTTTGCACCCAGTATACAGTTTGCACCCAGATCCAGCTTGGTTGCATTTTGCACCCAGTTTACAGTTTGCACCCAGATCCAGCTTGGTTGCATTTTGCACCCAGTCTACAGTTTGCACCTAGACCAAAGAGATAAGTGACACTTGATCCTTTGCCTGTTGTTTTGAATGTTGTTTCTCCCACGAGGTCAAAATGCATTGTGTCCATTTTGTGATTTGTTTGTTCCTTTGTATGGCGGCTCAGTGATTCTGTGTCTGCTTTAATGTTTCAATTTCCACCTGCAGTCACCCCACTTGAAACCACCATAAGGATGTGAGGTGAATGTCCATGATTCTAGGTCACGCGAGAAACATCAGGTGCAACCAAAGTCAATAACCTGTCAAACTTATTCATTGAACACTTTGGTTTCATATGACAGTATGATGTGATATGCAATGCGTTTGTTTTGTAAAGTAAAACATACGCATACTATGTTGCTTGTGCACACTTATCTAAGTGTGTCCTTAAAATGGTGGCCCCAAAATGGACATTGGCACAGTTGCACACTTTCAGGCACTGTGAGTTTGCAATGTTGAAAATTCTGTGAGTATTAGTTGTGCAGTGAAAGATGGGGTAAAAATAATGTATTTTCATTGAGCACAGAGGAAATGCAAGAAAAAATATCCCTTTTGAGATTTTGAAGTGCACCCCCCCTCCCCCCCCCCCCCCCCCCCCCCCCTTCCAAAAAGCCTTGTTATGAATTATTTTTGTAAGCAACTTGTGTAGAAAGTCCATGCATGCTTTTGAAAAAACAAAATTCAGCATTTACAAATGAGGAAACATTAACTGCTAAAATGACTGGCTGGTATTGGGAATATCAGTGGTCAGTGGTGAACAGGTGGATCTGATCTTGTGTGTTTTCATTTCAGGATGTAGTGTGTGTAGCAAAGGACAACTGAAAACACTGCTGAGCTACAACCGGTGAAATCACGTTTCATGACTAGCATTGTCTGAGCACAAAATTCTGATTCGACATGTGTTTCAGTTCTCCAGTTATTTTGTGTTAAACATGACCACACTGATGCACACTAGTGAATTGTCCAACACAGTTGATTCCCATTGTGTTGCTTTTTTATTTTATACAGCAAGTGTATCATTGTTTAATCCTTATTGCTTATAATTCTTGTAAGTTTTCAAGAGTATGTGAACAGTGACACCAGACCAGGAGTAGACTGAAAACAAGCTCATTTTCTCTGAGAGGAACAGCATTGTGTTCATTTCCACTTTAGGTCTAACTCATGATTGATGATCAGTATTCATACTGAACATTTTCTTTTTCATGAGTGATTAGTATGTACTATTTAAGACTTTGCCTACACTGTGCTTATGTTTTACATGTTTTGTTTTGCACAAATCAGTAGAATAAATTTTTATTGACGAAAGTTAGATCTACAAGGAAACCATATTTTGCCCATCAGTTATTTCCTGTGTCCCAAAGACCTTTCCCAGTATCACAGACTTCCAGCATGGTGTAGTAACCATGTTATATATTGTGCCATGACTGAATTGCTATTGAACATTGTCTCATGTGTGTGTGTTTCAGAAGGTTGCTGTGACTGAGAGCCGAGTTGGACAGGACAGCAGAGACAGACCAGGAAAGCTTGCACCTCACCTCCTGACCCACTGATGACCGCCATGGATCCTTCCCTCCCCACTCTTCCTCCCTCCTGTAGCCTTGACATTGAGAGTGCGGACAGCAGTGCCGTCAAGTGGGGAGTGGCGCAGGTGTTTCGGTGATACCAGGTGGACGCTTCAAGTGTGGCGGGTGTAGGGACTTGAGGGGCGGGGGATTTGTGAAGGCAGAGTTGATCGCTAGTGGTGGCTCACTGCGCTGAGTGGCCATGTTTCGCAATGTCTTTAGTGGGTGTGTTTCTGACCGCAGCTCTCGCACTGAGGCCTTCCGCTCCAGCAAGTGAGTATACATGGCTTTGATGTCAGCAGATTGGCTGGTTTTATGTGGAGTGGACTTTTTTTTCCCCCTTTTTTTTGTTTCTTTTTCATTGTTTTTTCCTTTATTGCAAATAAGATTCTTTACATGTTTTAACAAAGGATGTTTTTCGTACTTATTTTGAAATGTGATTTGTACACTTTATCATTGATGTCCTATATTGAAATGGAAAATATTTAGGATAGTTATATTTTTAAGTGTCTTTGATCGCAGGATTTGTTGTGTCATGCATGCATTGTAAACCTGAGTGGAGCGTAAAGGTGTGATCATTGGCTTCAGCTTCAAGCTGAACATTATTGATAGTGACAAACGAGAGTTTTGAATTTTGAACTTTTCCTTTTGGTTACTTTAAACCTTCAGTTTCCAGCGTTTCACAGTCTGTGCATACAGTGAGCATGTGGCAGTTCCCTGGCCTGCCATTTGTAGGCAAAAAGGAACCGCTGTATCAGAAATGGAGGTGTAGACCAGCCGTCGCGGTGAAGTGGTTAGCGTCGCGGACTCCCAGCTGGGAGGTCACGGGTTCGATTCCCATCAGAGTCACGTGGGATTTTTCTGCCCTGACCGGCTCCTACCCAAAGTTGAGTTTGCTACGGGCTCAGCTGGGAAGACTGGGACCACACAGTCAAGTTTCATCCACTTAATGCATGCGTCTCTGCGAGTATTGCTCAAATTTCCTGACCAACACTGCAGGTGTCTGTATCTCTCTGGCCTGGTTGACACTGGGATATATTATGAAAGGAAGCGTAGATTACAGCCCTGTCATATAATCTCAGACCAAAATGGAAATCTGTAGCATCATCGTTATCATCCTCATTCTCATCGATCAGCCATAAAAAAAATTTTTTAAAAACTGTCTCAATTTCTGTGGCCCTTCATGCCCTGCTCCTATGGTGACCTCAGTTTCGATGTCCTGTCCACGTCTGTGGCCTTGGTTTGGTACCGTCGGGATCACCGGTATCGGTGAGTCCATGGGGGCTGTCGTTGGATGGACGTGGTGGCGCCCTCCGGAAGGAGAGCTCACTCACACCGGCTCCGCAACTAAGCAATTATTGTCATCAGTAGGGGCTTAGTAGGTGGTGTCCTGCATATGTTGGATCAGAACAGGCACCACTGAACTCCACCGAAGTGACTCGGCAGCAGTGCAGTGTCTCCTCTGGTGGGTTGCCTCTTGACGACTTGACATTGCTCCCTGTGGATTGCCAGTGTCGGGGCTGCGGCAGGACCGACCAGGCTGTGGCTGTGGACAGGGTGTCGGAATGAGCGGTATGGGTGCACTGTCACTGAGGTGGCACAGAGGTTGGGACAGCAAAACAAACAAACAAAAAAAAGAAGGAATGGAGGTGTCATTTTGTTTTTTCACCCTTGTGTTGCAGACTCAAGTTTGGAGTTCCTGTAGGTGCTGCCTTAAAAAATGGCTACTTGCCTGAGCCGTTAGTGGTAAGCTGTTGAAGAACATAAATCTCTTTTCTTTTTCTTTTTTTTTTTTTGTTTGTTTTTCTTGCATAGTTGCATGCAGTGATACCTGACAAAGAGTAAGGTTGAAGGAGTGGCTGAGAGATGATTCAAGACTCGCATGTTTAGCACATTTTTCCATAGAAATTTGAACTGAAATAATCCCCTTCATCACCATCATTGCCGTGATCAGCCATTACAGCAGAGAACTAAAGAGTCTGCGTGATAACAAATCAGCAAAGCATTGCTTTAAAACTGCCAAGACTTGGTGAAGTTCTTTGGTGGTGTTTTGTGTGTATATGCACTTAGTTTTGTCAAACAGTTTCCAAGCATTTGCAGATGAGGAAACTACATACATAGGCTGGTATATCAATCTTTCCTTTTGTTTTTTCCTCAGCATGACAGAAACAAGTCTGTCTATTGTTTTTGATATCTCTCTTAATTATCATTTTGTTCCCAGCAAAATAAGTCTGGAAAAGAGTGCTCTGTCACAAAGTTTAGAGTTGATGTAATCAACAGGGGGGGGGGGGGGGGGGGGAGGGTTGTTTGTTTTAACTATTATTTTGTCGTCTGTTTTCTTCTCGCAGCTAGGTTTTCAGTGTGATATTCATGTGATGAGATGAACTGTGTGCAGGACATGTTAGTCTACATAGCCAAGGAAGGGGTGGCAACCGCGGATGTGTTCCGTCGTCCTGGTAACCCCAATGATATCCGGCACATTGTCAAGAGGCTGTCGGAGGGCAAGCAGGTCATTTACAGCAACTACAGCTTTTACACCCTGGCCTCAGTGGTGAAGGTAAGAAAGAAACCAGAAAAAACAGGTCATTTACAGCAACTACAGCTTTTACACCCTGGCCTCAGTGGTGAAGATAAGAAAGAAACAATCAGAACAGGTTGTTTACAGCAACTACAGCTTTTACACCCTGGCCTCAGTGGTGAAGGTAAGAAAGAAACCAGAAAAAACAGGTCATTTACAGCAACTACAGCTTTTACACCCTGGCCTCAGTGGTGAAGATAAGAAAGAAACAATCAGAACAGGTTGTTTACAGCAACTACAGCTTTTACACCCTGGCCTCAGTGGTGAAGGTAAGAAAGAAGAAAAGCAGGTTATTTACAGCAACTACAGCTTTCACACCCTGGCCTCAGTGGTGAAGGTAAGAAAGAAACAATTAGAACAGGTTGTTTACAGCAACTACAGCTTTTACACCCTGGCCTCAGTGGTGAAGGTAAGAAAGAAACAAGAAGAACAGCTACTTTAAGTTTCAGTTTCACGGTATGGTCATGAGGTACATATTTGTGAAATGTGTGTGTGTGTGTGCGTGTGTGTGTGTGTGTGTGTGTGTGTGTGTACATTTATTTCTTTAACAAGTGAAACAAATACAGATGCAGGAGAGGAAACAATGTGCAGAATGACTGTCATTAATGAAACAAAAAGTTGGTGAACACACGTTTTCTTTCTTTCCTTACTTTTTTTTTTTCTTTTTGCTATGTTAATCATGAACTTTGCACCTGCTTGCAAGTCAAGGTCATCACAGATGACTCATCATGGTTTGTGAGAATGCTTGTGTCTCTTCATGTATCATCGTACATATCCATGACCAGTTGCTCACGGCAGTGCTGCCAGTGACAAATGAAGGACATTGGTGTCATTGTTGTGTGAGAGTCGATCATGTCCATACAGTCAGCAGAGGCGAGTCCAGAGCAGTGCCTGTCTCCTGTCCAGTAACTGTGCTGGCGCTGCATTTTCAGGTTTCAGTAGCTGAAGGTAGGATTATTGGATCTTTAACCCATCCGTGTCTGACTACTTGTATACTTGTGGTCAGCCAGTAGTGCACACAAACGAACTACGAATATACTCACAGCTGTTGTTTAAGGTGCAAAACTCGTGTTTGTTTTAACCGTAGGCACATTTGGTGGCAGTTGAGCTGCTTCCCTAGTTATGGTTAGCACTCTTTAAGAATGTGAAGTTTGAAAACATTATTTTTTTTGTGCAATTTTGAAATAAAAATGGATTGAAAACACCCGATGTTGAGGGGAGAAATTCTTTGTCTGCCACATATTGATGAGCCTACTTACAGGGAATCTGATGAGTCTTTTTCGCCTCAAGAAAATGAAAGTTGTGAAAGTGATGATGAAGATAATGTAAGAAACTGCGTCAGTGTCAGATTTTACTTCGGTAGCCAGTACAAGTGTACAGACTGACAATGGTAAGATAACGGGTGTTCGACGCTCATCTCAGACTGGAGATCAGGCAATCAAGTGATAAATACCACCACTAAACTCGGCATCCACTGTTCATGAATTACACCACATGTGGTATTGATTGCACTATATTTAGGGTTTACTAGACAGGTTTGTTCACAACTACTGGTTTTCTTGAAGTTTCTTTGGAGGCAGGCTCAGGCTGGCAGGAAGATCAGGCAGAGGCAGTGCCAGTCACAATAGTGGTAAGGTGTGCATCAAACCTGTGTGGGTAGACACTCAAGTAGCATAATCGCCAAGAGTACTGCAACTGTACTGAGTGGAGAAATATGAACTGTCATGCATCTACACTTAACCCACTTCAGTCATTGCCAGGGCTTGAACTCATGGCCCTGGGATCAAGAGAGTAGTACTGTAACCACTGGGCACCTGTCCTCTGTGTGTGTGGCTCAGAAATTCCTGCTGAAGACGCCGGGCGGGGTGTTGACGGAGGAAGGGGAGGAGGCTTTGCTGCAGGTGCTGACCCTGGGCCACAAGACTGACCAGTGCCAGGCTGTCAATGAGTGAGTGTGGGTGTGTGTCTGTGTTGTGTGTGTGAGTGTGTGTGTCTGTATATATGTATGTATAAGTGTGTGTCTGTGTGTGTATGTGAGTGTGAGTGTGTGTGTGTGTGTGTGTGTGTACATGTGTGTGTCTGCGTCTATGTTCAGATGTCTGTGTGTTTGTCTGTGTGCATGTGTCTGTGTGTGTTTGTATGACTGTGTGTTAGTGTGTGGATGTGGGTGTGTGTCAGGGTTGACACAAAATTTTTACAGTGATTTTGAACAAATTTCATTTTGTCTTTCTAGAATAAAATCTAACTGCCTCCGCCCCTTACTATCCCCTGTTCTGTAGAGTTCAACACAAAGTTATGAGATGAAGAAGTGTACACAGTTTCCTGCATCTGACAAGTGTTGAGGATAGTGGGCATGGTGATCTGTAAATGTAGATGATATTGCTGTCTTCCTAAAGGTCTGCCTGTCTGTGGTTTTGTGGAGAGATGTCTGTCTATATGTTGTAGTCCAAGTCATCTGTATTGGAACCGTGGACATCTTTTAGCTCTGCATTAGCCCTACATTCGCTCATGTTGGGGGGAGTTATGAAATGAGTTCACAGTAATTAGCCAAGAGACAGAAAGTGGAGCTTGAGCTCGGATGATGGTGTTGATGTTATCGGTCTGTTAAAGTTAATCACTTGACTACAGACAGTTTCTCAGTATATGTAATTTTGATGCATCAGGCTTTGATTATGTTTGTTTTATGTTGACAGTTATCCATGGATTCTGGTTGTTGTGGTTCTGATTTAGTTCTGGTTCCGTCTGTGTGTGTTGCAGGTTCATTGCGTCACTGTCAGAGGTGCACCAACTTCTGTCTCTGTGTGTGTTGCAGGTTCATTGAGTCATTGTCTCTGTGTATGTTGCAGGTTCATTGAGTCATTGTGTGTGTGTGTGTGTGTTGCAGGTTCATTGAGTCATTGTCAGAGGTGCACTAGCAGATTCTGTCTGTGTGTGTGTTGCAGGTTCATTGAGTCATTGTGTGTGTCTTGCAGGTTCATTGAGTCATTGTGTGTGTGTTGCAGGTTCATTGAGTCATTGTCAGAGGTGCACCAGCAGCTTCTGGCACTGCTGTTCGGCACCTGGTTCCGCATCGTGTCGTGCTCGGAGGTTAACTTCATGACGGTGGAGGCGCTGTCCCGCTCGGTGGCAGGATCCATGTTCCACACCTGCGCCGAGGACCCCGCCAAGGTGGAGAAGGCCTCCCGCATCCTGCAGCTCCTCATCGACAACTTTGGGGTGGCCGCCATGTTTGGTCGTCATAACATCCAGTTCTTTGCAGAGACCAGTCACACAGGCATCCATATACGTGAGCTGATTCGCTACCAGTATCAGTACCCTTCAGAAGAAACCATTCCACGTAAGCTGTCTTATTGGCATTTTCCACACACACATGCATGCACGCACGCACCGCACACACACACACACACACACACACATACACACACACACACACACACACACACACACACACACACACACACATATACACACACACAGAAAATATACTTTGAAAATAAAACTTTGTGATTTTCACCAACTGACGTGATGTGGTGCTTATCCAGTTGGAAAAGAAGTGTATATGATAAAATGACCTTTCGATTTTTTTTTTTTTTTTTTTTTTTTTTTCTCCAACGTATACAGATAAGCAATCTGAATGGAGAGAGCAAAGGGAAGGAGCAGGTAGTATGGAAAATGAGTGCCAGCTGTGTTGAAAGAAAAGGATTGATACAGTCCATCACTGCAGATGATGACAGTGGGAAGTGCTGTGTGTGTGTGTGCAGCAGTTTCCCCCGATATCATTGAGGTAACCCGACTGGAAGGCAGCAGTGACCATGAGGAACCATGTGGCATCGACAGCGACGATGGGCGGATAGGCGGGGAGAGTCCAGAGTTGTCCCCCTTGGGAGGCCAGAGGCGCCAGCTGCCCTCCTCTGACACGGGGAACGATGGGGACGTGTCTCAGCTGACCATCAACGTGTCGACACTGTCAGCCCCAGAGGTGTCCCTCATGCCGTCGCCAGAGGTGTCCAAGGTGAGGCAGTGGCCAGGGAAGGGAGTAGCTGATGCAGCAGGCACAACACGCAGATTGGGATATAGTTCTTATGCGGTGGTCCTTCAGTTTCAAGTCTCATCAGGTTCACTCTCTGGCATACAATAATGTGTCCATCCAAAACATGCTTTCCAGACAGACAGAAGTTTAGACTGAGCAAGGAATTGTCCGCAGCTCTGTGGAGTTTACTGTAACAGCAGTCTGAGAAATCACCCTTTTCTTTTTAAGGGTGGGGTGGGAGGTAGGATGGGGAAATTTAAGGAAATCAGCTGTTGAAAATCTTACTGTCTCATGAAACGAGCTGGGGGAACTCTCATTTTTCACTCTGGGTGGAAGAAGACAGAATATACTCGGTCTGAGAGGGTAGCTGCCCCTGTCCAAAATGGTAGGAAGAAGGATTATAAATCGTGGCAATGCACTTGACAATTCAAAGGCCAAAGTTCATGGCAATGATGCTTGGTGGGCAGGGCAGGGGGAGAAGAAACCCAAGCACAACACATCCTTAAGATTAACGTGTGTGTTTGCCATCTTTATTACTGCAAGATCATTAACAGTATGCAAAGTCAAATCACACTGAAACCTTCAACAACAGCAACAGAAATAAACTTGTTCATCTGCAGTAGTGTGGATTGTTTCTGACTGGCACAGAAAAAGACAGGCAAAAAAGTCAGGGTTTATGAAGCATGTTGCCACTTAATATATAGAGCCATGATCACGTGGCAAACTGCGTCTGTCAGCGTATCATAACAACTATTTACAAACAAACAAACAAAAAGGTGTATGAGCCCCTGCGTCATGTGTGTGTTTTTACGATGTAACAGCTGTTAGAAAAAAAGGTGTGTGAGCCCCTGCGTCATGTGTGTGTTTATGATGTAACAAGTATTAGGAAAAAAAGGTGTGTGAGCCCCTGCGTCATGTGTGTGTTTATGATGTAACAAGTATTAGGAAAAAAAGTGTATGAGCCCCTGCGTCATGTGTGTGTTTATGATGTAACAAGTATTAGGAAAAAAAGGTGTGTGAGCCCCTGCGTCATGTGTGTGTTTATGATGTAACAAGTATTAGGAAAAAAAGGTGTGTGAGCCCCTGCGTCATGTGTGTGTTTATGATGTAACAAGTATTAGGAAAAAAAGTGTATGAGCCCCTGCGTCATGTGTGTGTTTATGATGTAACAAGTATTAGGAAAAAAAGTGTATGAGCCCCTGCGTCATGTGTGTGTTTATGATGTAACAAGTATTAGGAAAAAAAGGTGTGTGAGCCCCTGCGTCATGTGTGTGTTTATGATGTAACAAGTATTAGGAAAAAAAGTGTATGAGCCCCTGCGTCATGTGTGTGTTTATGATGTAACAAGTATTAGGAAAAAAAGTGTATGAGCCCCTGCGTCATGTGTGTGTTTATGATGTAACAAGTATTAGGAAAAAAAGGTGTGTGAGCCCCTGCGTCATGTGTGTGTTTATGATGTAACAAGTATTAGGAAAAAAAGTGTATGAGCCCCTGCGTCATGTGTGTGTTTATGATGTAACAAGTATTAGGAAAAAAAGTGTATGAGCCCCTGCGTCATGTGTGTGTTTATGATGTAACAAGTATTAGGAAAAAAAGTGTATGAGCCCCTGCGTCATGTGTGTGTTTATGATGTAACAAGTATTAGGAAAAAAAGTGTATGAGCCCCTGCGTCATGTGTGTGTTTATGATGTAACAAGTATTAGGAAAAAAAGTGTATGAGCCCCTGCGTCATGTGTGTGTTTATGATGTAACAAGTATTAGGAAAAAAAGTGTATGAGCCCCTGCGTCATGTGTGTGTTTATGATGTAACAAGTATTAGGAAAAAAAGTGTATGAGCCCCTGCGTCATGTGTGTGTTTATGATGTAACAAGTATTAGGAAAAAAAGTGTATGAGCCCCTGCGTCATGTGTGTGTTTATGATGTAACAAGTATTAGGAAAAAAAGTGTATGAGCCCCTGCGTCATGTGTGTGTTTATGATGTAACAAGTATTAGGAAAAAAAGTGTATGAGCCCCTGCGTCATGTGTGTGTTTATGATGTAACAAGTATTAGGAAAAAAAGTGTATGAGCCCCTGCGTCATGTGTGTGTTTATGATGTAACAAGTATTAGGAAAAAAAGTGTATGAGCCCCTGCGTCATGTGTGTGTTTATGATGTAACAAGTATTAGGAAAAAAAGTGTGTGAGCCCCTGCGTCATGTGTGTGTTTATGATGTAACAAGTATTAGGAAAAAAAGTGTATGAGCCCCTGCGTCATGTGTGTGTTTATGATGTAACAAGTATTAGGAAAAAAAGTGTATGAGCCCCTGCGTCATGTGTGTGTTTATGATGTAACAAGTATTAGGAAAAAAAGTGTATGAGCCCCTGCGTCATGTGTGTGTTTATGATGTAACAAGTATTAGGAAAAAAAGGTGTATGAGCCCCTGCGTCATGTGTGTGTTTATGATGTAACAAGTATTAGGAAAAAAAGGTGTATGAGCCCCTGCGTCATGTGTGTGTTTATGATGTAACAAGTATTAGGAAAAAAAGGTGTATGAGCCCCTGCGTCATGTGTGTGTTTATGATGTAACAAGTATTAGGAAAAAAGTGTATGAGCCCCTGCGTCATGTGTGTGTTTATGATGTAACAAGTATTAGGAAAAAAAGTGTATGAGCCCCTGCGTCATGTGTGTGTTTATGATGTAACAAGTATTAGGAAAAAAAGGTGTGTGAGCCCCTGCGTCATGTGTGTGTTTATGATGTAACAAGTATTAGGAAAAAAAGTGTATGAGCCCCTGCGTCATGTGTGTGTTTATGATGTAACAAGTATTAGGAAAAAAAGGTGTGTGAGCCCCTGCGTCATGTGTGTGTTTATGATGTAACAAGTATTAGGAAAAAAAGGTGTATGAGCCCCTGCGTCATGTGTGTGTTTATGATGTAACAAGTATTAGGAAAAAAAGGTGTGTGAGCCCCTGCGTCATGTGTGTGTTTATGATGTAACAAGTATTAGGAAAAAAAGTGTATGAGCCCCTGCGTCATGTGTGTGTTTATGATGTAACAAGTATTAGGAAAAAAAGTGTATGAGCCCCTGCGTCATGTGTGTGTTTATGATGTAACAAGTATTAGGAAAAAAAGGTGTGTGAGCCCCTGCGTCATGTGTGTGTTTATGATGTAACAAGTATTAGGAAAAAAAGTGTGTGAGCCCCTGCGTCATGTGTGTGTTTATGATGTAACAAGTATTAGGAAAAAAAGGTGTATGAGCCCCTGCGTCTTTGTGTGTGTTTATGATGTAACAAGTATTAGGAAAAAAAGGTGTGTGAGCCCCTGCGTCATGTGTGTGTTTATGATGTAACAAGTATTAGGAAAAAAAGGTGTGTGAGCCCCTGCGTCATGTGTGTGTTTATGATGTAACAAGTATTAGGAAAAAAAGTGTATGAGCCCCTGCGTCATGTGTGTGTTTATGATGTAACAAGTATTAGGAAAAAAAGTGTATGAGCCCCTGCGTCATGTGTGTGTTTATGATGTAACAAGTATTAGGAAAAAAAGTGTGTGAGCCCCTGCGTCATGTGTGTGTTTATGATGTAACAAGTATTAGGAAAAAAAGGTGTGTGAGCCCCTGCGTCATGTGTGTGTTTATGATGTAACAAGTATTAGGAAAAAAAGGTGTGTGAGCCCCTGCGTCATGTGTGTGTTTATGATGTAACAAGTATTAGGAAAAAAAGGTGTATGAGCCCCTGCGTCATGTGTGTGTTTATGATGTAACAAGTATTAGGAAAAAAAGTGTATGAGCCCCTGCGTCATGTGTGTGTTTATGATGTAACAAGTATTAGGAAAAAAAGGTGTGTGAGCCCCTGCGTCATGTGTGTGTTTATGATGTAACAAGTATTAGGAAAAAAAGGTGTGTGAGCCCTGCGTCATGTGTGTGTTTATGATGTAACAAGTATTAGGAAAAAAAGGTGTGTGAGCCCCTGCGTCATGTGTGTGTTTAACTTAACTCTCGTGACAAGCGTGCGCCCACTAGCGCCTGACCGGAAATCATACTGCCAAAAGGCTGAGCGCCTGCCAGCGCCCGGTAAAACACGTGGCAACAATGGGCGCTGCCATGTTTCTCGTAGAAAAGGAAGTCTCGCGAGAACATGACTTCGTTTTTCCTGTAGCGATTCACTTCTGTTTGCAAAAAAACGCGAGTCGATACATGTCGTAGTTCTCGAGTTATTAATTTTTTAAGTTTTGTGGTCGAAATGCTGTTTTTTTACCATGGCTAACCTTGATTTCTGCCGTTCTATAATGGGATTTAGTGATGAAGATACTGTGATTTGTGGGATTTACGGCATAAGACTTAGTGAAAGTGCTGGGTAATGAAGCTTAGAGTGACCTAGATTTCGACTGGGATGAGGTTCCTGATATGATGAACAACGATTCAGAAGAAAGTTCTGAAGAAGAAGATTTTTTTTTCCCGAGTAAATGGCTCATGTGACATTCTTCAAAGTTATGATATAGCAACATATATATTCGTATGAATTTTTAAAATTATTTTCATTTCATTATTTCCTTTCCTCTCTTTTAAATTAATTTTTAAATTGGGTAGCCATGTTCAAATTACGGAGTTACTTCTCTTGCCGTAGGTTTTCGGCGTAAATAAGCTCAGGTAAGTGCATACTGAAGAGGGTTAATGATGTAACAGCTATTAGAAAAAAAGTTGTGTGAGCCCCTGCATCGTGTATGTGTGTTTATGATGTAACAGCTATGAGAAAAAAAGGTGTATGAGCCCCTACGTTGTGTATGTGTGTTTATGATGTAACAACTGTCAGAAAAAAGGTATGTGAGCCCATGCTCATGTGTGTGTGATTATAATGTAACAGCTATTTGAATAAAAGTGTGTGAGCCCCTGCACCATATATGTATGTTTGTGACATAACAACTGTAAGAAAAAAAAGGTATGTGAGCCCATGTGTCATATGTGTGTGTTATGATGTAACAACTGTCAGAAAAAAGTGTGTGATCCCCTGAGCCATGTATGTGTGTTTATGACATAACAACTGTCAGAAAAAAATGTACATAACCACCTGCACCCTGTGCGCACACTTAATTAAGCTCTGCCTTGTGACTGCTTTCAGCGGCCCAAGTCCCTGGAGGACAACCTGAACGAGATGCGCTCCTACTACCAGTCCCGATGCCTGTCCCGCTTCAACTCCGTGAAGAGGAAGCAGCTGGAGCGCCTGCGCCAGCGCTCCGACTGGTTCCTGTCCCCCAGCGTCACCCGCACCAACGGCAGCAACGGCTCAGCAACTTGCACCCTGGGCCGGCACTTTCACCACAGCCACCACCACCACCACCCTTACCCCAACAAGAAGAATGGAGGCAGTCAGAACGGCGGGGGGTGCGGGGGCAACGGCTGTGGGGGGAATGGTGGATGTGGAGGCAGCAACAAAAATTCAGGTGACTGTCTGAACCTGTGTTTACTGTTGCTGTTTTTGTTAGTGAATAGATCTCTCCTGTCTGAAGCTCTGTTTACTGTTGTTGTTGTTCTCTCCAGTCTGAACCTGTGTTTACTGTTGTTGTTTTTGTTAGTAAACAGATCTCTCCTGTCTGAACCTGTGTTTACTGTTGGTTGTTGTTTTGAAATTCTGTTAGTTTTTGATGAAAGATTCTCCTTCACTGTACCCGTTGAACCTTGTGTTTAATTCTGTTGACCTGTTTTTGTTAGTTGGAAAAGATCTCTCCTTACCCTGTCTTGAAGACTCCTGTGTTTTTACTGTTGTTGTTGTTCTCTCCAGTCTGAACCTGTGTTTACTGTTGTTGTTTTTGTTAGTAAACAGATCTCTCCTGTCTGAACCTGTGTTTACTGTTGTTGTTGTTGTTAATGAATAGATCTCTCCTGTCTGAAGCTGTGTTGACTGTTGTTGTTGTTGTTGTTAGTGAATAGATCTCTCCTGTCTGAAGCGGTGTTTACTGTTGTTGTTGTTGTAAGTGAACAGATCTCTCCTGTCTGAACCTCTGTTTACTGTTGTTGTTAGTGTTGGTGAATAGATCTCTCCTGTCTGAACCCGTGTTTACTGTTGTTGTTGTTGTTATTGGATAGATCTCTCCTGTCTGAACCCGTGTTTACTGTTGTTGTTAGTGGATAGATCTCTCCTGTCTGAACCCATGTTTATTGTTGTTGTTGTTGTTAGTGGATAGATCTCTCCTGTCTGAAGCTGTGTTTACTGTTGTTGTTATTGTTAGTGAATAGATCTCTCCTGTCTGAACCTGTATTTACTGTTGTTGTTAGTGTTAGTGAATGGATCTCTCCTGTCTGAAGCTGTGTTTACTGTTGTTATTGTTAGTGAAGAGATCTCTCCTGTCTGAAGCTGTGTTTACTGTTGTTGTTGTTGTTGTTAGTGAATAGATCTCTCCTGTCTGAACCTGTGTTTACTGTTGTTGTTATTGTTAGTGAATAGATCTCTCTGGTCTGAAGTGTGTGTGTGTGTGTCGGGTAACTCAGTGACCAAGGCATCCTTAGAAGGCACGGTGTTGGAGCCCTACTGTTATGTAGTGGTTTGTGTGTGTGTGTGTGTGTGTTGTGTGTGTGTGTGTGTGTGTGTGTGTGTGTGTGTGTGTGTGGTGTGTGTGTGTGGGGAGGTAACTCAGTGACCAAGGCATCCTCAGAAGGCAGGTGTTGGAGGCCTACTGTTATGTATACATGTATGTATTTGAGGTAATTCGGTGACCAAGGCATCCTCAGAAGGCAGGTGTTGGAGGCCTACTGTTATATATGTATGTGTGTCAGGTAACTCAGTGACCAAGGCATCCTCAGAAGGCAGTGTTGGAGCCCTACTGTTATGTATGTATGTGTGTGTGTGTGTGAGGTAACTCAATGACCAAGGCATCCTCAGAAGGCACAGTGTTGGAGCCCTACTGTATGTATGTATGTATGTGTGTGTGTGTGTGTGTGTCAGGTAACTCAGTGACCAAGGCATCCTCAGAAGGCACGGTGTTGGAACCCTACTGTTATGTATGTGTGTGTGTGGTGTGTGTGTGTGTGTGTGTGTGTGTGTGAGGTAACTCAGTGACCAAGGCATCCTCAGAAGGCATGGTGTTGGAGCCCAACTGTTATGTATGTATGTGTGTGTATGAGGTAACTCAGTGACCAAGGCATCCTCAGAAGGCACGGTGTTGGAGCCCTACTGTTATGTATGTATGTATGTATGTACGTGTGTGTGTGTCAGGTAACTCAGTGACCAAGGCATCCTCAGAAGGCACGGTGTTGGAGCCCTACTCGGATGCGGACTCGGTCTTCACGGACCACAGCTCACGCTCAGAGTCCCCAGCCTCAGAGCCGGTGTGGAGCCACGTCCTGCAGGCCCAGTCCAGGGACATCATCAACAGCGACACGCTGGCCGAGGTGGCCTCCCCTCACATACAGCATCATCAGCACCATCCCCAGCATCCCCACCCCCATCATCGCCATCGACGACATCATCATCATCATCACCATCATCATCAGCACCGGCGACAGGTTTCCGACCTGTCCCATTCCGAATTTGTCCGGAGCCTGGAGGCTGGAGAGAAACAAGAAGGGGAGGAGGGAGGGAGGGAGGACTACAGGGTCAAGGAGCAAGGGTCAGGGGAGGAGGTGGACAGAGAGGAGGAAGAGAGAGGAGGGGGAGGAAGAGGAAGTGGGGTTGGAGGAGGAGGAGGAGGAAGAGGAGGATCAGCAGCAGGGGCTGGTGACAGACGAGTCGGAGACGGAGGTGCAGTGTTACATGATGGAGCAGCAGTACGAGGGGTGCTCCTAGCGTACCACACCCCCTCCCTCCCCTACCCCCGCCGCCTCCTCTCCTCCCCATGTCTCTCCGCATCCTGTGGGTCGTTGTGTTCACAGCAGCTGCCCAGGGAGCCGGGCATGCTCGGTGGTGGCGCCACCTATCCCAGGGAGCACCGGCAGGCTGCGGTCTGCGGCACCACCATCCTCCTGTCTCTGGCTGTCTTGTTCTCTTCACTCCTCTCCTGCCTGTCTGGGACAGTGCTTGGCTGCCGTCTGTCTGTCTGTCCGTCTGGTGTGCCGCAAGACTTAGAGTGTGTTTGTCTCTCTAGCCTGGCTCAAAGTGGTTGGTCTTTTCTGCATTTGTGTTTCTGTGTGTGGATGTCTTGTGTGCTTGTGGGTGTCTTATGGGGAGAAGTTTGTGGGTGTTTTTCTTCTTTTTTTGTTTTTGTTTTTTTTGTCCTTCCTCAAAATTTTTGAGGATGTCTCACTCCTCCTGAAGTAAATCCATGTCATTTTCTTTGTAAGAAGGGTATATTGAACTTTGTTTTGTTTTTTTAAAACAAGTGTTCCAAATCTCCACTTTTAATTAAAAGGTTTGTAACTGTGGTTTTTTAAAAACTGTTTGCACATCGTTGTCCAAATATTTACTCTTTTCTGTGATTTCATTGTTGTTTGTTTTTCATTTTTTTACCTGAATAATAGATTTGTTGATAACTTGTAGTCAGACGCTTTTAGTTGATACAAAATGCATGATTGTGTGTGTATGTTGTTGTGGTTTTTTTTTTCTTTCTTTTTTTTTTGGTGGGGAGGGGGGGGGGGTGGAGATAGGGATTGTTTCTCGGGTATTTTTGTGTGGGTTTTCTTCCTGTCATACATGAAATAATGGTGTGGGTGTCTTTCATGCATATCAGGTCATGCAATATGCTTCAACTTGTTTGCTGCACACCCCTCCCCAAGTCTCCTTCAATCAGCTCTTCTAGGGCATTCAGAAGAACCCAGTGCTGATTGAAAGTTAGAGGGCAAAGACGTCCAACTCCCTTCTTTCAGAGTACTCTGACAACCTCCACTGACACGGAAACTTCATCCTGCCAGGATTGAAGAACTCAGCCTTTGACAGGAGAATGGAATCTGTGTCCTGCAAGGATTGAAGGACTGGGTCTAGTTTGAAGGAAGAATGGAATCTTCGTCCTGCAAGGATTGAAGAACTCGGCCTTTGACAGGAGAATGGAATCTTTGTCCTGCAAGGATTGAAGGACTGGGTCTTTGAAGGGAGATGGAATCTTTGTCCTGCAAGGATTGAAGAACTGGGTCTTTGAAGGGAGAATGGAACCTTTGTCCTGCAAGGATTGAAGGACTGGGTCTTTGAAGGGAGATGGAATCTTTGTCCTGCAAGGATTGAAGAACTGGGTCTTTGACAGAATGGAATCTTTGTCCTGCAAGGATTGAAGAACTCGGTCTTTGACAGAATGGAATCTTTATCCTGCAAGGATTGAAGAACTCGGTCTTTGACAGGAGAATGGAATCTGTGTCCTGCAAGGATCGAAGGACTGGGTCTTTGAAGGGAGATGGAATCTTTGTCCTGCAAGGATTCAAGAACTCAGTCTTTGACAGGAGAATGGAATCTGTGTCCTGCAAGGATTGAAGAACTCGGTCTTTGACAGGAGAATGGAATCTGTGTCCTGCAAGGATCGAAGGCTGGGTCTTTGAAGGGAGATGGAATCTTTGTCCTGCAAGGATTCAAAAACTCAGTCTTTGACAGGAGAATGGAATCTGTGTCCTGCAAGGATCAAAGGACTGGGTCTTTAAAGGGAGATGGAATCTTTGTCCTGCAAGGATTCAAGAACTGGGTCTTTGAAGGGGAATGGAGTCTTTGTCCTGCAAGGTTTGAAGGACTGGGTCTTGATGGAATCTTTTTGGGATGTAGATCCGGCAGCAAGAAAAGGTTATTCCAGAGAAGAAGAAAAAAAATTGTGAATGGAGATGGTCTTTGTCCCTAAACAGGGGTCCAGGGGGACACACTATGATTCGGATGACACAAGCCATCAAAGACACTCTTTGTCCGTAAACAGAGGGTACAGGGGGAAACACTATAATTCAGATGACAGGCCGTCTGGGACACTCTTTGTCCATAAACAGAGGGTCCAGGGGGACACACTATAGTTCAGATAACAAAGGCCATCAGGGACACTGTCCATAAACAGAGGGCCCAGAGGGACACACTGTAACTCAGAGCTGGAGTGGTAGTTTCCAGATGTAGACAGAATGTCTTATCACATACACACTTCATCATCACCAAGTCAGTGAAATCATTTCCCATCAAAACTGAATTGCTAACAAAATATGCAGCAATAAACCTGGCAAATGCTATGTATACAAGCACACATTCCTCCCTTCCCTACTGTGCTAATCCAACTCTGTGTCCATCCGACCCAACGTGTTGCTCCTTGCATGGCATAGAGGAAAGTCAAAATGTTCGGGATGCCACCTTTTTTTTAGGTTCAAGCCAGAAGTATGGCATGTAGAAAACCCTTGTGTTTTAAAGGAAAGAAACCAGCGTGACATCTCCTTTGTGATCACATGCACTGCTTGATCACAGATTTACCACAGTGGTTGGTTGGTTCATAGGGTGTGGGTTTGTTTTTTTTTTCTTGGTTCGTAGTCACGTGCAGATCCTGTGTGCCCTCATGGTTCGGTGAAAGATGTATCTTCTGACCTGACCCAGCCTGGATCTTTCCTGTGTGTTGGGGGGGGGGGGGGGGGGGGGAGTGGAAATGATCATGTCAGCATGTATCCACAAAATGGTAGTTTCCTTTTAAATCTGTTAAGCAGACTTTCAGTTGCTACTCTTTCATTCACCCATCTCTCTTTTATGCAACCCTGACGTCTCATTTCCCATCTTATTATCTGTCTCTGTCTCTCTCTCTCTCTCTCTGTCTCTCTCTCTCTGTCTCTCTCTCTCTGTCTCTCTCTCTCTCTCTCTCTCTCTCTCTCTCTCTCTCTCTCTGTGGAATGTGCAACTCAGTTAAGACCAGGGTTTCATCTCTGTTAAAACCAAAAATTGTTGTTATCATGACACAATCCAAAGGAGAGTACTAAATCAAAATACCGTACATATCAAATTAAGCCAAAGTTGTTAAGTAAAGCAAAGCATGTGCTGTCAAAAGACAGGAAGGGAAAAGAAAAATGAAGTATGTTTACTGTTGACCAAAAATGGGACTAGTGTGAACAGCTTGTGAGTCTTGAACACTTTCTGTTGTGTGATAAAGGGTGGGGGGGATAAACAAACAAACAACATTTCACTTGAAATGCAGTGTTCAACCTATTGGCTGAAATTCCTGTAACAGCTGAAGTAGATAAGTATGAAAAATCATCAAAGCTCTACTTGAAAATTAAAAAAAAGAAAAGTAGAGAAAACTAAAATTGAAATGCTTTATATTTTGATAACTAAAGGTGGAAAGAAAGGATGGCTGGGGGAAAAAGTGTATGAGGCAACTTGAGCATCATGAAGTCCACCTTATTGCATTGGATAACAAAAGTTAATCATCATTACGTGTCATGTACATTTTGCCAAAGTCAGAAATAAAATTTTCATGGTAGAGACGACAGTTGTGATGAAATAGATGACAACTGTTTTACCAGCTTTAAACAGGAAGTCAGTCTGCCAGTTTTGATAGCTTTGATGATACAATGCACCTCAATGCTTTCTGAGAGAATGTGGCACTTTGGAGAGAAGAAATTATCTTCCATCACAAACTTTTCCTCAACTTCTGTCAAAGATGATGATTAGTGGTCATTTAATATCGTTGAGCGTTTGTAAAATGTGTTTGGGTTGATTTCAGGTCAAGTTCTAGAGAGAACAGTACATTACCTCCCTTTGTTTCTCATGTGGAATGCCTTATCAAAAGAGGAGCTGGAAAAAGAGCATGAACAATGCAGACATTTTGTGATATTACTTACCCAGCCATTCATACACCTTAGAACCATATGCAGTACACTTTAGCAGCTGGTGTGGTGGACAGAACTACAAACCCCATGACCTGACTTCAGATAGTCCTTCATTCCACTTCAAGATCAACTGGCATAAGTTTGATTCAGCAAGAATGGAGAGCTTCTCTGACCATTTAGATGTCACCTGCAGCCATTAGTATTTCAGATTTGGTCAGTAGCAGTTGGTCACGATTTGGTTTACCTGTAAAGACAATGTCAGTCCCCTCAGTTTTGAGTTGTTGTACTGGAATCAAAAGAATAATGTTGCTAGTTTAGTCCACTTCCTAATCTTTTTTTTCTACCATAGTTTCGTTAACCATTGAAGTATTTACACGGATAATGTATAAAGATTGCTGAACGAAATGAATTCTGGCAAATTGTCCAGGGCTACTGTTCTGTGATGTGTTGTCCAAGGCCTAGTGCTACTGTTACCATCACAACTACCACAACTACCACTGTTCCTGCTACTGGTACTACCTGTGGTCATAGGTCATCATAGCTTTAAGGAATACATGCCCAACATACGCACTTAATTTTCTTTTTTTTTTATAAAAACCAACACCATGGTGAATTAATAAATGAATAAATGAGTTAATTAATAAATAGAGAGATGAATTGCTTTGTAAGAGGCTCAGAATTACTGAGTGTTGTTAAAAAAAAAAAACTTTTCTGGTTTCAGCAAATGTCTGACAAGATCTGGGCGTACAACCCTGGGTGATTTGGCTCGATGCTTTTCTCTCTTCTAATTTTTTTCATTTTTTAATCTCAAAGAAAACAAAAAGACAAAGGTGAGGAAGAGAAGATATTTAACCCAGTAGTGATTGCACATATATGCAAAATCCACTGAATTCTCTCAAAATGAGGAAAACTATTTGTTGTTTGATTTGTGTGTGTGTGTGCATGTGCGTGTGTGTCTGTGTGTGCATGACAGGACATTGGACCTCCTGGAAAGTCTCCTCCACCCTGGTATTAAACATCTGTTTACATTTTTTTCTAAGGAATGTATGTTTGTGTGTGTGAGAGACAAACAGGTCTGATTGAAACAGAATGATAAATGAAGTAAAATTTGAAGACTTGATAAACATTAATACAGTGATCCAGATAAAGGGCTAGTGCATATGGCACATGCCGTTCCATGCCTTCTTCAGTGAATCCTTTGTGTCTGTCGCTCTCTTGAGTACAAATCCAACTGGATGAAACAGTGCTTCTCTCTAGTTTTTCATGTTTCTTTGTGCAATGTGATTTTGAAATCCCTGTATCTTTGTTTTCAGCCCTCTCTGCAATGTGATTTTTTTTTTTTTTTTTTTAAATCCCTGTATCTTTGTTTTCAGCCCTCTCTGCAATGTGATTTTTTTTTTTTTTTTTTTTTTTTGAAATCCCTGTGTCTTTGTTTTCAGCCCTCTCCACAGTGTGATTTTTTTTTTTTTTTTTTTTTTGAAATCCCTGTATCTTTGTTTTCAGCCCTCTCTGCAATGTGATTTTTTTTTTTTTTTTTTTTTTTTGAAATCCCTGTATCTTTCTTTTCAGCCCTCTCTGCAATGTGATTTTTTTTTTTTTTTTTTTTTTTTTTGAAATCCCTGTATCTTTCTTTTCAGTCCTCTCTGCAATGTGATTTTTTAAAATCCCTGTATCTTTCTTTTCAGTCCTCTCTGTGGGATTTTGTTGTTGCTCCTTCATTGCGTTGCATCATGGGACTTTTGCTTTGTTTTGTGTTGTTTTCTGACATTGCACGTTTGGTACTTGTCTCGGCGTCCTCCACACACACACAGCCACGTCAAGGCATGGTCTGCTGCTGTCCAAGCGTCGGTGTCAGCAGGCCAGAGGGACATGTCTGCATCAGGCTGCCAGTAGCCCGTTGTTCTGTTGTGTTACTCAGATGGTTAGTGTAGCATTTGTTAACCAGTGGCTGAAATAGTCGTGAAAAAGCGCCAAATACCGAGTCTCCACCCCCCACCCAGCTTCTTTTTTTTTTTTTTTTTTTTTTTTTTAAAGAAGATTGCTGTCGTCAGGCTTTAGAACCAAGACATGACGTCATGGTTCCTGACTTTCTGCCTCAGTGTATCAGGGCTCAAAGTTTTTTGCAGTTTATTATGCATTTTTGTTATGTGATTGAAGTCTTGTTCTTGATCCTGGCCAGGTTTTGGTACTACTGTCTCTATGCCGTTTCCTCCAACTCTTGTGTACATTATGACCTTTTATGTAGACTCTATTCATTTGTCAACCAGTTTGAAATGTATGTGTGTGTGTGTGTGTGTGTGTGTGTGTGTGTGTGTGTGTGTTTATACAGTGGCAGAATGAAATGCACTTTTTTTTAATTTTTACAGATGACATTTGTGTTATTTCACCACTAGATAAGATGTTTACAAAGTGTGCCAGCAAAAACTGTGTTCCCATGTACATTTGGTGCAAAAAAAGAAAAGAAAAAGGAAAAAAAAAAAATGATGTCTTTGCAATCTCTCACTTCTGTTGTACTTGTGTGTATACTTTCTCTAAATGATTTCACTTACACTATCACAAAAGTGCATGCACTTGCCTATGCATTGCACCCCCCCGAACAGATGCAGTTCAGATCGTCCTATTGTCGCTGTGTTCCTACAGATGTCTTGGTTGAGCAAGGAAGCCAAGCCCCTACCCAGAAAGGAGCCGTAGGCCGGCTTTGAACATGAACATGGTGCGCATTAGTGCCAACAGAAGTCACTTACTGTCCATAGTCTAACTGTAGTGTCGCACACATCACCTGTTGACATGTGTTCAGGGTTGAATGATGATTGTTTCTTCCCCAGTACCACAGAAGAGAGAGAGGGGAGCAGTGAAGAGTATGAATCTGGCTGTCTGGTTTGAATGGAAAACGTTGGCTGGCAGTGACGTTGGCACTGAGGGAAAGGGAGAATGTGAGAGGTGAAGTTGGAGAATGGGAGGGTGGAGAATCAACTGTGCAGAACAGAGAGTGTGAGGAGTGAGGTCTGGACAAGACTGTGTCAACTGTGAGAAATGGGGGATATAGCTAGTAGCATGAAAAATGGAGCATTTCAAGAATAAAATGTGAGGCCGTGTAGAATGATCTGAGAAAAAATAGGGAGAATGAGGTATAAACTGAGAATAGGACAGTGCAGCACGAATTGTGAGAGATGGGGGCAAGGTATGAATGGGGAGAATCAGACATAATGATTATAATCAGTATAGTTTGAACAGTGAGAATTGGACTGCATAACATTGTGCGTGAGAACTGTACAAAATAGCATGGCCTGTGAGAATGGGACAGTGTGATAGGCTATGTGAGAACGGGACAATATACAGTGCACATGCCAGTAATGTTTAGCACCTTGCCGAGGCAAATGGATCCAGTCCAAAAGACCTGGTGGCCTGGTAACACCAGTCAGCACAAGTCAACAGACCTGGTGGTCTGGTAACACCAATCACTACAAGTCAAATGCCTGGAAAGCACATTCGCTCAAATGGACATTGAATTAGAATGTAATGCTGGTGGCCAATATTTTTCTAAGTAATTCATCATCTGAAGGAGTTAAGTACTGGTAATTACTGGTAAATGTGAACACCACCACCACCACCACACCCCTTAGACTTGCATTCTGGGAAACGCGAGGAATGTGTTATGAGAACTGACAGGTGTGTATTCTGGGAAACACGAGGAATGTGTTACGAGAAATGACAGGTGTGTATTCTGGGAAATATGAGGAATGTATTGTGAGAAATGACAGGTTTGTATTCTGGGAAATATGAGGAACGTATTGTGAGAAATGACAGGTTTGTATTCTGGGAAATATGAGGAATGTATTGTGAGAAATGACAGGTTTGTATTCTGGGAAATATGAGGAATGTATTGTGAGAAAGGACAAGCTTGTATTCTGGGAAATATGAGGAATGTATTGTGAGACATGACAGGCGTGTATTCTGGGGAATGTGAGAAATGTATTATGAGACATGACAGGCGTGTATTGTGAGAAATGAGTGGAATGCATTGTGAGAAATGAGAGGAATGCATTGTGAGAAATGAGAGGAATGCATTGTGAGAAATGAGAGGAATGTATTGTGAGAAATGAGAGGAATGCATTGTGAGAAATGAGAGGAATGCATTGTGAGAAATGAGAGGAATGCATTGTGAGAAATGAGAGGAATGTATTGTGAGAAATGAGAGGAATGTATTGTGAAAAATGAGAGGAATGCATTGTGAGAAATGAGAGGAATGCATTGTGAGAAATGAGAGGAATGTATTGTGAGAAATGAGAGGAATGCATTGTGAGACATGACAGGCGTTTATTCTGGGAAATGTGAGGAATGTATTATGAGACATGACAGGTGTGTATTCTGAGAAATGTGAGAAATGTATTATGAGACATGACAGGCGTGTATTCTGGGAAACACAAGGAATGTATTTGTGAGAAATGACAGGTGTGTATTCTGGGAAATGAGAAATGTATTGTGAAAAATGACAGACATTCTGGGAAATGTATTTTTGAGAAGTGAGAGGAAGGATGTATTGACGAAAATGTGAGGAATATAATTATTATGGAAAATGACAAGAATGTACTGTGAGAAACAGAAAGAATGTTTTATTAAGAAATAAGAAGATTATATTTTGTGAAAAGTGAGAGCAGTGTATTGTGAGAAATGAGAGGAATGTACTTTGAGAGATGAGAAGAGTTTATTGTGATAAATGAAAGAAGTGTGTTACAGGAAATGAAAGGAATACACTTACAAAAATGAGAGCAGTGTATTGTGAGAAATGAGAAGAATGTAGTGTGACAAATTGAAAAGGATGTACGGTGAGCAACGAGAGAAAAATGGTTAATGAGAGGATTTTTTCTGAAAAATGATAGAGTGCATGGTGAGAAATGAGAGGAATGTACTTTGAGGAATGAGAGGAATGCACTTTGAGAACTGAGAGG
>CM065724.1:70990501-71000501 GCA_033310375.1 Conus canariensis
TGTGTGTGTGCGTGTGTGCATGTGTGCGTTTACACTTCATTATTATTGATCTTAACATTCGGTGTGATAAGGAGACATACAAAGAGACAATGCAAGTTTGTTAAGTTGATAAATAGGGAAATGTTTAAAAAGATTCGCACACACACACTCACACACACACACACACACACACACACACACACACACACACACACACACACATAGATATATATATATATACATGATTAATTTGTCTCTGCTTCCTCGTCTCTTTTTAATTCTCAGAAACGTTTTGAGAAACTTGATTTCCTCTTGCTTGGTTTTGTTTTGGTGCCAATGTGTGTCATTTTGATCATGATGATGATGATGCTTGCCTTTGTGCCGTTTCAACTTTCTTGATTGAATTTTCCTTCTTTTTTTTTTCCCTTGATCAAAGTGATGATTGTTATGAACATTTTGTTGTTGTTGTTGTTTTTGCTGTCAATATCAACAAAACTATCAATGTTATCAGATTGTCTGTTGTGTTACACTATCTTACTGTGTATGGTATTACTCTGTGTGATTGTGGTATTTCCAAAGGTTTGTTTCCTACTCGCAATAGTGTGGACTTTCAAACTGTCTCCAGCCGGCACGGCTCGAAGTTCCAGACAGCCGTGTTGTTACCTGCTACAGTCCCAGTGAGAGGCACTGGTTTAGTTTGTGCCAGCTGTTTCATTTCAAAAGTAGGAGAACACGCCAACAGTTTAGCTTTGTGCGGTGTGTCATTGAGCCACTTTGTGTTCCCTTTGGTTACTGGTCTTTCAGTGGAACAGTATCAGCTTTTTTCTTTTTTTTTTCTGCTTCTCTTCTTTGTTCTGTGTGTGTGTGTGAGGAGGGGGGCATCAGAGAGGGGAAAAGTATGAGGATTTGGGGGAGGGAAGAAGCTTACGACTTTGAGCTGCTGTGATGACTAAACCCATAAAGATTAAGAAAAATAAATGTACTGACTGTCAGTGAGAGGCCTGAATACCATGAACATGTCAGCACACTGGCATAGCATCATCATTTGAAATGGAAACATATCAACAGGAAGACGGTGCAGAAACAGGCCCCCTTCCCCCCCAAAAAAAAACAAACAACAAAAAATCATAAATCAAATTTTGAGCTTGTATTGAGTAAAAAGTTGCCTCCTGTGTGGGATTTTCTATGTGGGTGAAACGGAAGGAGGGGCATGGGTGGGGATTGGGGGGGGGGGGGGGGGGTGTCATTCTTTAACCCGGTCAAGGTGAGCCATGTCATCAAAGAGGGAGGTTGAGTTACAAGGTGAAAAGCCAGCATCACATTGTTTTGAAATAAGGAATGATTTTGTTCCATGTTGTGAACCAATACAGACAGTCCAAGCTGCCTGTGTTGGAAGCATGTTGAACTGAAGCCAGTTTATGTATCTCCGGCCAACCCATTTTCTTCCCCTCCCTGGCCCAAACCCTTGTTTTGTGTGACATGAGCTTTTATGTGTCTAGAGGGCTGGCCATATGGATGATTTTGTCCTTTTTAACTTCGGTAGAAGTGCTGGTGAATGTTGAAAACAGCGCCATATATATCGGGGGAAGGGAGGGGAGGGGGGGGGGTTGAGGCGACGGGAGGTGGTTGAGAACCGTGACTGTAGTGAGTGTACAGTGTCCATTCAAAATCCTCTGGTGAGATTCGCTAATGCTCAACAAAACTCATGACAAAAAAAAAAGATTTTTTTTTTTTTTTTGGTTACTTGTAAATTTACCATGACTTTGTTGTTGTTTTTTTGTAAGTGTAAGAGGAAAAGAAATCTGGCAGTTGCATCAGTGACATGAATAAGTCAGCATGGAGTCACTGAGAATTGCAATTTTGAAAGTGCAATCAAAAGTGGGCAAAGCACACACACACACACAAAAGTCTCCAGTGTGTATGTGTCTCTTCCTCCCTTCCTGCCATATTTTCCCCCACACAGCAGCAGCAGCAGCAACAAAAATGAGAATAATCAGCACACCATTATGGATGACCAGCTGTGTCAAAATGTTCATTATTACTTTTTGCGTGTAAAAAGGTGTCAAGAAAAGAGTGATTATGCACTTGTAAGTTAATAGTATGGTTATGGTGTCATGTTAGCACATGTTGAAATCTTGCTTCTTTTTTTTTTTACACTGGTTATACACAAAAAATGGTGGTGATGATGATGATGATGGATTTTTCTCTGCATCCAGGGCAGAATGCATTGTGGTAGTGGTGGTGGTGGTGGTGTGGTGGTGATGATGATGATGATGATGATGATGATGATGCATGTTTCTCTGCACCCAGGGAAGGATGCTCAGTGATGATGATGATGATGATGATAGGTGTTTCTCTGCACCCAGGGCAGAATGTACTGTGGGGACGGTGCAGGCAGTGGTGGTGGATGTGCCAGTGCATGAGGTGCAGGCCCGGGGAGAGGTGAGGCAGGTGTAGTTAGTGGGTGGATAGGCTTGCTCTGCCTCACTCCATCGCCTCTGCCTCTCACAGCCATTGCCACTCCCCTCATGGATTATCTCCACTTTCCTTGAAGCTTACCCCCCCCCCCCACACCCCCCCCCTTCCCCTCCTCCACCCCACCCCACCTCCCCCCATCCAGAAAAGAATAGTTATTAACCAGCAGGTGGTTTTTTTTCTGCTGACTTTTTTTTTTCTCCCACAACAAACAAAGAAGAACTGAAGGCAGTATAGAGGATGAATTGCTTCCCATCCAGTCTTCCACATGATTTGTCAGGTCATGAGAAGGGAGGTCATTTTCATGCCATCTCCCGTAGCTTAGTTTCCATATTGAACTGGCAGAATGTCAAAACAAAGAAAAAGGAAAGAATAACAGCGGAAGCGTGCCTACCAACCTGATTTTATTTCTTCCTTTGCGCCAGCTGTCCTTGTGGTCCTTCTGGAGTGCTCCATGCACGAGGCATACCCCACACTGACTGTGAGAACCTGACGGTGGCCTGGATGCTGGAAGTGCTGGGTCTTTCCCAGACCTGAAAGGGCCATCCAGAAAGGTCACCAGGCATCATGATACTTGTGCCTCCCCCATAAGGCAGTGGTGAAGGCAGGAAGAAATGACCTCTGTTGCCAGAGTTGTTCACCTCACTGTGCATGTTATTGTTAAGCTCAAAGCTTCATGATCACTGCATGATTCTGACACTCTTATGACCAATTGACTCATATCAAAGGCACTTCAAACCGTAATTTTGATGTTTATATTTCATTGCGCACCATGAGGCAAAGATAATTAGTAGTTTCAGTATGAAAATAAGTGTTATTAATGTCCTATCACATACAGGTGATTGTAACCATTAAAATGTAATGTTTAAATATGAAAATGTTATCATTGACATTTAAAAAGAAAGAAAGAAAAGCAATGCGTATCATTACTATTTTCCTGATGAAACTTATTCTGTGCATGAAAGAAATGATAATAGAGACCTTTGGATAATCTCCTGTGAAATGATGATAGAGACCTCTGGACAATCTCCAGTTTGTCCAGTGCTGTGATGTGCCCTCCTACGTCATTACATCTGGTCCCTTCTCCCACCCCCATTCCCTCGGTTCTTTCTACAGAGTGACAGTGGAACTATTCATTTAATGTGTAATCTTTGTTGTTGTTGTTTTTCTTTACATTGGCGCATGTGTTGGTGATTTTCCCCTCAGTCCAGCCATATTCAATGGGAAGTGTGTATTGCATTGGGCAGTATTCTATGCTGTAGTATTTATGGCCTTTTTGTTTTTGTTGTTGTTGTTGGCTTTTTGCTGGGTGTTTCTTGCTATTTTGCACACACACACACACACCACACACACACACACACACACACACACACACACACACACACACACTTTACCTTTTTCTCTCTTTTTTTTTTCTTCCAGTGGTTATAACAGATAATTGTTTTTTTTTTTAATCTGCATTGCATTTCTTTGTATGATTCCATGTCATGTGGTATTTTCAGATTCCTTTTCTATGACAAACTCTTGTTTGTGAGCACGTGCAGGACTGACTTGTGTGTCGTCCTTCAGGGGTTCTGTGCTTTGTGCTTGCTTGGCCTCGGAGCCAAGCTTCTCCTCACATATTGTACAAATAAACTTGGATCTTTAATGTTCTTTCCACAAAATCTGTTCAGCTGTTCCTCTGTTGTCTTTGTTGGTTGTTTGTGGGTGGGTGAAGGAGGTACACAGGAAGGAGTGTATTGACAAGCTTGAATGTTTTAACAAATTTTAAATAAATGTTAGCAAACCGCCAAAACTTGAATATTTTAGCTTATTGACACAGTAATTCCAAAAAGAAAAAGAAATTCTCTGAATTTCATGGATGAAAAATAAGCTTGAAGGAAAATTCCCAAGGCCAGCTGTTTTCATGATGCAGATTATTTACTCAGAAAGTATGTGTAGGGGAGGGAAGTATCAGGGTCAGTGACTGTTACCAAACACTGAGATGACATGCCAAAGTTGGGAAGTGGGAGTCGATGACAACCACATCTAGACAGGCTCCCGATAATGATGAAGATCTTGGGGAAATATGATTGATGTAAAAAGGGCTTATGCTGCGTTCCACAGAATCAGCAAGGTTCCTATGAAACATCATGAGTAAATCTGCAACTTTGAAGTAAAAGGAAAGTAGAAACACATCACGATCTTTCCACCAGACTGTGTGATTACTTGGCACGCTAAAAGTTTTTCACAGTCACAGAAGTATACAAGCATTAGGGCCAGTGACCGAGGTAAAAATCTGTAATGACAGATGATTGTCGACATCATCCATTGTATTGCCAGATGGACCTAAAGCCTATCAGAATCCCTGTGATATAATGCACATTGTCATCAGTGGCTTACTGAAACCTCATATCTCAGCGACATATTTTTCACTATCAGCCAATGACATCAGCAGTGGGAGGAAAGAGGCCTGGGAGACTGATGGACATTTGAGCAATGGGGAGATGTCCCCAGCCCTTTGTCGTTGACCATGTACAGCAGTGTGGAGGTGATCACCAGCCCCGCCCTTTCTTTCATCAATCCAGAACATTGTCAGTCTTCCTTGGGGATGTTCTCTCTCCACTGTACCCGGTAGAACTGTTCTGGACAGGGAGTCCTGGTGATGGGTCCCCATTCCAGGCAAGCTTACGGCACATCATGGTATCTGCAAAAGGTTCTCATCTGCGGGCAGATGTGTTGACATCCTGCCTGATAAAGTCATGTGACCTCTGCTTCTTGTTTTAGAACCTTGATTAAGCATTCATTCTTAAATATAATCGGATATGCGGTAGTTTCTGTTTCTGATTATATGCGCAGAAAGTTAACAGTATATTAGACACAGTTTAAGGGTTTTGTTTTTTTTTTAATAAAAGCTAGGCATGTAGACTATTCACCACACAAACTAGTGCAAAATGGGACAGATTACCTCAGAACCTTGTCAGCTGTAGATTCACAAGACCTAACACATGTCAACTGAGCTTGCACATACTGCACTCTCTCTCTCTCTCTCTCTCTCTCTCTCTCTCTGCAGACACAGATGTGCGCACACTCAAACACACACACACACACACACACACACACACACACACACGTACACATATTGCTTATCTTGGAAAGACACATGTCTAAAGACTAACACGCGTACATACATTCGCACTTGCAAGCATGACAGCACTCGCACACACATTCATTCACATACTCACACACAGATACACACACACATGTGCATGCACACTCTCGCAAGCGAACATGCATGCACACGTGCAGCATGAAAAAATACTTGAATTTGATTCCAAACCTACCTTTCAATTGTTGTTTCCAAGAAAATGACTTGCAAACATGAACAGATTGTGCATAGAATGTGTTTCCATCTGAGCTTTCAGCTCCAGTACAAAATCTATAGAATTGTTCAGTTACAAGCCTGTCACAGCTAGGAAGATAACATCCAGCTATGAAAGTCTCTTCAGCCAGGAGATATGAAGAACAGCCACACTTAACTGCTGTATGAAATGTGAGAGTGAACATTCACCAAATAGCATGTCATGGGAGATAAGCAATGCTGACGAGTGCATTACCAAAAGAAGTGTGGACAGGAGCCTTAGTGATGCCTCTTTGATAACTGATGTGATGCATCCAGGTCATCATGCATCACAGACATGCATCATTTCTTCTGTTGCCGAAACTTGTGCGTGCTCATCTAAGGCCATCAGCCCTGGTATGGTTTCACGCAACGGTTAGGCATACATGCATACATACATACATACATTCATACCTACCTACATACATACATACATTTATACTTACATACATATATACATACATGCATTCATACATACATGCATGCATGCACACATACAAACATACATATATCCATACCTGCCCACCTACATACATACCTACCTACCTACATTCATACTTACATACATATGTACATACATACATACTGGGCCAGTAGACTTGGGGGCGTAACATCTCTGCAGCATGCTGGTAGCCCTGGTGACCCTGGCGGTTGTGGGCCGATGACAGAACCTTGGGGCGGAGCAATCCGGGAAGGAGAAGCTGCTCACACGCCCCAAGTTTAGGGTCCACCATTCGCCGATACAGCACCCCCTGTTGGCTGTGCTGCTGAATGAGGGCCTGTAGCTCCCGGTTCTCGCCAGCTGCAGGCTTCTTTGGCCAGGAGGACAGAATTGGCCCAATGGATGAGTCCTCCTGCTGGAGTTTGTGCAGCTCTACCGGTGACAGCTGAGGCAAAATGGAGTCTGCCTGTCGCCTGGGTGCTGCTGAGCTGTGTTGCTTGTCAGCATTCTGGCTGCTGACAGTGGCAGAGGACTGGGGTTTGTCCCCAGTTTTCATAGGTGCCGACCTCCGTCGCCTCCGCCCAGGCCGTCGTCCTGAGCGCTGTGTGTCCATCACACAGCTGCGGACCTGCAGTGGTGGCCGTGCAGGTGGTGGCTGCTGCATTTCCTGCCTCAAGCTGGCGACTGTGGCCGTGAGTGCCGCCAGCCGAGTTTCAAGCGAGGCAACAGCAGCAGTGCCAGCCATGTGGTGGATGTCGCCATCGGCACTGCAGTCCTGCATCCACCTTTGGGCTTCCTTCCTAGCCTCTTCAAAGGTGGTGGTAGGATGGTTCCGGACGAAATACCGGACATCCTTACGGAGTGCTGCTTGTCGTAGGCCACGGGTGAAGGTGTCCCATAGTATGGTTGCTGGTAGCAGTCCATCCCCAGCCTGGTTGACTTTCCGCCAGAGGTACTGGAGATGGGAGCCATACTCCCAGATGGTCTCGTCCTGGCCCTGCTGCCTGGTGAAGAATGCTGTGGCCAGGGTGACCACATCACGCTGCTCTCCCCAGTTCTCTTCCAAGATGTTAAAGATCTTGGCTGGGGAGTCCATGTCCGTTGCTGGCAGCGTGATCACCTCCTGGCGAGCTCGGCCATCTAGGGTGGCAATCAGCCAGAGGGCGGCTGTCCTATCATCCAGGGGCTGCAGGTGTAGGGCAAGCCTGGCCTCCCGGATGAAGTCGTCCACTTCCCTGCTGCTCTCATCACCAGTGAATTTTGGAAGCTGGTGTAGAAGCAGAGGGTGCAGAGGTAGGGGCAGTTGGCTGGCCATGGTGTCCGGTCTTCTTGGGCTGTGTCTTCTTCTTGGTCCCTTCTGTCTTCAATCCTGCTCGCAGCGCCAGTTGTGATGGTGTGGAGGGGTAAGGGGTGTGCAGGTGAAGACAGGCAGATGGTGATATGCGCAGGAACCAAGGGACAGCAGCCAGTCAAGAAGACACACAGGATGAAGCAGAGTTTTTCTTCTTTATTCTCCTTCCATAAGCAAGCTCAAACCAGGAACACAGCCCTGGGAGCTCTCTCTCTCTCTCTCTCTCTCTCTCTCTCTCTCTCTCTCTCTCTGCACTCAGCGCACTGAGCGCTCTCTCGCGAACACTGCCGGGGACACTCTGGGGAACACTCTAGGCAACACTCTAGACAACACTCCTCGCACTCACGCGGCGCCCCAAACATATACAGCTTGCCCGGACCGTAAAGAAGACAACGCAGCACCGCACTCAAATTGAGCCGCGAGACGGCAATGACAAAATGTGTGCTATCTGTCGCAGCTTCTGCGTTGTCTAGCTCGCCGTCCGTTCAAAGTATCCAAACATATTTGATATCGATGAAAACCTCAGAACCCAAGGAATAAAATGCAATAAGTCATATTTGACAATTCTGTGGCTGTGTAAAGTTATTGGTGATTGAAGTCCGGGAATGAACCCACTTTTAACGAGTTTACGTCATGTTTTCCTCTATTTCAATGAAAAATACCAAACAGCATGAAATAATTTTGTAATGAATGAATAGCTGGCATCTCGCTCTTTTATACATATAAATTTCATTATCCAAGATGCCGTCCAAGCGGAGAACTTTGCGTTTAAAATTTGATAGAAAACACAACTTGCTTTATCGTCACATGGCCGTCGCCATGTGCGTTTAACACGATTTTCGTTAAAATGTTATACTGTTGGAATGGTCCATCGGATGATGATTTTTTTTTATATTTTCAGTTGCTTCCATCATAGAAATGGAGTAATTAAAAAGATTTCGATTGGGATGTCCGAATTTCACAAAACGACAATTTAGATCAGGACTCCGACAATCAACAAAGGAGGGGGACTTGTTCAAGGGACGGGCGCCGTCAGTCATTTCGTATAGTCGCAAGCTTGTACAGAAAAGATCATAGGCATGCGATATACGAAATGAGAGCTTATGGACTTTACTTTCAAAGCGCATTCATGGATTCTTTGGATTCTCTCATACTTTCTGTGAAATCAAGAATTATTTACAGTTTGTTTGTCAGACAATTCAAAATGGCGCCAAGATCAATTTGGTCGAAATACCAGTTTTTAGGGAAAATATGGGCTTCTCAGTCCAACATTAATTTTTGTGACTTCAGCGACGTATACACAACTATGTAGATTCTGAGGTATTCATGATTTAAAGAATGTACACAATAAAAATGAGATTCAACCAAGGGAGGTAAGGGGGAAAGATAACTCATTAACAAAATATCTTGTTTACGATGGGTGACCGAGAAATATACACTGTTAGCACCCGGCTACACATACATACATACAAATATATGTACATATATTACATGTAAATAATGGTGTCTATATATGTTTGAATGAAAGACTCCACCTCCCTGATGGGCTCTCCACCGACTGTGACTGGTGTGTTGGCTGTGGTGTTGATTTTCATCAGCTCGGTCTTCTTCCTGTTAATCTTGAGCCCTGTCCCAGCTGATGTGGTCTCCAAGCGAGTGGTCTTGTCCTGCATCTGGCTGTGGCTGTGTGACAGGAGTGCCAGGTCGTCAGCGAAGTCGAGGTCGTCGAGCTGCGTCCAGAGTGTCCACTGTATACCGTTGTTCCTGCCTGTTGTAGTGGTCTTCATGATCCAGTCAATGAGCAGGAGGAAGAGGAACAGCGACGCAGGCATCCCTGCCAAACTCCGGTCTTCACCTCGAAACTTTCGGACAGCTGGCCGGCGTAGGCACGGACCGAGACGTCACAGCCAGAATCGGCAAGGCAAGAGCAGCTTTCGTCATGCTCAAGAACATCTGGGCATCTGGAGGAATCAGCATAAGAACCAAACTCCGCATCTTCAACTCCAATGTGAAATCAATTCTGCTCTACGGATGCGAGACGTGGCGGACAACACAGACGATGCAACAAAAGATTCAGACATTCTTCAACACCTGTCTGAGGCGCATCTACAAAATCCAATGGCAGGACAAGGTCCAAAACGAAGATCTGTGGGAGCGTGCGGGACAGGAACCAGTGGCCAAGCAGATACTGCGAAGGAAGTGGGGCTGGATCGGACACACCCTCAGGAAGCCAGCATCCAGCACCACACGCCAAACCCTGGCCTGGAACCCGCAGGGAAAGAGAAAGAGAGGCCGGCCTCGCAACAGCTGGAGGTGAGACACTGAGGCGGAGTTGAAACAACAAGGGACAAACTGGACTGGAATGACCAGAACA
>CM065724.1:71005501-71105501 GCA_033310375.1 Conus canariensis
TGAAAGCTCTCTGCAGATGGGCCTTGTCATACAATCTCCGATCCCATCTTGCCCTTGATACAAGACAAACCTTTGGTCTTGGGTCTGGCGATGACTGCATCCACAATGAAACTACCAAAGGCAGGAAGAAAATTGACTTGCGAGATGAAAATGCTTTGCTGGCAGTCTTGGAGAGATTCAGTCTTTTCTCAAATGACTGCCCCAAACGCTGCAGAACATTGCAAACAAAGACATTGCCTCTCAAGAAATTGAAGACAATTTGCTTTCAGTTGCAAAAAAAAAGGACAAGACCAGCTAGACGAATTTGTGGAGGAGAGGCTGCTGCCCAGTGAGAAGAGAAACGTTGCGTTCAGAGACACTTTGCACAAGAACATATACTTGACCTTTGCCTCCTTGTTTGAGGCTCAACAGAAAGATGCAAAAACTGGGAAGACAGTGACAGTCAAGGCAGACAGAAACATACTACAGAGGCTCACTGCTGCATATGAAGCTGGGAGAACAGTCAACCTGGACAGAATACTGACACATGAGCTGTTTGTGGTACCTCTAGCCCTAGCAGAGGTGAATGGACAACTAAACACAGGGTCAAAAGCAATCCTTGCTCAGGTCTTGACAGTTGATATCCCTTGTCCTGATCATCTTGAAGCAATGGACCTAGAGGGGGACCCAACTCTCATCATTGATGGACAAGCACGGGTTGCTGCAATTGGAAAACCAAAAACAGCTGTCACATTTGGAGACTTTGCAGGTGTTTTCGTTGAAGCTGTTCTTCAGAGTGGTGCTCAATTCCAGCGCATTGATGTCACATTTGACAGGTATTATGAGTCCTCTATCAAAAGTGGGACCCGGAAACGGCGTGGGAAGGGCACAGTTGCCATCAGAAGGCCTATAACTGACAGGGAAGTGTCCCTTCCTACAAAGTGGGAGAACTTCATGGCACACCAGGGCAACAAGGAAGGCCTTGCTCGGTTCCTGTCACACCAACTGATCCTGCAAGCACCCCCCAACAAGACCATCGTGGCAGCAGGAGGATGGAGCAGCCCAGAGCGTGTAGAAGCTACTGACCCAAATCTGGATGTGGAGGTCCTGGAAGGAAAGCATGAAGAAGCAGACTTTAGAGTAATTTTGCACTGTACCGAGAGCATGGCCACCAGCATTGTTGTATCTGCCAGAGATACTGACATTCTCGTCATGTTGATTGCATACTTTCATCTTATGGCCTGTCAGAAGATCTGGATGAAAGCTGGGAGAGCAAAGCAGCAAAAGTTCATTCCAGTTCACACCATTGTGGAGCACCTGCAAATGGAGCCTGGAGTTCTAAGCCTGCTGCCTGGGTTCCATGCTCTAACAGGCAGTGACACAGCATCTTACCTCGCTGGACACTAAAAAAAAAAAACAACCATGCTGGAATGTTTCCAAAGATCACCATCATCTCTTGAGGGGCCTTGGTGAGAGTCCTGTTCCTACTGATCGGACCATTCAGGAGGCTGAGCAGTTTATGTGCAGAGTCTATGGTGCAACTACTGCCACCACCATCAACGAAATGCGAGTGAGCATGTTTGTCAACAGGGTGACAATAGAGAAGCCTCCACCGACAAGAGATGCACTTTTGTATCACATCAAGCGCTGCCACTACCAAACCTTGGTCTGGCGTCAGGCCCACTTGCAGCACCCTGTCTTGCCACCACCTGAAATAATGGGCTGGAAAATGGAAGAGACTGATTTGATTCCCGAACTCATGTCACTGCCTCCCGTCCCAAAAGCCTGTGAGGAACTGATCACCTGCAGCTGCACCACTGACCACGCGATGCGGCTGCAAACCCAATCCCTGTACTGCATCCTGCAAGAAGTGCAGAAAATCCCATGACACCTGCTTGAACATCTGATTTTGTCATCCTGGTACCACGGTAACCAAGCAGTGTAATTGATACTGTTCTTGCAAGACATTGCATCAGTCCACATTGTTTGTTACATCGCAAAATGATTTTTTTGGGGAGGGGGGGGGGGAGGTGGAAGGGGAGTCTTCCAAGTAATGATTCTTGGATAGCATCAAGGCATGATAGCAACATCACTTCTACCTGAAAAACAATAGTGAGACAGCAATCAATATTATGTGTATGTGTTCGCCACTGAGTAGTATAATCAATTTCATAATTGTCCCATCACTTTACTTTTTTACCAGCAAAAGCAGAAATGAGAAATAAACAAATTATTTCACCAAATAAAACATTTTAGTCATTAAATGTTGAATGTGTGAAAATATTTTAGGGTACAAAAATCGTGTATGTCGCAATTGCCTGCGTGTAGCGGCCATGTTGGATTTTTAACTTTTTGTGACAAAATGACAAGCGTTACAGTTGGGCAAGCCTTATTTATGGATTCAGCAGCCCCAAATTATATAGAATGAACACGTTCAGCACTTTTCTAAAAATTCTCTTATAGCACTTCATCCAAATGACTTTTGACAAAATTTGACTAAAATCGGAAATGAAATGAGGCAGGGAACAGTAAACGATAAACAGTAAACAAGCTGGGCATTTTTTGCTCCCATAAGAAAACCTAACACAGAGTAACTTTTATTCAAGACTGGCACAGCCTTTTAAACTTGAATAAAGTCAGACAAATACATAGACGAACAATCTAATAGTGGGGGAAAAAAACAAGCGCAGGCCAACAACTGAACTATCTTCACAGCAATGACTTGGCAAAGATTTGGACTTAAGGAGGGGGCGGGGGGGGGGGGGGGGGGGGGGGGTAATTTGAAGATGGAGAAACTGGGAACATGAAATTAAGAAAATATGTTACAGATATGAAAACTCTTCACTAGCTGCATAAGGGAACCATCGCAATCTCTTTTGAAGGCAGATATATTTGTATTGCCTGCTCCGAGGCCTTTCGTCCGCTGGGTCGGACTCATCAGGGAGACACGGCTGGTTGTGTCTGCGCTCCTGGCGTCAAATAGAGATACACCACAGTCCATAATACTGTGGTGTTCTCACCACCAAGAGTGCAAAAAAGAATCCAATAGCGCTCCCAAAGCAGCCAGCGAAGAGTAGTAAATGAAACCAAACGAAAGTGTGGGGAGGAAAAAAGTTGCTGAAAAACTAAAGACATTATGCAAACAGTATAAAATAAAGGGGACAATCTTTGAGCCTACGCTTGAGGATCCACCCAAAGATGCAAGGGAGATCAAAAGACAAACACACAGACGGACAGAAACAAATACAAATAACCTCAATTTAATCAAAACAAAAATCGGAAATGAAATGAGGCAGGGAACAGTAAACGATAAACAGTAAACAAGCTGGGCATTTTTTGCTCCCATAAGAAAACCTAACACAGAGTAACTTTTATTCAAGACTGGCACAGCCTTTTAAACTTGAATAAAGTCAGACAAATACATAGACGAACAATCTAATAGTGGGGAAAAAAACAAGCGCAGGCCAACAACTGAACTATCTTCACAGCAATGACTTGGCAAAGGGGTAATTTGAAGATGGAGAAACTGGGAACATGAAATTAAGAAAATATGTTACAGATATGAAAACTCTTCACTAGCTGCATAAGGGAACCATCGCAATCTCTTTTGAAGGCAGATATATTTGTATTGCCTGCTCCGAGGCCTTTCGTCCGCTGGGTCGGACTCATCAGGGAGACACGGCTGGTTGTGTCTGCGCTCCTGGCGTCAAATAGAGATACACCACAGTCCATAATACTGTGGTGTTCTCACCACCAAGAGTGCAAAAAAGAATCCAATAGCGCTCCCAAAGCAGCCAGCGAAGAGTAGTAAATGAAACCAAACGTTTACTGTTCCCTGCCTCATTTCATTTCCGATTTTTGTTTTGATTAAATTGAGGTTATTTGTATTTGTTTCTGTCCGTCTGTGTGTTTGTCTTTTGATCTCCCTTGCATCTTTGGGTGGATCCTCAAGCGTAGGCTCAAAGATTGTCCCCTTTATTTTATACTGTTTGCATAATGTCTTTAGTTTTTCAGCAACTTTTTTCCTCCCCACACTTTCGTTTGGTTTCATTTACTACTCTTCGCTGGCTGCTTTGGGAGCGCTATTGGATTCTTTTTTGCACTCTTGGTGGTGAGAACACCACAGTATTATGGACTGTGGTGTATCTCTATTTGACGCCAGGAGCGCAGACACAACCAGCCGTGTCTCCCTGATGAGTCCGACCCAGCGGACGAAAGGCCTCGGAGCAGGCAATACAAATATATCTGCCTTCAAAAGAGATTGCGATGGTTCCCTTATGCAGCTAGTGAAGAGTTTTCATATCTGTAACATATTTTCTTAATTTCATGTTCCCAGTTTCTCCATCTTCAAATTACCCCCCCCCCCCCCCCCCCTCCCCTCCTCCTTAAGTCCAAATCTTTGCCAAGTCATTGCTGTGAAGATAGTTCAGTTGTTGGCCTGCGCTTGTTTTTCCCCCCACTATTAGATTGTTCGTCTATGTATTTGTCTGACTTTATTCAAGTTTAAAAGGCTGTGCCAGTCTTGAATAAAAGTTACTCTGTGTTAGGTTTTCTTATGGGAGCAAAAAATGCCCAGCTTGTTTAAAATCTGACTAGTCTACCTCACCGATGAACACACACCAGCGCACACACATTTACAGTCTGCGCTTGGGAGCCCTGAGAGATTCAAAGTCATATCTCAGTTGACATGTGTTTGATCATTTGTGTCTGTTATTGGAAAGGCCCAGCATGAATATGCCCCAATCTCTAGTCTTCGCACTCAAAGCATTCAAACACTTATTAACATTACTTTCTTTTTTCAATAACCACGAGCAAAATAAACAATGGTTCACCTTTTTTATACAAATATTTTTCTTTATTGCATGAAAAGGAAAAAACATCGCCCAATGTGGGGCTCGAACCCACGACCCTGGGATTAAGAGTCCCATGCTCTACCGACTGAGCTAACCGGGCTTCAATCACAAGCCTTCAAAAGTTATATATGTTATATAATCTCATAATTTCAAAATCTCATTAATCATAAATTCCATCGTGTTAACTATTTCTTTGTTTTTATCTGTACTCTTATTATATCAAATAGCCAAAAATTATGCTCTCTGTGAAAATCTAAAGATTACATAAATCCCCATTCCTTCTTTCGTCCCTGTGTTGAAAACTTCCGGTTGTAAGCTCCTTTGGCTAGACACCGCCAAAGGTAGGTCCCTATGAGTGATAACAATTTTAGTTATCAATACATCTGCGCACCTGGACTTGGGAGTTCTGGGCTGCGGGTTCATTTACGGTATCACTGACGTCGATCATCGCTCAAATATCGCACTCTTCATATAGTTTTTATATCAACGTAAAGGGACGAGTGTTGACAGCACACTGGCCGAACTGAAGTGGCTAACTCTCCAGTTAAGGAAAGGCAGACAAACTGACCACCTCGTATGAAAATCACAGCGGCAACCGCATTACCATCAACACAAAGTACCCACTGACCACTCATCCACAGAAAAAGATACCAGCAACAGTCCCAGCTTGATGCGTAAGATGTCCTCTCTCACAGGACCCTCTAATGTCAGCAGAATACACTCCTGCCCAGCACGATTCCATGGTGGAATGGAGTCCAAGAGGAGGCACCGCCTATGCTCCTTCTCGGGATCAGTTCACTTCTCTCGTCAACTAACATTCCTTCTGGCCAAAAAGGTTTCCTTCCGCTTATAAAGTAGGGCTGATGAAGAGGGAGAAAAAAAGGGCTGGGCCTGTACCGGTTGGGTGTATTCCAGGGGACCACTGCAAGTGGGCAGAGAGGCCTAGCTAGGGATGTGAAAACATAAATGGGACTCGCATTTTTTCTAGGTCTTTTTTCTTTTGGAATATCCCTTTTTACTAAGTGGTGTTACTTTTTTTTTTTCCCTGGAGGCCTTGTCAGCATTGACAGAAAGGATATAGATAACACTGATCTTTCAAAACTTTAATTTTCCTAAGTCAGTGCTTTATGTAAATGTCAGAGGCAGGCATTTTGAAGATCTTTCTAATAACATACAAAAGTCAACTGCACTGGTCTATTCCCCCCCCCCTCCCCAATTTTTCATTATTTTGCAATTATATATATTCCCATGATTTACATCCCAGACGGCAAATATTCCCAGATAAACATACTTGCATAATGATGCAGATATTGTTTGTGTGCATCCTTGTCCATTCTTGTCTGTTCCAAATGTATTTGTTTTGCACATGATTTGTATCGAAGTAAGTGTTAAATTTTCACATTGTAATTTTTGTTAAGTATGCGTGACTACAAAATACTCACAGAGCATCCTGTTTTCAATGTAAGCCAAACTTCCTTGGCTGTAGTCACAATTTTTATTGTTATTTTTCCTGAATATAAGGTACTGAAACAAACAGAACACAAGCATGTTTAGATTAAAAAATAAAAATAAAAATTAAAAAAATCGGTTTTAATCAAATCTTGTTAGGTTCCATGAACTACGACCACTGGTATTTCATCATCATTTTCCTTAATTTTTGCTCGTATCTTTCAATATAAATACGAACGGGAAGAATACCTCTCTCGGGTGCTTTGTGTGGGTGATGGTAGCTTATCTGTACTGCCAGTAATTACAAATAATGACGTTGATTTTCCACCCTTGTCAAAGTGGTGTGTAGCCTTCCTACAGCCGTTTCAAAACGGAAGTCAAGGTCATACTGTAAACATGGCGCTGTTTCGCGGAGCAAGAACAGTTGGAAAAGCACTGACCAGTGCTTTTGATTCTGGAGTGGTCATTCCATCGGCTCTGTATCATAAAAATGTAAAGTATACGTATTTAGGTGTTCACTTGAGTATGTTTTAGATGCTGTTGCGAGTAGATTTCCAGGGCCTCGTGTTTGTTAATTCAACATAAAATCCGTTGACTGGCTTCGCATGACTGTGTTTTTCTTGTGGTAGTCTACACGTGGATCTTGATGTTGACAGTGACACTTGTAACTGGCCTACAACAACTTCTTTTGTTAAATCTAATATAGGCACTTAGGATGGATTGTGCAATTTGCCGAGTTTGCTTGTCACTCTGTGAATTTGTATCTGAGAAATAGTGTACATCCTTACGATAACATTTTCTCCGTGAGATACTGGTGTCAGAGACGTCGGGCAACACAAAGGAGGCCTCACAAGTAGGACATTGCCCTGAAACTTCTCATTGTTTAATTTGATAACCTATAATGGGGATCTACAAGGTATTGTGTTAAAGTCTTTTTTACAGAGTATAGGCAGAAAATAGGTCAGAAATTACGACAGACTGCTGCTTACAAAATTTCGCATTTTCAGGTCCTGATGTTCGTAAGATCAGAATCGTGTGGTCAGCATCAGGTTGAATTGCTGATTATTGTTCTGAGTCACAGTATGTGTTTGCAGAAAATCACCTCTTTTATGTAGTCATTGATGTCTTTTTGCCCCTAATGTAACAAATTAGACAATTTAAAGGATTTACACAGCATTATTGAGCGAGTTCGTTTCGATGTGTGTGTGTGTGTTTTTTTCCCATATTAAAGGAAGGCTCCAGATGTGTGAAATATACATGTGTTTTATATATATAATATATATATATATATATATATATATATATATATGTATATCTTTGTTTTTAACTTGCTCAGGTGTTGGATCACTATGAAAACCCGCGGAATGTGGGTTCCTTGGACAAAGATGACAAGAAAGTGGGCACCGGCCTGGTTGGAGCTCCTGCCTGTGGGGACGTCATGAAACTGCAGGTGACTTGTCAGAGTTAGGAGAAGGGGGAAGCTGTCAGCTGGATTTGGGAATGGATTTTAAGTTTTTGATTTATCATGTACAAAATAACTTATCTCAGGGTTTCTAATGATAGTGATATAAACTTTTAAGCCCAGCATTATGTGAAATATGCACAGTTGTAAAAAAAAAAAATTGTGATGTACATGGGGATTTTTTTTTTATTGTTTGTGTGTGGGAGGGGAGGAGTTGCTTCTTTGTATGTGTGTATGTGTTTCTTTCATTCTTTCTTTTTTGACTGCTTATGTGTTTCCAAAGAGGCAAAAACCTAGTCAAAAAAGTTCATATTGAAAATTTACAATTACTACTGAATTAGGAAAATTTTAGAAATGTTTTGAACAATAAAAATAAGAAGACCAAAGAGATTGAAATGCGTCATGTTTTGTCTTGTAATGTTTGTCCCTTTTGTTCGGCAGATTAATATTTTTTTTCATTAAGTTTGTTTCAATTTCTGCCTGCAGTCACCTCACTTTGAAAAAAAGAATTAACAGGTCTATAGAAATCTCAAGTAAACACAGATTATGGAGTGTATGATCTCTTTACTCTCCACTGTATTCTCCATAGTCTGTTTATAATGATTTTGCTGACTGACTTTGGAGATTGAAAGCGTTATTTTTATTGTGTGTATGTGGGTTTTTGTATTTCTTGATCGTATCATGTTTGTGTGCTTGTTTTTACATTCAGTGGTGATTGTTATGGTCAGCAATCTGCTTCAAAATAATCATAAGACAAGTTATAGCATCATTATTCATAGTCTGTGGTACCTTATCATACCCTTGCAATCTGTTCTCAAAATGATAGCTTCTTTTATTCACAGGTTTTTTTGTTTTTTTTTTAATAAATATCTTTGTATTCCCTTGGTTAGTTGTACATAATCAACAGGTTTGTGCATGGTCACACATACTTTATCACATGCTAACATTTGTATGTATGCATACAAGCTCACATGGGTATCTCTTGCTCACACACACACACACACACACACACACACACACACACATTGGCATGTACACATAGACTCATATATGGACAGATAGTTGTGCACTCTAAAAAAATCCAATCCATTTCACCTTAGAGCAACAGAATGAAATATTCTTCATCCCAATGATTGTCTTTCAGATCAAGGTTGACGAGGAGGGGAAGATTGTGGATGCCAAATTCAAGACGTTCGGTTGTGGCTCTGCCATTGCTTCCAGCTCTCTGGCCACTGAGTGGGTCAAGGGAAAAACGGTGAGGAACTAACAGCTTGAAGCTGAACAGGATCGTCTGTCAGCGTCGCTGTTGACTTCCTGTGTATTCATTAGTGAGACAACCACCGCTGACAGTAACTTATTGGGACAGCCACCAGTGACAATGTTTGCAACTTTTTCAACAGCCACCTGTGGCAATGTTTGTAACTTTTTTCAACAGCCACCTGTGATAATGTTAGTAACATATCTATATACTGACAGCCACTGAAGACGGCATTATCAACTTATTGTGACAGCCACCAGTGACCATGGTATTAACCTATATAGACAGTCATTGGTGACAGCATTACTAACCAGCTTTAATAACCACCAGTGAGAGTAATATTATGATTTTCCTACATTTTTGAAATTGTTATTTTCAATTTTTCTTCACTTTTGGTCTTATATTACAATGACAGATATTACTTGATCAGAGAGATGTTATAGAAATGAAAGTACACAGGGCAGTGACTCCACTGGTCCTTGGTGTCTTCCATGAGCAGACAATCATGAACAGGGTGAGGAAATACTGGGGGATCACAGTGCGCTGTTCTGTCTCTGTGGTTTCAGATGGATGAAGCCCTGAACATCAAGAACACAGACATCGCGAAAGAGTTGTCCTTGCCCCCAGTCAAGCTTCATTGTTCAAGTACGTGGGCGTTAGCTTGCATGTGAATGTGTGCATGTTTAAGTGTATGCCAGTGTTATATGTACAAGAGTATGTGTTCATTTTTTTGCTGTTATATCCTTTGTAAAGATTTGATAGGCATGTCTGGACAAGGTTAAGAAGACATACTTACTTAATTATTTTACACACTGAGGCAGATTGTGCATCACTGTTGTGTAAACGAAAGCTTGGAGCTTGGTCTGTAACCAAGGATAGGTGCTGTGTAAAGACTTTTACAGCAGGGTTCATATGCTCCTTGAAACTCCTTGATTTCTGAGAGCCAATTTCAAGACCTTGAAACCCCTTGAAAATCAATAAAATGTGGTTATGTAGACCAAACCTCGTTGAAAACCCTTGAAAATCAAACCATCATCTCCAAAATATTTTTAATGTGGCAAGAAAAAAAAACTGCAGTTTGATTTTTCTGTGTTCAGGTTGATGAAAAATTATTTTCAACATTTTTACATCATCGCGATCCCACGTTGTCGTCTGCTAAAGAATGAACCAAGGGAGATAATTTGTAACTTCCGCAATTTTTAAATTCTACACATGCGCGAAGAAAAGGTCTTGCGCTTCCGGCTTGTTCAGTTCACTGTGAACGGAGCTTGAAAATGCCTGGGGGGAAATGTGCTTTCAACCGTCTGTGGTTGGATAAACCCGAGTTTTCTGACTGGGCGAGAGAAGACAAAGCCAACAAACATGCCTGCTACTGCACAGTCTGCAAAAAAAGTTTCGATGTGCGAGTAATGGGCGAGAGTGCCCTGACTAGCCACAGCAAAGGAAAAAAGCGCGTGGCTCTACTGGTGGCGAGATCTTCAGCAGTGATACCCATCTCGTACTTTCTTACGAACAAGACAGCAGCAGCAGTGTCGAACGCGAATGTTGTGTCGTCATTAAATCCTGATCATGATGTGTCCGTGTGCGAATCCAGTACCAGCTTTTCAGCCACAGTGGACTCGTTTTGCTCAAAGACAGATGTGCTGAAATCTGAAATTCTGTGGACACTGAACACTGTAAACGCGCACCAAAGCTTCAGCTCCTGTGAACAGAATTCTCAGATTTTTCAAACAGTGTTTCCAGATGGTCAAATCGCCAAAGGATTTCAGTGTGGTGAGGGAAAATCAAGGTATTGGCGATATTTGGCATTGCACCTCACTTTCATTCAATATCTCTGGATCCAGACTAGCTAGCTTGGTAATTTTTTTTCTTTTGATCAGAAATGGATTCTGCATGCAATTATATTTTATTTATAAATCAAAACAGCACGTATCATTTGCTATTTCTATTGGAATAATTTGAAAGCAATGAAACGCGAAGCCTGATGGCCCCCATATGGAAAAAAATTATTGAAAAAAAAGCAGATATATGAAAATCCTTTTGTAGTTGCATTACTTTAGCTCAGCAAAACAGTATATAAAAATCCTTTTGTCATTGCATTACTATAGCTAGGCAAAACAAGAAAAGTCATGCTTCAAGTGCCTTATGTCTGCTATGATACAAATACAGTTCTTGTCATGAACCTTTTTTTTTTCAATTTTCATAATTTTGCCACCATTTGTGGTCCCCAAATCACACATGAGCTTTGAAATCTCCCAAATATGTTTTTTCCATGTTTTTTGTTGTTTTTTTTAACATAAACAATAGAAAAAAATGAAGTTTTAAAAGAACAATGGTGTAATTTTCGTGCCACCTCTTGCCTTGAAATAAAATAAACGCTCCTTGAAAACTCCTTGAATTTTGTTCTTGGGAGTCTGTAGGAACCCTGTACAGTAATGATGATAATAATGACATGATTTTCAAGCTAGGAAAAAAAATACTTGTTAAGGTAAGAGACGTCATTGAAAGACATGTAAATAGTCCATCTGGCGGCCATTTTTTCTGAAGACATGAACAGATAAGTCACTCTTCGGTTTGTTCTGTCCTAAATGTTAAATGTGATCTGTTTTTTTGCCTGAAGAACACCCAAGAGGTCAAAATGCATTGTGTCTTGTCCTGTGCTTTGTTTGTCAATGTCCTTGGCAGTAACTAATCCCTCTCTCTCCAAATGCAAATACAGTAAAATGCACATTACCTGATTACTGAAGGGACTGAAATTTTCTTTTCAGGTTAACTGAATTTTCCATGAGTTGCATGAATTTTTGGTCAGCCAAATTATGCTGTTACGGTCTATCTATCTATTCATTTTTGAAGAGAATTGTGGCTTCTCTCTCTATATATATTACTGTCAGTTTCTTTCTTCCCCCCCCCCCTTTTTTTTTTTTTTTTCTTTTTTGTAAGGAATAAGTTTTGATAAGGGTTTAGGACTAGAACTTTTGATCTGTTATAGCGTTAATGATTGTTACTGCTGGTGGCCTAGGCAGTGAGCACTAGGTGTATGGCTAGCCATATTCCGAAATGTTTTTTTTTGTTTACCGTATGTTGTGCTTCATCATGTCACTACAGCTGTTGTACCCTGTGACTTTGACACACGGGCTTGGACTGAATTTGTTAATCCATGACCAGAGTAGAAGAGAGATCTGAGGATGGCTGTGGGGTGGATTCCAGCAGTCTTGTTTTTTTTCTTTACAACAATGGTTGCCAGACAGTCGTGTGATTTTGTGAGTATGGATTACCTTTTCTTCTGTCTTTTTTTTTCCAGTGCTGGCAGAAGATGCAATCAAAGCTGCTCTGAATGACTACAAAGTGAAGAACCAGAACAATCCTGCGTCCGGGTCGGACAAGGCTGAGGCTTCCAGTTAGACCGAAGAACAGACTGTACATAGCGGGCAGGAGATGAAAGGAATGCGCATCATGTGAAATGACTTTACAGAACGTGTGTATTATGTGACATTGCATGAACTGGGAGATCTAGTGTGATGTAGATCTTGTTTTGTTTGGCTTCTGGTTCCTTTTTTTTCTCTCTCTCTCTTTTGGTAGTAGTTTGTTTTGATAATTTTGTTTTACAATTGTAGATGAATGTTGATACTTTTTTTAACTGAAGATCCACTGGTTTGTACCTTTTTTTTTGTTTGTTTTTAATTGGAACATTTATATTCTGTCATGTTTTTTTTGTTGTTTTTATGGGGGGAGGGGGGAGAGAAGGGTATGCTTTGCACTTTTGGAATTTTTTTTTTTTTACTGGATCACAGACGTCACACAGTTTTCAGTGACACAGGGCACAGTTGTTGAATGAAAATGTTGAAAAAATTACATTGCATCTGTTTCTGTAAACTGGAATAAGTAGTGTAGTTTTTTTTGTTTGTTTGTTTTTTTGTTGTTTTTTTTTTTTTGCACCGACTGTTCTGTAGCAGTCATGTGGAATCTGTACAACATAGATCTGCATGCATCTGCAAGTGTTTATGAAGTAGAGCAGGGGAAACTCTTGTAGACAGTCTAGATGATAGCTCCCCCCCCCCCCCCCCCCCACCCCCACCTCTTACAAATCTCCCCCGGGTCACAGAATCACCAACTACCTCTCGTAGCTGCCATCATCCCTGCCCCACTTGTCTATCCCTGCAAATCTCCATTACTTGGGACTGACCTAACCTTCCAACAGAGTGCCCCCCCCCCCTTCCCCTCCCTCTTTCCTTCCTCCTCAGATACACCAGCATCCAGATCAGGTGATGCTAACAAAAGCTGGGAATAGAGTTGTGACTGGCCTGTTGCGATGAAGCGTTTTGATGTGAAAAACATGATGTTCTGGAGAGTTTATAGCAGGCTTCAGACCAGCTGTGGATTCCAGCGTAGAGCAAGCTGACAGCTGGCAAGAACTACAGACCAGACTGTGTGCAGGAAGGTTTGTTGTATCACCACTGCCAGAGTCTGGAAGCAGATCCAGTTCTATGATTTTCATGTGTTCTGATGTTGTTTATTAAATCACTGTACAGTCCACCTGGGTGCATAGAGATCTACACTGCTGGAGTTTACACACTGAGGTAGAACCGTTGATCAGTGTCTATGAGTCCGGTGCAAATAGAGGAAACAACAGGAAATATTAGGTGTGTGTTGCCTAATGATGCAGTGTATGTCTTGGGAGGGAGGTTTATAGAGGTAGAGTACAATGTGAAGAATGGTGAATGGCTGTTTCACAGCCACTTAGCTGGTCCTTTTTTGTTCTTTTAAGAGTAGTTTTGAATCCACAAGGCATGTTTCTAGGGCAGTCTGTGTTGTGTGCGTGAGTGTTTCCATTGCCTGTTCAGATCCAGAACCAGCATCTTTTTTTCTTGACCCTTAGCGGTATGGGGGAAAGTATGTGTATTACTTGTATCCAGAAAGAATATTTTAAGTGTATATGTAACAATGAAAATAGTGTTTATCACTTTATATGAAAAGAATATTCTTAAGCATATATACAGTCAGCAAACTGAAAAAAAAAAAGTTGAACTAACAGGAAATAGATGGATGTATATTAAAAGTTGTGGAAAAGAAAATTTTCCAAGCTGTCTCTTGTACAGTTGAATACAAAAATTGTTGTTAATTATGTCTTTTTTTAACTGGACAATATGTCATGACATTTGACAGTTTGGATGTTTCCAAAAGTATGGAATCAGCAGTTTCTTTAGTATGTCCTGAAAAAAAAAGGTGTGATAATAAAAACAATTCAGCACTGATTTCATTAGAACTACACTTTTTGCATATACTTCATTGCAATACTTTGAAGCTCAAAGTGTAGACATGCGGAATGTTTCTAGTAGTTTAACACTGATCAGGCTGAATTGCACAAGTGTTTGGAGGTATGCTAAAATCTTTTTTAAGACCAAGATCTATTTCAAATATTCAGTGGTTTGTACATGCATCGCCTCGATGGATTTCGGTGTATTCCAAATGTGCTGAAACTTGTGATCAAGACATAATTTGAGCGTTTGTGGAAACCAAGCAGGATTACATTCAAATGTCCAGATGAAATCAAAATCCACACATGAAGGTTTCATCCACAGTTTTTTCGATGTGATGGAGGGAAGGGGAATTGTTCTTGTCGACATACAATTAATGATACAACTTGCAAACAATGCAGGACAATTTCTCATTGTTTCCTTTGCAACAGAGCATTTTTTGTGTTCACGTAGAGTCTGATGTATTTACAACTTCTCTAGAAAAAAGAAAAATCATGTATATTGTTTTCTCAGTTGGAATTAGATGCTGATATTGATGATAGATCCTTCATGTGCTTAATGATATCCTGTGTTGGCACATATACAAACATATATAAAAAGGATTTACTGGCTCTAATGGATCAAAGTGTTGATTACTTGAAAGAACACCTACCTTTCACTCAACAGGTACTATCAGAATTTGTGTCGCAGACGTCTTGGGCTGTCAAGATCAAAATGGAATGCACTTGGTTTTCGCTTCCATTGCTCTGTGTATTGTTACAGTATTCTGAATCAGTGCTTCTTTTTGACACCCTCTATACCACAGGCACTGGGTGTAGATTCCATTGTTTTTCATATTCAAAGCATTTGTCTGTTATTCTAGCTGATGTACATGTGCTTTGAAGCTGTGATTCTGACAATACTCTGGACTTGCTGCACAGATGTATACTAATGCCTTTGTGTTTGATACTGGTTTATTAAAGTTTTGGAACTCCATGGGCAAGTTATTTTGTTTTCTCTGAATGTGATTCTTCTCATGTTAGAAGAAGAACAAGTGTAGGTCTGTGTGTTACTGAGATGGCTCATGTGAAGGGGGAGAATGAAGATGAAATTAAAAATCATGGGCTTGACACTTAACAGGTTTGAATGCGAAAACGTGAAGATTTTCACTGAACGAGCTATCACTTATCTCCTCAAAGAAATGAGGAATGCCAAATAACGATCACACACACACAATTTAAAATGGACGTGAAGTGAAATAAGGAACAATGAAAAGTAGCATACAACGATCACAAGTGCACACCCAAGATCAGTGACACGAAGTGAAATACATTTCTTTGGGAGGAGATAAGTGATTGCTCGTTCTTCGTTTCCATTGTCCTGAATGGTGTTAATCTTGCCTGAAGAGGGCCAAAGAGGTCAAAACGCGTCGTGCTTGTCTTGTAATTTGTTTGTCTCTTTTGTCCGGCGGAATAGTATTTTTCTTTTGAAAGATCCTTTCTTAGAGCTATTAGTGACTCAAATCCCTGCCCCAACAATCTGCTGTGTCCCCCTCCCTCAACACTTTCAGCTTGAGAGTGCTGGGGGAAAGCCTGTAATCCTACACACCTCATTTGCCCCATGATGCTCAAATTCTGTTCTGAATCCCCCTCATGTCCATACCCATAGCTGTCAACGACTGACATCGCTGGACAATTGAGGAACACTGAGGTACTAGATATGCAGCACTGGCACGGCTACGAAACGCACCATCATGGATACACGTTGTGCAAACGCACACATGCACAACACACACACACACACACACACACACACACACACACACACACACACTGCCTGAATCCATCAACACAAAACGACACCTGTCCAGCACCTGTGGTACTAGTACCAATGTCAAAACAAGGTTTCGCTATGTCAGTTGTGTTTCATCCATGATATAGAGCGGCCTCGACTTTTGAAAGCTCATGCATGTTCGTACTCACTTCTCACATTTTTAGATAGGACACCTCTTGTTTAAGACAACAACAACAGAAGAAAAAAAACATGATCGAAGCCTTGGTTGTACTGGTCAAGAGCGTCCCTTTAGACTATACTGTACAGTGCAGCCTTAAATTCTTTGATAATTGGATGCATCCAAAATCTTATTTTGTGTATTGTATTTCACTTGCGTGAATCACCATACCGATTCGGTCATACAATATGGTATTATTTCTGTATCAAGCAATATATTCATTAACATCTCCCCTCAGCTTTATAGAAATTGCATTACATGTGATCTTGACAGAATGTCACAGAAACAGTAAATCTAAATTTCAGTTATTTAACATCTTTATTGTTCTGTGGGTTTTGTAATTGATTTTTCTTCCTACTTCATTTTTTCTCTTTTTTTTTTTTTTTTTTTTTTTTTTTGCGTTTTCTCTCTCTCTCTCTCTCTCTCTCTCTCTCTCTCTCTCTGTTTTGCATTGTTATGCCCCCATAGCTTTGTTTTTCCCACTCTCTTTTTTCCCCCCTTCACTGGCTCTCGCTCATATTACTGACAGGCATTTACATGAAGATTTCAATGTTTTGTCGTTAAAAAGAAAAAGCGTCCAGGTTTATCTGTAAACTAAAATGTTCGGTGTTCTGGCACTTTCACTCCGATACATGTACTGCTTTTCACACGCACAAAAGTGCTAAAAAGAGAAAGAAAGCAATCAGTAACTGCTACACTGAGATACTGCACATGGGGTCATCTACCCACCATCTGCACTCCAGCCTACACAAAGGGTTCAGCAGACGTAGCTCTGCGAAAAAAGAGGCATCTATGTAGGGCTTCCTGTTGGCAGCTCCCACACCAAATCTGTCGCCACTGGTCAGTTCTCCATCAGCTTCAAAGCTGGAACCAGCACATCACTTCGTGCTGCCCAGAATCTTGATGCAGGAAACGGCCCATCACCCCACACAGTCTTCCTGTCAGTCACTGCCAACCTCTCCTTCAGAGTCTTAAGTCCGGCCAGACGGACAGATCCTCCAAGACTCCAGAAGGGAACATGAAAGCGAAAATGGAATTACTGACACGCCATACGAAGGAACAAACCAATTACAAAACAGACTCAACGTGTTTCGATCTATTTTGGTCTCCGTCAGGCAGGACAACAAACATTCAAAACATTGGAAACAAAGGACGAACAGTCAATTATCTGCCTGAGGAAGACCCAACATGTCGAAACGCGTTGTGTCAATGTTATTATTTGTTTGTTCTTTCGTTTTGCGGCTCACTAATTCCATTATGTGCTTTCATGTTTCAATTTCCGCCTGCTAGTCATCCCACTTTGAAACCACTAGAAGGGAGCTGCAAATACTTGGCTGTAAAAAAAAAAACCTGGAGTTATGGGCAGTCAGGAGACCGACAAACTGTCCAAGCTAAACAGCAGACAGAAACCAACTGCCCGCCAAAGGTCACATGGAGAAGTCCACACCCTCCTCAAAAGCCATTTCAAAAACTCTGGAGACAATTCCTGTAGACAGAACTTCAGCGGGATGGTATCTTCAGTCTGAAAAAGGCGCAACAGGTCACCATCTTCAGACTGAGATCAGGACAGTGTCAGCTCCTCTTGCAGCTCTTCCGGCTGAAGATGAGTGCCCATATTGCACTGGTCCATGGACGCCATCCCTCATTCTCCAGTCCTGTCCAACCTTTGACATTCTACGAAAGGGAATGTGCACGTGAGAGAGAACATGTGGAGAATGGCAATGTCGCTGAGGCAGACAGTGGACTTCGCCCACAACACTGGATTAGCATGGGTGAGATCGCTGAAAAGAAGTTCTGTTTGTGTGAATGCATCTCAGTCAACGGGAACAATCAGTCCATCACCTCTGAGATTAAATGCAAGCTGTTCTCTGAAAGAAATTCGTTTTGTGTTCCTTGGGATATGTCAGTCAAGAATGATTGGCTCTCATTAAAGTACACGAATTTGCGCAGTTGTTTGCTAGGCACTGCAAACCTTTGGGAGTTGCTATTTTGACAGTTTAGGAAGAAATACCTGGTTCAGTCCCAAGAAAGCTGACAATCAGATGTTAACGTGCTTGGGGCGGAAGAGGATGGTGAACGCATGTGGTCATGTCAGAGTTGTCGGGGTGCTCCAGTCTTAAAGTGTCTGTAACTCACCCGTATTGATCTCACAGTGCCCACACACAAAGCAACTTTTGAAGCTTGGCGGCTTGAGTCAGTATGGTTACAGCATTGGTCGAACATGTCCATGACATTGACAGCAGAATGTTGACAGATGTTAGTGTGATCTGTTTCGAGTCGAAGTCGAAGGTTGAGATTTACGTCCTATTGGCTGGAGCCCTTTAAGGGCAAAGTATGCTTGCAGGCCGAAGTCTGCATTTGTCATAGCAGTTGTCGCTGGCAGTAGTGTTGTGTCTGGTTCCAGATGGGGGCTGTCGTCTGTTGCTCTCTCGTCTCTGGTTCTGTGTGAACTTCGGCTGACTTTCTGGTGTTTGTCAGCCAACGTTAGGCGTTCATTTTCTTGGCCTCTTCCCCCCCCCCCCCCCCCCCCCCCCAAGGCCTGTCTTCAGGGCCACCAGGCGGCTTTCTTCATGTGGTGATGGTCTTGTGCCGCGTGAGGCCGCCTCAAAGAACGAGCATGACGAATGTCGCCGGAGCACTGTATGAATCGCATCTATGGTCCAGCACTGACGACGACCATGAGGACAATTTTTCAGCCCAATCCTGAGAGGGCTGCCCCCATACTCCGACCCAAAAGCATGGTATCCCAGGCCACGGTAATCGCACTCAGCTAGCGCTCCATCGCAGACTGCCCCACATCTCTAGGAGTCGTCCCCAGGCAACACAGGCTAGACCCGCTGGCATCCAGACGGCTGGAAGGTTCGCTGCGCCGCCTGACACTGACTTCTCACATCAGTGTCCCTTAAAGGAGAGCTGTCATCTCTCCTTTGGTGTTCGCTGCTATGCCACCTCGGGAAGCTGATGTTCAGGTTATGTTTCCCTATCTGTATAGCAGGTCTGCTTGCTATTGCCCAGTCAGGATCATTTTCACGGATCAGGATCAGACAACCTATACAGATGGTCTGTGGTTTACTTCCCTTTTGAAATCGTGACTTTACGCTGATGCCGATTCAATCATAAACATGATCACACAGAGTATCTGTAAATACAGAGACACGGAGCAAGTAAAGCAATGAACTGCGCATGAATGAGCAGCTAAAGCTGAAAGGCTCTAACTGCACTAAATCAACTGAGAGAAGGAATGTGCTTCAGTCTCCTGTCAACTGAGTGGACGAATGTACTTAAACTGGTTCCAAGTGTGTGTGTGTGTGTGCGTGTGCGCGTGTGTGTGCGTGTGTGTGTGTGTGTGCGCGCGCGTGTGTTTTTGTATGTGTGTGTGTGTGTATGTGTGTGTGTGTGTGTGTGTGTGTGCGTGTGTGTGTGTGTGTGTGTGTGTGTGTGTGTGGTGCGTGCGTGCGTGCGTGCCTCTGTGTGTGTGTGTGTGTGTGTGTGTGTGTGTGTGCGTGCGTGCGTGCGTGCGTGCGTGCGTGCGTGTGTGTGTGTGTGTGGGGGGGGGGGGGGGTGCAAATCCAGCATGACATGGGTATTCATCTCAGTATTAGAACATCAGTCAGCATCTATCAATATCAAAAGTTCACTCACTCATTCAGTAGTAAACTCGCAATTATTACACTCTGTTCATTTTAAGTACTGGCATCACGACAGAGTACACACATTTGAGTAAAGTAAATAAAAAAGAAAAGAAAAGAAACAACAAACAACACAACAACAACAAAGCAAATGACCTCACAGTATATGTTGAGTGTTGACCGCCCATGTCTGAAAATGATGGTTTCAGCAATACTGGCTCAACACTATTGATTCGTGCCAGGTCAGCGGTTTGTTTAACCACAACAACAGCTCCAAAAATTCTTCACCAAGTATGGAATTACTTACAGTCATTTTTGTTCCCAAATGTTAGTAACTGTCTGGAACTTTTTATTCCAGCCACCATGGCTGAGGCTCCTCTTCACTAAGGATCTGCCAAGTCATGGTCAATAAAAGACTGAATAGGTGAAAGGACAGAAGAAAAAAAAAAACCTGGGGTCAAAGTTCATGGCGAAACCTATGAGAGGCCGGACTTATGATTACCCTGCATGCTGGTCAGACCTCAGCTTCATGCTGCTACATCACGTCACTTCATGTTGCTACATCACGTCACTTCATGGTGTTACATCACGTCACTTCATGGTGTTACATCACGTCACTTCATGGTGCTACATCACGTGACTTCATGGTGTTACATCACGTCACTTCATGTTGTTACATCATGTCACTTCATGTTGTTACATCACGTGACTTCATGGGATTACATCACGTCACTTCATGTTGTTACATCACGTCACGTCATGGTGCTACATCACGTCACTTCATGTTGTTACATCACGCCACTTCATGTTGCTACATCACGTCACTTCATGTTGTTACATCACATCACTTCATGGTGCTACATCACGTCACGTCATGGTGCTACATCACGTCACTTCATGCTGTTACATCACGTCACTTCATGTCGTTACATCACGTCACTTCATGATGCATCATATTATTTCATGTTGTTCCATCACATCACCTCCTGTTGTTACGTCCTATCACTTCATGTTGTTACATCATCTCACTTCAAGGTGTTACATCATATCACTTCAAGATGTTACATCATATCACTTCATGTTGTTACATCGCATCACTTCAAGGTGTTACATCACATCACTTCATGTTGCTACATCACATCACTTCATGTTGTTACATCACATCACTTCATGTTGTTACATCACATGACTTCAAGGTGTTACATCATATCACTTCATGTGGTTACATCATACCACTTCATGGTGTTACATCATACCACTTCATGTTGTTACATCATATCACGTCATGTTGTTACATCATATCACGTCATGTTGTTACATCTTATCGCTTCATGTTGTTACATCATATCACTTCATGTTGTTACAGCACATCGCTTCACGTTGTTACATCATACCACTTCATGTTCTTGCATCACATCACTTCATGGTGTTACATCATACCACTTCATGTTGTTACATCACATCACTTCATGTTGTTACATCACATCACTTCATGGTGTTACATCATACCACTTCATGTTGTTACATCACATCACTTCATGGTGTTACATCACATCACTTCATGGTGTTACATCATACCACTTCATGGTGTTACATCATATCACCTCTTTATTGTACTGGCATGGCGACAGTTGGGCAATCAGGGACTTCCATGCATTCCAGTCGAAGCCAGGAAATAATTCTGTAGATAACTTTGTTTGTGGATCAGTCTATCCAGCTTGGCATTTGCCAGCAGGATTCAGTACCTCATCACCCAGGTTCCAAAAGAAATTCGATGACCACCCCAGTTCCATTCCACCCTTGGGAATTCGCATTCTTCCCTATTTGAACGAAGCAGATATAGACCTTGGAGTAGTTTGTGATTTATCCAAGTTTCCTGATGGCCCACCATGGACTTTCTTCACTCCAGAAATTCGATTTGATTTAGCCTCGTACCGTAAAGGCATCACTAGTTCCTTGGCATTGTAGTCCTCTTTTGCCAAACTGTGTTCGAAGTTTCCATCCTTCAAAAGAATTTTCACCGACGATTCCAGATCTGAGGAGAGAGTTGCCTCTGCTGTGTTTTGTGTAGCAGATCCCCCCCCCGAGAGACGTTCTAAACACATTCCCACTGACAGCTCCATCTACACTGCTGAGTTGACAGCCTTGGTCCTGGATCTGGAAATGGTCTCTAAATCGAAACATAAAGATTTCTTCATTTTGTCAGACTCCATTTCTGCTTTGGAGGCCATTGCCGGCCGTAATCTCGATCACCCTCTACTGCTGAAAGTATTCGAACTGTACACATCTCTGAAATCAGATGGATAGGCCTACAACATAGTTTTTGCTTGGGTTCCCACCACGTGGGCGTTCGAGGCAATGAGGTGATTGATCAATTTGCCAAGAGTGCCACAGAGAAAGAGTTGAGCAGATTGTCTGTCCCTCACACTGATCTGAAACCCCAAACCCAGGCGTATGTCAAAGACCTCTGGCAAGAGGAATGGAACTCGCAGACGGATAAAAAAATTGTACAAAATCCGTCCAAACCTGAAAGAGATTTTACCATGTTCCCGATGCGGCCGTAAAGACGAAACAGTCTTGTGCCGTTTGCATACAGGCCACTCCTTTTACACCCATTCTTATTTTTTAAAAGGCGAAGAAGCTCCGTGGTGCACTCCGTGTCATGTACCACTCACAGTGAAACATATTCTTTTAGAGTGTTGGAACTTGCATGATGTGAGACATAAGAATTTACAGCAGACTCCATGTAAACCTTGTTCAGAGATGTCCCACCTGATGTGATCTTTGAATTTCTGAAGGAGATTAATATTTTTGATCTGATCTAAGATTTTACGGAAGAATGATTTTTAACGAAGTTTCTGGTGTGTTTTTAGAAGGTGTATCTTAAAGGGTTGTGTGGTTCTCTCTCTCTCTCTCTCTCTCTCTCTCTCTCTCTCTCTCTCTCTCTCTCTTTAAATGACTTGTGAGTTGTCTTCAACGTGGTGACAGCCCTGATATGGCCCTTTGCGGTCAGCTGGGCTATAAGCAACATTACCTTACCTTAGTTAGATATGATGCTGGCACCAGCTGCAAGGGCCGTGATTGGTCAGGCCACATGCCTTTTTTTTAATTTTTTTTTTTAATACTTTGAGTCCATTAAACTGTGCCAGTGAAATCAGCTTAAGAGAAGAAAACAAGTTGAAAATAAGATTGAAAATAAAATGAGGCAGGGAACAGTACACAATAAGCAATAAACAAGTAGGGTAAGTCTTGCTCCCATAAGAAAACCTAACATAGAGTAACTTTTATTCAAGACTAGCACAGCCTTTTAAACTTGAATAAAGTCGGACGAAAACAAAGACGAACAAACTAACAGTGGGGGAAAAATGAAGAAAATGGGAACATAAAATTAAGAAAAAGGAGAAGAAAAGTTCTTTGCACAGATGTTGTTGCATTCAACGGTTTATGACATGGACATTAATACTTTGAACAGTTAGCTGAGTCTTGGTGCACCATGGTGTGGCAAGATTATTTGTTCGGGAAAAAAATCGGTAAGTTTGGTTAGTTTGGGTATTTTGTAGTTGTGAGATTAATCTATTTCCTGTGGAGAATTGCGTCCCTTGGAAGGACTCCGTAGCGGAACTGGAAGCGTGTAGCCCCCTTTTCACTCTAGTGTTCGCCATGGGTTTCAGCACGAGGGTAAGTGCTTGGTAATGATCGGCTTATTCTTGAATATATATCAAGAGTAGGAATTATATTTATTGGTAAGATTGTTTATAGAGACAAATAGGAAAGGTGTGTAAAATGTTTTAAATCAGGAAATTTGTTTGTAAGGAAGTAACTTCTGCACAGTCGGCAGGATGATTCACCTGTTCATTTCTCGTTGATCCCAGGACAACGGGTAGCCGACCCATGTGGCATAACACTACTCGATAAGTTATGATGTGTGTTTTTTTTGTACAGATTCGTTCAGTTGTTATTACTGCCCACTCTTACAAAGAAATTTTTCTCTCCGAAGTCTTCGTTGGTTTGAAAAGGATGGATCGAATTTTCATTATGTTGACCACGTGCGAGACAAGTTTCGGCAACGCATCTAATAGTGGGGCTGTGTTTTTGACATTAAGCTGCCTTTATCCTGTTTTGTGAAAGGAATGCCCACATTATGTGTTACCTCTATTAAAAATATGATTTGAAGAGGATAACTTGCATTTCGACTGATAATCGATCGCAGCAAGTTGTTTTAAAAAGACAACAGCCGGAAAGACGTAGGAATGGTTTGGTAGGGGAGACTGGAAAGGAGGGGAAAGGCAAGGTTGTCAGGTTTTCCTACTGTGTGACAGTTTCAAAACGGAGTAACTGACTGGGGGAAAATGAAGCAAAATTTGGAAAGAGAGGCAGGTAGTTACCGCCACGGACACAGACAGAGTACAGGACTAGACACAATGCATTTCAACCTCTTGGGTCTTCAGGTGAAAACAAATAACCTTTAGGACAGTGACAAGAAGAACCTGTAGCCACTTAGCTTTGCTTCTCCTGTTCATCTCGAAGTCCAAATCAAAGTCCAAGTGCATTTTTGATTTGGACTTTGGAGACGAACAGGAGAAGCGAAGCTAAGTGGCTACATGTCCTTCTTTTCACTGTCCTAAATGTTGTTTTCACTTGAAGAAGACCCAAGAGGTCGGAATGCATTGTGTCTAGTCCTGTACTCGCTCTGTATCTTTGGTGGTAACTAACCCCCCCTTTTTCCAAATTTTACTGATTTTTTTTTTTTTAAACCAAGTAGGTTTTAGGATTTACAGTGGCATAAAAATGCCCTTATTCAGGATCAGTATGACCTGTAAGTGCTTTCGACCGAAATGATGTTTGTGCACACTCTTGCAGTATATACAGGGTTTTTCTTATTCAGTATTGTCATATTTTGTATATTTGCTGAGATCACCATTTCTTTGATGAATTTGAGAAGCTTGTAGCATGCTGTTTGATTAATTTATAGGGCTGACAGCCTTATTTGTGAAACTTTGAAGGGCCTGGAGTACAGAGGTGAAAGCCAAAAAAACTGTGTTTTACCTGTCTTGGGGTAAGGAAGAAAAATTAATGTGCTATGTTCTCTGTTACTTAGTTGTACTGTTGATGTCTTCATATAATTAAATTTTATGCATTCTTTAGTACTAGCAGCTTGTGATATTGCGCATGCTTTTTTTTGTTTTGTTCCAGCCTATCATTATTGATGCCAGAGGGCATTTGCTGGGTCGCCTGGCAGCCCTCGTGGCCAAAACTCTCCTGCAAGGTGAGTGAAAAGAGCAAGAGTTTAGTAAGAAGGGGTAAAGTGCTAAGTCTCAAACACTGAACTAGAATATATTATGTTAGCAAGGATATTATGTTAGCAAGGATAAGATAATGTTACTTATAGCCCAGCCGACCGCAAAGGGCCACATCAGGGCTGTCACCACGTTAAAATCAACTCACAAGTCATTCATTCACACAATTCTTTAAAATACATCGAAAAACCATCCAAAAGTTTGTAAAAAATCTTTCCACTGTAAAAACTCCGATCTGATGAAAAATGTTAATCTCTTTCAAGAACTCAAAGATGGCATCAGGTGGGACATCTCTGAACAAGGTTTTCATGGAATCTGCCGTAAAATGTTTGTGTCTCACATCGTGCAAGTCCCAACACTCTAAAAGAATATGTTTCATTGTGAGTGGCACATGACATGGAATGCACCACGGAGCTTCTTCACTCTTTAAAAGGTACGAATGGGTAAAATACGAATGGCCGGTGTGCAGCCGGCACAGAACTGTTTCTTCTTTACGACCACCAGACGCAGATGGGAGGAACTCCTTAAGGTTTGGACGGATCTGAAAGAGTTTGTTATCCGTCTGTGTATTCCAATCCTCCTGCCAGAGGTCTCTCACATAATCGTTAATTTTGGGTTTCAGATCTGAGCAGGGGATATATATGTTGGACAGTTTCTCTCTTGTGGCATTCTTGGCTAAACAATCAACCATTTCGTTCCCTCCAATGCCAACATGACCAGGAATCCAAGCCAAAATAATGTTGTAACCATCTGCTTTCAACTTGGTCAAAAGTTCAAAAAAGTGTAAAAGTTCTGGGTGCTGAAGGTTGTGGCCAGCTATGGCCTCCAACGCTGACAGTGAATCTGACAGAACCAGAAAGTCCCTCTTCTTAGATTGTGAGATTATCTTCAATGCCAGAACCAGAGCAGTAAGTTCAGCGGAATAGACAGAAGCATCTGGAGGTATATGTTCTAACAGTATCTGAGAAGAAGCCCCAGGGCAGTAGGCTGCACAGGCCACCCATCCTCAGACTTGGAACCGTCAGTAAAAATTTTCTGATAAGATGGAAATTTTGAACAGAGGTCAGAATACAATGCCTTGTATGCCAGAGAGCTGGTAGACTCTTTACGAAAAGCTGCAAGATCAAAACAAATCTCTGGTGTGAAAAAGGTCCACGGAGGCTCATCTGGAAACTTGGAAAAATCGGACACAACTCCTAAGTCTAGACCTGCATTCCGCACGTGAGGCTGCATACGAAGACCAAACGGCAGAATACAGTTAGGGTTGTTTTCAAATTTACTTTGGAACGGAGGGTCAAAAACACAGTCATAGGCAGGGTTTTCTGGTTCCGAGAACAGTCTGATATAATAATTCAGAGACAGTTTCAGCCTGCGGTTGGACAGTGAAGGTTCACCTGCCTCTGCATACAGGCTGTACACAGGGGTGGTGCGGAATGCTCCAAGACAGAGACGAAGCCCTTGATGGTGGATAGGGTCCAAGAGTTTTAGGTAAGACGGTCTTGCAGAGCCGTACACAGCACAACCATAGTCCAGTTTGGAACGGACCAAGGCTCTGTAGAGGTGCAGCAAAGTTTTCTTATCAGCGCCCCAGTCAGTGTGTGCTACAACCCGCAGAATATTCAAAGCTTTCTGGCAAGAAGTTCTGAGGTTTTTAATGTGGCTGGGAAAGTTGAGTTTCTGGTCAAAAAATAACTCCTAAGAATTTGGCCTCTTTGACAGCTGGAATGGGAGATTTCCCTATTTGAATTGCAGGATCTGGAAAAAACTGACGGAAATTATGGAAGTGAATGCACTGTGTCTTTGTAGGAGAAAAAGCGAAGCCGTTTTCATCCGCCCACTTATGAATTTTATCTACACAAAGCTGGAGCCTGCGCTGGACACTCGGGTACAGGCTTCCAGTTGCGTAAACAGCAAAATCATCCACAAACAATGAGCAGTCTGAACCCTGTTGAACAGATTTAACAATGTTGTTGATCTTGATGCTAAAGAGGGCAGGAGACAGTATGCTTCCTTGCGGAACACCCAACTCCTGCTCATGAACATCAGAGAGAGTGGTGCCAACCCGGACCTGAAACTGTCGTTCTGCCAAAAAATTTTGAATGAAAAGTGGAAGATGACCCCGAAAACCAAGATCATGGAGATCATGAAGTATCCCAGATTTCCAGGTGGTATCGTAGGCCTTCTCCAAGTCAAAGAAAATAGCCACTGCGTGTTGTTTGTTCAGAAAGGCGTTCCGAAGCGTAGATTCCAGACGGATCAAATGATCAACTGTGGTTCGATGTTTGCGGAAACCACACTGTTCTTTCGCCAAAAGGCCATCGGTTTCAAGTTTCCACATGAGTCTAGCATTGACCATTTTCTCCATCAGCTTGCAGACACAGCTGGTCAAAGCTATGGGACGGTAGTTTGATGGGTTAGAAAGATCTTTTCCAGGTTTGGGAATGGGAATGATGAGGGCTTTTCGCCAAGAAGGTGGAAAGAAACCAGTAGTCCATACATGGTTGTAGACATGTAGCAGGATGTGCAGACCTTTTTGCGGAAGATGTTTCAAAAGTTTGTAATGGATTTCATCTATACCTGGAGAGGAATCGCTGCAAGAAAGTAAGGCAGATTTCAATTCGTTTAAAGTGAAAGGAAGATTGTAGTCTTCCATGTTATCTGATGAAAAGTTGCAGGGTGATTTTTCTTTGAGGGCTTTGATTTTGACAAAACTGGCTGATTTGTTAGAAGAGGAGGAATTCTTTTCAATGGTTGAAGCAAGCAGATTAGCAACTGCTTTTTTCTCTGTTATTAAAGAGTCAGAAAACTTAAGATGGTTCACAGTGGGACAGGTGTTCTTCCCTTTGATTTTCTTGATGATTTTCCACACTTTTTTCTTCGATGTCTTGGATGTGAGACTTGAGCAAAACTGTTTCCAAGATAAACGTTTACTGGTCTTATATATGTGTTTGGATTTGGCCCTCAGTTTCTGATGCGCTCGAACGTTGGGCATCGAAGGTCTGCAAGAGACCCGACGTTGAGCTCTTTTGCGGGTTTTGTTAATTTCCTTGCATTCAGAGTTGAACCAAGGAACTTTTGGCATTAGGGGCTTCTTGGAAGATGTGTGGATGGTTGACTTTGCGCAATTCAGTATGAAATCTGAAAGACTTCCTGCCGGATCTTCACTTTGCAGGATCTTGTCCTCTTCCAGATCCATAAGAAACTTAGTGGCAAAGAGGTCCCAATCTGCTTTGTTGAAATTGAGGCGTTCTGGTAAAGACTCACTCTCTGCATTCGTATACCGAAGCAACACAGGAAAGTGGTCGCTACCATGCAGGTCCTCATCAACCTCCCAAACAAAATCCAAAAACAAAGATGGGTCACAGACAGAAAGATCCAGACAAGATGTGGTGCCATTAGCGGAGTGAAAGTAAGTTGGCGATTTCCCATTCAAGACGCACAGATCAAGCTCCGAAAACACTTCCTCTAAAAGCAGACCCCTTGGTGATGTTCTCTCACTTCCCCATAGAGGAGAGTGGCCATTCAGATCCCCCAACAGCAGGAAGGGTCTGGGAAGCTGCTCCAAGAGCGAAATGAGGCCCCGTTTAGTGACGCAGATATTTGGAGATAGATACAAACTACAGACAGTAACTGTTTTGTGAAGAGTAACCCGAGCTGCCACTGCCTGCAGCGGAGTCTGCAGAGCAACTGGGCTGTACAGAACAGAGTTGTGAATGAACAAAGCTACTCCGCCAGAAACGCCATGTTCAACAGATTGTGCAGGTAGGTTTAGAGAGCTGTAGCCAGAAAGTGAAAAAGTTTTGTCAGACTTTAGAAGAGTTTCTTGCAGTGAAACAAGCATGGGCCTAGCCTCACGGCACAACAGCTGCAATTCTTCAAAATTGGAAGACAGTCCCCTAATATTCCATTGCAAGACTGTATCCATTGTGGATGAGGATCTTAATCATCCATGTCTATGTCCTCTTCCTCTTCGTCATATAGAGCATCAAATGTATTTTGTAATTTCAGCTCTGCTTTTTTCAGTCTGTCCGGTGGAATTTGATGTTTCTTCTTCCCTGGAGGGGAAGAACTCAATGGTTTTGATGGCGTTGGTGGAGGCTTTCCCCTGCACTCCACCAACGCCACTTTGCCCGACGCCACTGTCGGGGCTCCTCCCTTGGGAGGTGGTCTCGGCTTGGGGGCCGTCTCGGGGCGACCCCCTTGCTGGGCAGCCCGCACAGCTGCAGGCTTAGAGGATGCACCGGAAGTGCATCCTCTGGTGGGTTTATGCCCCCCCCCCCCCCCCCCCCCCCCCCCAACGGCCATTTTCTCTTGCGATGTTCTTGAAGTCGGAATACATTTCAGAGGTTCAAGACCACATGGGTCTGTCTGAACGCCTACTTCTACCTGAGGTACTCTGAGCGATTTTTTGACTACTGTCGAGAAAAGAAGCGGGGTTCCCCTCTGCTCCTGCACCAGCTTTTTTGCTTCGAAGAACGAAATCTTTTTTTCTGTTTTAACTCGCTGGATTTCGCTTTCGATTCGCCAGACAGGGCAGTCTCTTGAAAAGGAAGGGTGGTCACCATCGCAGTTCACGCATTTCGCGGATTCGCATCCACCATCATGAACTGCTTTGCTGCAGGTGGCACACACCTTCTCTCCCGGCATCTCTCTTTGACATGTCCAAAGTGTTGACATTTGAAGCACCTCAGTGGGGACGGCACATACAGGGCTACTTTCACTCTCAGGTACCCCACCTTTATGGACTCTGAAGAGTCGGTTTAGCAAAGGTGAGGAACAGAGTGTTGGTAGGTTTCCTCTCCGCACCTTTCCGAAAAGTCGCCCTCCTGACCTCGACCACTCCCTGATCAGCCAACTCAGCCTTTATCTCTCCCTCAGATATCCCGAACAATTCTCGGCAACGGATGACGCCTTTCGAGGAGTTGAGACTTTTGTGAGGGGACACCCGGATGGGATAATTTACAAGGCTTTCGGATCTCAATAAGTTGTCCGAGTGGACTTTTCGGTCGACCTGCACCAGCAAGGAACCATCCCTCAACCTCTTGACTGATTTCGGCTCTGCGCCTGCAAGACCTTTCAGCCCCTTTGCAACAGCAAAAGGACTCAACTTAGTAATGGGTCGCTCGCTATCTGCCGACTGGATAATCAGCCAAGAGGGCCATGCACCTATCCTATTCCGAACTTCAGTGTCGGAATCCGAGTCCGTATCCCTGGAAGGGTCGGAACCCAGTTTTCTTCTTTTTCCTGTTTTTATGTTTATTGAGGCCATGAAGGTTTTAAATACCGGCAGAGATAAACGGTCACCCCAGGAGAGCTGCCGTGCTGGGGAAGGGACAATGGATGGCCATAGAATGGCGTCCGTGAGCCTGGTACCGTCCCGCATGAAAACCAGACAGTGCACCTTAGTGACTGAATTGGGATCAGCCACTCAGCCCCTCGCCAGGTAACTGTAACTTGGGCTTCCCCGCTGCTTACGGCAGCGACTCAAGTATCAGAGAAAAAAAGAGTGGAACAGAAGGCTTGAAGGGGAGACGAAGAAAGAAAAGATCCGTTAAGAAAGGCAGAAGACAGAATAGGAAAAAAGCGGGTTACTATTTGTCTGGGCCCTCACTCCTAACCTTTCTGACATGGGAGACCCTACCAGGAGCATCAATTCCTACCACGTAATGCTTGGCCAGTCAGCAACTTGGCTATACAGGCCTAGAAGCGTTCACGACAACTAACCATCTAGTCGACTATCGATGCCCCCGTCAGCAAAGCCTAGAAGATCACTGGACCACGCAAGCCCTCCGACCACGGCAAGGTTGCAACCCCCGGAGGGATGTTAGCAAGGATGTCCGAATCCAGGAAGTGTCAGGATCATGAACATGATGATGAAAACAGTTGTTTTGAGCAATACTAAGGTTTATGCAAAGTAAAAAACATGGTGTAGATGTTTCAAAAGCAATACAAAGGTTTATACAGTTGAAAAAACATTGTGTCTTCTGACATATAAAAAAAAAGGAAGAAAAAAAAAAGGAAGTACAGTCCCAGTTCGGAATTTGAATGAAAAGAAAACTTGCATCAGTACTGTGGTTCTACTGTAGCTGGAGTTTTTATTTCTCTCTGCCTCAGCCTTGAATGTAGTTTGAGTAATGGTCTTTGGATAATGCGGAGAACATAGTTGTAAGCAAATGCAAAGAGAAAAACATTTGACACAAGCAACGTTACAGTGCAAGTGAACACACAGCTGCCCATCTTTTGACACAGTTATAATCCAAATGAACACTTGCACTCAGCTGACATTCTTTTTGGCACAAACGGTTACAATAATGTAAATGAACATGTACAGTCTGCTGCCAGTCTTTGATTTGGCACTTGCAGCAAAGCAGTTACAATCTAAATGAACACATACAGTCAGCTGCCAATCTTTAATTTGGCACAAGCAAAGCAGTTACAATCTAAATGAACACAAACAGTCAGCTGCCAATCACAATCTAAATGAACACATACAGTCAGCTGCCAATCTTTAATTTGGCACAAGCAAAGCAGTTACAATCTAAATGAACGCATACAGTCAGCTGCCAATCTTTAATTTGGCACAAGCAAAGCAGTTACAATCTAAATGAACACCCGCAGTCAGCTGCCAATCTTTAATTTGGCACAAGCAAAGCAGTTGCTATCTAAATGAACACAGTCAGCTGATATTCTTTGGCTCAGGCAAAGCAGTTACTATCTGAATGAACACACACAGTCAGCTGCCGGTCTTTTGGCACAGGCAAAGCAGTTACAATCTAAATGAATACACACAGCCAGCTGCCAGTCTTTGGCACAAGCAAAGCAGTTGCAATCTAAATGAATACATACTGTCAGCTGCCGGTCTTTTGGCACAGGCAGAGTAGTTGCTATCTGAATGAACACATACAGTCAGACTTTGGAAAGAGAGGGGGTTAGTTACCGCCAAGGACCCAGACAAACAGAATACAGGACTAGACACAATGCATTTCGACCTCGTGCGTCTTCTTCAGGTGAAAACAAATAACCTTTAGGACAATGACAAGAAGAACATGTAGCCACTTAGCTTCGCTTCTCCTGTTCGTCTCCAAAAGGATTTTGGAGAAGCTAAGTGGCTACGTGTTCTTCTTGTCACTGTCCTAAAGGTCATTTGTTTTTGCCTGAAGAAGAAACAAGAGGTCAAAATGCATTGCGTCTAGTCCTGTACTCTGTCCTTGGCAGTAACTAACCCCCTCTCTTTCCAAATTTGGCTTCATTTTCCTCCTTCAGTCACTCTGTTTTGAAACGTACAGTCAGGTGCCAATCTTTTTCAGAAAACACACTGCTGAGAAACCTGTTGTGATGATGTTATACTTGCTATATTATGAAAGCAGAAGAACCGTTTGTGTACATTCAGAATTGGAAACATGATATTAAGTATGATGATTGATATATATATATATATATATATATATATGCATCATTTCTTACAAACTCGCACTTCATGCTTAACCTTCGGTTTCCTGTATTCCATGTAACAGAAGTTGCCTCGACTACTAAGTCTATATTGGAATTTGTGCTGCCCGAATTGGGGTACAGAGTTTGAAAAATTGTAAAAAATAAACTAATGGATAGAAAGACTTCAAATTTTTAGCAAAAATCTATGGACAGCTGAGCTTTGGTTTGCACTTGTTATTTTAGGGGGATGTGAAAATATTTTCATGGCTCAACACTAAACACACCTGATTTTACCTGGAAAACACACCTACGTCAGTGAAATAGATGATAGACAGGCAATATAACACCCATCAACTTTATAGCACGTACCTTTTTGGTGGCAAGTGGTCAGGTTCACCATCTGAAAAGAACTGATGGGTGTTGTGAAGTGTTAGTAGTTATACAGGTAGCTAGGAATATACATGAAATTTTCGTGACGCATTTTATTTACATAGGAAAAAAACAAATTAAAAAAAAATTAACAGGTCAGAATCATACCATATTTACTGAAAATGTGTTGGAGCGCATGCTTTTTGATCTGCATGAGTAAGTTTGTGTCTGAGAAAAAAAAATCCTATGACTGATAACATTTCTAACTATGAGCAGTTGTTAATAGGAAGGAAGAAAGGCAGGCATCACAACACAAAACAACACTCAAAATATTTTTGTTATACTCACCATATGGTTCCAGAAGTAATGAATTATATAATCCAAATGTGATCATACACAAAGAACACAGTCACTGGAAATTTTCTTGCTTTTGAGCGCTTTTGTCATACACAGATCACTGACATGAAATTTTCTTTACGTTGTGCACTGTGTCGCCTACCTCCAAGTCACTGTCACTACTCGCATTCACTCCAACTTCATAGTCAATATCGCAGACCAACTTCATAGTCAATATCGCTGTCTGCAAAGTCTAGATCAGTGTCTGATTCATTCCACTTGTCATTTTCAGTCGGAAACATTCATATTGAACATTTGGTCCACAATCAAGCTCATGTCACTGTCACTGTCAGAGTCCGACATTTCGATCGTAGTCGGAAGTCAATGGGATGACAAAAAAATCGATTAAAAATATAAAAAAGCCAAAAACTGCTGTTTACAAATGGCGTTGGTAAAGGGAGGAAAGACCCAGATAACGACCGGTTTGTCTTATTACTGTGGTGAACCCAAATAAGGGAGGCACACCAAGACGATCAGCCAACTGAGGAACAGGCGGTACAGGGCGAAACAGGAGCCTGACGGGTCGGGCGGAAGGGGGATACAAAGGTTAAGAACTGATTCCATGTCAAGGCCTAGGAGAACAAGAAGTGATGAAACATTTTTGTGTCTGGACCTCTGAAAATTTGTGAGGAACTGAGTTTCTGATCTTGTTCTTGATCTTGTTAGGTTAGAGTATGTATGAAACCCATTATCAAGATATATAATTATATGACATAAATGATAACTGTTCTGACTTTCCATGGCCATCACCAAATGATATGATGAATTCTGTAGTTGATTTGAGTCGGTGTACCGATCATGTTTGTGGCTGAACTCTTAGACTTCCATGTGTATAATTTTGTAAAGCGAGTCAGTCTGTTCAAGATAAAAACACCTGATAATATCCTGTTCTGGTAAGTTGTTCCTAGTTAATTGTTTGGAAAATTTTTGTTTAGATTAATTTTTCTCTTGCTTTTTGTAATGTTTATTATACATTTGCATTTTTACGAAGCCAAGAGTTCGCCAGATGGACAAAACAAAGGAAGCAAGAAATCCCTTGTCCATGGTTACATTTTGCTTTTTTTTTTTTTTTTTTCTCTCCCTAATTTGATGCTGAGAAATCTGTTGATAAAGTTATTCAGTGCAGAAATGATAGAAAGTGATATGGTGTGTGTGCCAAATTAATGTAAATCTCTATTGTTATATGAAACATTTTAATGTAAAGCTTGAAATAAAGATTTTTGTCCCCATAAAGATACTGTTCAAAGATTGGAAACAGGAGCTATGTTGTGTACCATGTTTGATCGTCTTTTGTGTGATTACACCCAGGCTGTCACTTTGTTTTTGGACACACACAAAAAAAAAGCCCATGTGAAAATGAAATTATACTAAATCAGGACTATGGAGAACCAGGAATGATGAAACATTTTTGTGTCTGGACCTCTGAAAATTTGTGAGGAACTGAGTTTCTGATCTGGTTCCTAAGTTTTGTTGCATCAGAGATGCGTGAACAAAACCTTATCTCCAAGACAGTACAATTTGGGCTTTTTGTCAGACAAATTATCAGTGCTTCGGGATTCTGTGTGATAGGTCAGCACCTGAATAGAGGGGGAGAGGGGGGTAGGAGGGTTTCATGTGTCGTCATCTTGACAGAAATGATGGCCTGATCATGTCTAAACCCTTTGAAGTGTGTGCATATTGTAGAGTGAGCACATGTTGACAGTTCCGTCATTAATGTCGTTATGTGGCAGAGTGACATCCCATTGGCCTTTCTGCTTGCTGAAGGGCAGTTGTCCATGAACGATAAATGGAATTGTGTTGTTTTGCAATGTGAATGTGTGCACTGTTTTCCAGGTCAGAGAGTTGTGGTGGTACGATGTGAAGGAATCAACATCTCAGGAAATTTCTACAGAAACAAACGTGAGTAGTGCATGAAAGTGCAGACTGACAAGAGAACAAACAACAAATTATTGCTGTTAAGTTTTTTCCTGCATGTGGCTCACTGACCTGTGCATCTACATACTTGTTTTGTGTATTTTTAGACCACTTCATTATCTGGTAATGTTGTATTCTTTCTTGACTAAAGAAATGGTCAATTTGTGTTGCAGCCGGGCTAGCAACAGCATGAATTGACCATTTTTACACAAATGGATAAATCATCATGAGATAGTGTGCAGATAAATTGATTTGTAGTGCATTTATGTGGAAAAAATTCTCTCTCTCTCAGTTTTTCTCCTTCAGTTTGTTGTTTAGGCATGACAGACAGACCTCTAAGCAATACAAGAGAAGATCGAGAAGAGTGAAAAGTTATAATTTTGGAGTAGTTTAAGTATTGGCCTGCGTAAGCAACTGGTTATCTGGCTACTTGAGGAGTACGCCAAAAGCAAAGTTGGCCCGTATTATGTTCAGAGCTCCAGGATGCTAATGGTATGATGAACCCCACAGCATTAATTAACTGTCTTTTTATTGAGTGTTGGGATAAGTGCTTTCAGGGATGCAATTTTTTTGTTTTGCTTTGATAGCCTTGTTAAGTTGTTACGCCATATGTATATTGTTACTGAAAGGAAACCAGTATGTTTTAAGTCAGAGGTAGTTGGCGATATACTGTGTTTTAAATTAGAGAGATGTTTGTGCTACTTGTTTTGCTGAATGTCAGTTGTATGATTTAGTCTTTGTGAACATGTTGACTTGTATATGCAGCTCCTTTTGATGGTTTCCAGTGATGGTGTTCACTTACCTACATTGTCAGATTATTTTGACGATTACATCCATTCTGAGGAAACACAGAGTAACTGAAATACTTTGTTGATGTCCAGTGAGTGGAGAAAGATGACAGTTGATTGGGAAGACAGTAATCGTCTTAAAAAAATTGTAAATGTGGTATTCCTTGTTGTTACTTAATGTGTGTACATTGGTCAGATGTCAATTAGACCCATGTGTACATGTTGAAGACATTCTTCTGCACCTGTTCTAAGAAAATTAGCAGGTTTCTGTTTCAGTATGTTAGTACATCTGGTCTGAATTCTTGTCAGTAGTGTTTCTTTTTTCAGTGTCATATTTATCTTGAGTTAAAGGCTGGTGGTTCAGGTCAGATTTTAATGGTATCTGTCAGTTTTTCTGAGCAGAAATTACCAGATACTCTATGCCAAAGCTTTCTGGAGTTGCTGTTGGAATGAATTTTTAATAGATACGATTGGTTAGTACATGGAATTTGCAGAGTGTGGTAAGTCATTCCAGAGAACAAGCTATGTAGGGTTGGTGGTTGTGTGATTACAGTGAAGTACTTGGAGTACTTGAAGAAGAGGTGCAATGTGAAGCCAGCCAGAGGGCCCTACCACTTCCGTGCCCCCTCCAAGATGTTCATCCGCGTCGTCAGAGGTAGTGTAACATGACTTGTCATTACTTATTCAAATGTTGTTTTTAACACACACCCCCTTCCCCGCCCCCTCCAAGATGTTCATCCGCATCGTCCAAGGTATTGTAAGATGACTATACAGCGAACTCACTTAGTCACCCCCCCCCTCCCCCGAAGATGTTTATCCGTGTCGTCAGAGGTATTTTGAAAGAACTGTATACTGACAATCACTTAGTGAAATGTTTAAAAACAAACAAAAAACCCCTGCTTCCTCCAAGATGTTCATCCGTGTTGTTAGAGGTATTGTAAAATGACTGTTAGTCCCTTGGTTAAATAGCAGACGACAATTCAGGATCGTGACGATGTTTGTAAAAAAAAAATTTTTGAATAATTTTTTTCATCAACGCAGAAAAATCAAAACTGCAATTTCTTTTTTCAATTTTTACGCAAGTATTGTAGCCTTGAAATAAAATTAACACTCCATGAAAACTCCTTGAATTTTGTTCTTGGTAGTGTGTAGAAACCCTGTGTGTAGACAACAGCTGCATTGTGGGTCGAAGGTGGGTGATGTGAATGGTTAGGAACAGAGGCAGTGTTGATGATGACGTTTCCTTACCTACATTGATTCACCGTGAAATCACACTGGATCTGAAACACTGCTGGAAAGAGAAATGATAGGACAGTCTGTTCAAGCCGGTTGTAGCAAGGTTGAGGGGGGAAATGAATTTGAATCGACTGCCTGGGTGATGCGAGTATTTGGTATGTTAAAGTGGTAAGTACATGGATAGTCTTGATGACCGCCATTTCCGTGACGACATTGATTCACGTAATAATCACTATAGACCTTTTCCGAGTTTCGGTGCAGTATTCCATTCATGTATCGGGGCTTAGTATCCAGTGCTTTTTGTATTTCTTACATGCTATGAAATTGCCAAATAAGTTTTATGAAATTAGGCTAAGGGTAGTGACATGCAACAACCTGTATGCCACTGAACATGTCTCTTCATCACCAGTATCAAATGACTAGCTGATGCGACAGCTTGAAAGTTGATGAAAGTTGGCAGTGTTCCATTGGGTATGTGCTCTCCTTGGTGGAATACAGCGCATTGCTTTTTGAAAATAAAAGTTCTTCTTTTTGTTTGTCATTGGTATTGAACAAAAGTTTTTTTAGCACAACCACAACAAACTATATGTACCACAGACAAAGACCAAGCACAACTAGATTTATTGGCAGGATAAAGACAGTGATTTATTTAAAAGGTTTTTTTTTTCTTTTGGCTGAATTTGCTATGCCTTACTATCCTCTCCCCCCCTCCCCCCCCCCCCCCCCCTTTCCCAAAATCATGTTTAAATGTTTAAAGACATTTGTTTTAATGCCTTGTTAATTTTGTGCTAGGTAAGTGATATGTTTTGGACTTGGGTGGATGATGTGAATGATTGGTAAAGGACAGTGGCAGTGTATGCTGTGTTAGCGCTAGATGTCATGTATTTTGGGCTTTGGCTGGATGATGTGAATGATTGGTAAAGAACAGTGGCAGTGTTGATGATGACATTCCTTACCTACATTGATTCATGCATGAAATCATGTCTTGGCCTGAAATACTGCTGGGGAAAAAATATGAAAAATTTAGGGGGGACAAATTGGACTAAGAATGTCTTTATTATATATATCCACTGTTTAAAGTGGAGTATTAGATTGCTGCTTTTGAAATTACAGACCTGTTTATCTATATGATTTTATTGTATTTTGCATGGATTTGGAAAAAAATATGAAGGGGGGTGGTGGGAGTCCTGGCAGGGGGGCTTTGAGTAGTAAGAGTGACAACTCTTGCTAACTTCTGTGATCAAAACCACATCGGGCTGTGTCTGCTTCTTTCACAACATGCCCTGAAAGATGATTTAAAAAAAAAAAAGGGGGGGGGGGGTTGGAGGAGGGGAAGAGAGCATGAATTTATACCAAAGTTTGCTGATAAATCTGGTTTTGAAGTGATTTTTGTTTTAAAAAAAAATGCCGTGCAAGTTCAGGTGGTTACAATCCAATAGTATCTCTACTGTGTGGCAAGTGAAAATGTAATAGATGCCACCCTCCTCAAATATTTGGGGAAAAAGATTCCACACTACCCACCTCCATGCCCCCACTCCCCAGCTTTTCTAAAAATTTGAGTGGGGCCCATTAACTCTGTTGGTTAGAGCGCCCTGCTGCTAACGGACAGGTTGTGGATTCAACCCCCATGTGGGCCATGTGAACTTTTGATAAAGACACAGCCAGTTTTAGGTAGTTAACCCAACGTCCTACCAGCATGTTGGGCAAATGCATAGGTCAGGCATCTTCTAAGTCGTAGCCATGAGACCCTCTTCTTAAATTCTCTAATCATGGACAGTGTTGTCTGAAAACTTGGCGGATGTAGTGTAACGTATATGGACTTGTTAACTGGCATTGACACCTCTTTGATGAAACTGAAAATATGAAAATTTGAAGTCTTGTACACACTCTTTGTGGAAAATGTCCTCATGTTTGTTCAGAAGTAGAGCAATAGTTCTAGGGTACACAGGTCTGAAGTCATTAATAGGAGACATTAGTTCCATACTAACAGTAACACTGGTGTCTCCTTAATCTCTTACCAGTCTTTATATTTCAGCAATTTACATAAATTGCATGTTGGTAAAATAATTCTTAAGTTAATAGAATGCAATGCAATAAGCCCCATCTTATTTGAAGAGAAACGAATGTAGTTTCATATAAAATCGGTCATAACCAGGAAAATGTGTGGCTTCTTTTCAAGTTTTCTTTTGCAAATCTTGAATATCATGAATTGGAAGCTGACCGTAAGTTTATTCAATTGACCAGTTTGATTCTGATTAGTTGGTTTGGTTGTAAGGAAAGTGGGTTTTTCCTTTTAATGCGCATATTGAGTAGACTTTGGACTAGACTTTGGTCAGGACCATGTGTAGAAAATGTGACAGGGATTTCTCCGAGTCCCCAAGACAAGGCATAGTAATTTTACCTGTGAAATCCACATGCTGGCCCAGTTTGCGCAATGATGATTTTGTTCCACACTGGATTGACATCGCAGTGAAAACACCAGAACATGCACTACCATCTGAGCCAAACTGGGCACAGCCAAACTTTCAAGAGCCGACTTCTGTTTTTCACTGACTTCTGACCCCTTTTCTCTTTGTGCTCATCGCCCAAATTTGGGGAAAGCAGGAGGCAAAAGCTGGTTCACTGAAAATTAAAAGCGTTTTCGTATTGAACAGATTAACAGATCATCGATTTATGTCGGACAGCCTTTTAATTTGGGAAGGGAAAAAATCCACCACCCCAACGCCTCCATACCTGAATGTTTGCGTGTTAATGTTTGGATGCATGAAGGAAAATACCAGAATATAAATGTGAGAGGAATTTTTTTTTTTTTTTTTTTTTTTTTTTTTTGTAAGTCGTCGGTTGCACACACAATCCATTTTATGTTTAGACCACAAAGGATTCTTTTTTGTCCCGTTGTAGGTGCAGAAACCAGAACATACTAAATACAAAGATGATGGTTGGTTGTAGTCATCTCATGCACTGAAAAGCCATGATGTGCCTAGAACAAAGCCTGACGGCGGTGTGACTGGTTGCAGGCATGCTGCCCCACAAGACGGCGCGAGGCAAGGAGGCCATGGAACGCCTCAAGACCTTCGAGGGAATCCCTCCCCCCTACGACAAGCAGAAGCGCATGGTGGTGCCCTCTGCCCTCAAAGTGCTTCGTCTGGGACAGACCCGCAAGGTCAGTGGAGAACCCCAACCCCCCCCCCCCCCCCCCCCCCCCCCCCTTCATATAGGGGGATATTGGCAGGGTTGTTGCATGATGTCATGGTCTAATTTTACCTGCTGTCATGCCAGGTTCCATTGAAATGACTGACTGCAAGCAGTACCAGGAGTTGTCAACCAGGTGTCGGTGATTTTACCTGCTATGATGCCAGGTTCAGTTAAAATTAAATTGACTGACTGCATGCAGTGCAGAGAGGTGTCGAGCAGGAGTCGGTGATGACTTTCTCACAGCGCATTGACAGCTCATGAAACCATTTGTGGTCTGAGACTTCTGCTGCCTCTCACTGATCTCTTTTAACTCTCTTGACAAGCGTGCGCCTGCTAGCGCCCGACCGGAAATCACACTGCCAAAAGGCTGAGCGCCTGCTAGCGCCCGGTAAAACACGTGGCAACAATGGGCGCCGCCATATTTCTCGTAGAAAGGAAAGTCTTGCGAGAACGTGACTTCGTTTTTCCTGTAGCGATTCACTTCCGTTTGCAAAAAACCGCGAGTTGATACGTGCTGTAGTTCTCGAGTTGTGAATTTTTAAAGTTTTGTGGTCGAAATTCTGTTTTTTACCATGGCTAACCTTGATTTCTGCCGTTCTATGATGGGATTTAGTGATGAAGATACTGTGATTTGTAGGATTTACGGCATAAGACTTAGTGAAAGTGCTGGGTGATGAAGCTTATAGTGACCTAGATTTTGACTGGGATGAGGTTTCAGATATGATGAACAACGATTCAGAAGAAAGTTCTGAAGAAGATTTTTTCTTTTCCCGAGTAAATGGCTCATGTGACATTCTTCAAACTTATGATATAGCAACATACATATATTCGTAGGAATTAAAAAATTATTTTAATTTCATTATTTCCTTTCCGCTCTTTTAAATTAATTTTTAAATTGGGTAACCATGTTCAAATTACGGAGTTACTTATATTGCCGTAGGTTTTCGGCGTAACTAAGCGCAAGTAAGTGCATACTGAAGACGGTTAAGTTTAACAACGTTCTTCAGGGGGCAGCCCCCCTACCCCCACCCCAGCTCTCTGGCATAAGCATAAATTACAACATAATTTGTGGACGAATTCATCCAAGGAATTTGAAAATGTTGAAGTAAAAAAAAAAAAAAAATTGTAAATTGAGCTTTTTTTTTCCTTTTCACCTTTTCCTTTTGCAAGACAAAGACAGAAAAGGACTGATCAAGCACACATTATACGGGATGCTTGTTAGTGGATATTTATTGTGACCTTGGACCCGTTCTTTTCGTTTTAAATGTATCTCAGGACCCCATTTTGAAAAACTATTTCTTTTAATTCCTTACACCCCCCCCCCCCCCACCCCCCCCCCCCCCTTCTAATACGTGAAAGATGCAGGGATGCAAGAAGTGAGGAGGGAGCCCAAGGGCAGAGTTTTGTTTCACCTTTCTGCTTCCTACCTTTAGGATGCTTTGGTTTGGTGAACGAGGAACATATTAACATTATAAATGTGAACAGAACTCATTGATAGGAGAGGACAGAAATTTATCACATAAGGGTGCACGGTGACCGTCTGTAACATTAGATCAAATTGCTCTGAAAAGCTGGCTAGTGAATAGAAAGCAAAGCAGGTTATCTTTTGGATGTAAGTTTTTTTTGTTTTTTTTTTGTATTGGATTTTGCATCATTATTGTATATTTGCAGGATTGCATTTTCCTACGCTTGTCAATATCGGTTCTTAATCTTAATTTGATGAATGTATGAACTAAGAAGAAATATCTTGGAGAACAAGAAGTGATGAAACATTTTTGTGTCTGGACCTCTGATAATTTGTGAGGAACTGAGTTTCTGATCTGGTTCATCCATTGATGATGTGGAGTGATACTGTTGCTTGATAAGGTTGCATAATGAAATCCTGTTTTGCTCACCTTTTCAGTTATTCAGAATGTGTTGTCAGAAATCATTCAGTTTTGTAAAGAATGCATTTCCCAAGATGATAAACTAGCAGCTCCTGTTTCAAAAAAAAAAAAAAAAAAAAAAAAAAAAGAGGGGGGGGGAGAGATCAGGAACCTGGTTGGGGAAATGGTAGTGAAATACAGTGGTTGATTGAACACATTAACTCCGGTGATTAGAAAGACCTACATTATAAAGTTTTTGCAGCGTACAAGTGAGCGCTTATCAGTCTTGTTGAAGCTGAACCTAATTTACTCAGTATGTGGATAGAATGGGTTTGTGAGTGCTGTAATAGTTTCACCCTCTCTGTCGACGTGTTGGGAGTGAAGAAGAGTCTGATAGAGACCAGTTTCTTTTTTTTACCACAATTTGTGCATTTCCTGAAGAATGGTCAGCAATATGAGAGAAAAGAGTTGACAATATGAAGAAAAATGTTCAAGGAACAAACAAATATTTGTACTGTCCACGGAGGTGCATGTGATGGAAGCTCAATGATTATTGTATAAAGTATAGTGGTCTGAGCGAATGATGCTGATGTACCTCTGATATAAGGCAAGAGTTAGTCTTGATAGAGAGAGTTTCCTCTGGCCTGTATTGTTGTTCTGCATCTTGTTTAATAAGACAAAGGTTTAGTTTGACTAAGTAGATTCCTCTGCTTATTGTGTACAGCACTTGTATGTAATAAGGACAAGAGGGTTTAGTTTGACTAAGTACATAATGAGCACTGCACGTGCTGTGCTGAACAGAGGAGTTATCCCCTTACCTTGGTGGTGACGAGTGTAGCGAAGACTGAACAAGTCATCCTGAACAAATGGTGATTTTCCCCCTTTTTTGACGGTGACATAGCCATGTGCATCGAATCGGTCAGATTGTCAGTCAGTTTACTCCTGAATGTAAAAGGGGATATGGAGTCGGTCACATGCTTTACAATTGTCTTCACCTCTGTCCATGGGGAATGGATGTCTAACATCCTTTTGTGCTTCATACTCTTCATGTCTGTGAATGTCTTCTCTTGTGGACAGTCATTACAAGTTGCTGAGGCAGTGGATTCAAAGGTGTGAACACTTTTCTGCTCAGAATCCTGGTAGATTCATGTAATACTTGTAAATGTGGAGTTGAGAGAAGTTGACACCTGAGTAGAACCGATACAGTTGCCATAAAATTAAAAAAAAAACAACCTGATAATTGTCATACTTGCGAATAGAATTTGCATGTGTCATTGCTACTGTTTTTTTTCAATAACATTGCGACTGTTGTCCAGCCAATATGAGCATACTGTTAAGTATTGTTGCCCTTGATTGAAATGCCTTGTGTTTAGAGGTGGAATTTTCATAAATGATACAGTTTGCTTTGCGATGGAGACGGGGGCAGAACAGCAGTCGCTGATGACTTTCTCACAGCGCATTGACATCACATGAAACTGTTTCAGGTCTGAGACTTGCTGGCAGTTACTCCCCCTGACAGATCTCTTCTTTCATAGGGTGTACACATTTTGATGAGAATATTTGAATTGCTAAGCCTCTTGTTGTCAGAAGATAGTGAATTAAATTGATAAAATAATGAGGTTTTTGTTCTCTTTTTGTCAGATTTTTAGAAAAAGACTGAGCTAGACATTATTGCATTTTAACTACTTACTTTTTCTCTCACTTTGTGTTATTATTTTTATCATACATTTGCTTACATTTTGCCAGTTTTCTAGACAGCAGAAAAGCTTAGATACTTTCTCAGCTTCAGCTATCCATCTTCCTCTCGAGCGGAGTATAACTCGATCGATTTGTCACTTCTAGTTTCCACTAATCTGCTTCATATTTCCTCAAATTGCGTTGGTCTTCTTTAGTTTTGGGATATTTTTTCTCAAACTCTTCAGTGCTTTCTTCTAGTTGCTTTTCCTGTTTTGCTTCTTTCTGTTTTGTTTTTGTTTTTTTTGCTGTGGAATATGCAGATATTTTTAAAAAATCTCACTTTCATGAGTGAAACATCTTTGAGATGGAAATGGAGACAGCAGCAATCAGTGATGACTTTCTCACAGCGCATTGACATAACATGAAACCATTTCAGGTCTGAGACTTGCTGACAGTTGCTCGCCACTGATCCATATCTTCTTTCACAGGGTGTACACATTTCAATGAGGATATGTAAACTGCTAGGCCTGTTGTCAAAAGATTGTGAATTGAGTTGATAAGATAGTGAGGTTTTGTTCTATTTTTGTTGGGTTTTTTTTTTCTTTCTTTCTTTTTGTCTGTCATGTGAATAGTGGCTGAGCTGTGTAATAGGCAAAACACTGCCAAAAAGCATTAGATTTTGTTCATTTTTTGTGTGTGCATGGTTTGATAGCAAAATGATTTGGAAGTCAGGTTTAGATTAACTTTGGATTATTTTGTCTGAGTGCAGTGATGTTTAAAAACATAATGCCGTAGATATGTTAATTTTGATGAAATAGTTGGTTTGCAGGTGAATATTTCTGTACATTATTTATCTTCTTGACCGTAGGCACACATATCCACTTGTGCAGTATACACATAATACGTGCAAACATGCACAATTACCAAGAGACTTGATGTCACAAGACCTGGTGGTTGTTGTGACTACACTGATAGCTCTGCCATCATATTGGCGTGTCGCCCCCAGTTTGTGCTGTGATGATTTTGTTCCACTGTGGATTGACCATCGTGTGAAAACACATCAACATGCACTACCATCTGAGCCAAACTGGGCAACACTGCCACTTACTGTGACAACAGTTTTTCTCATCCTCTGTCATGAGTGTAGGATCATGAATGAAATGAAATCTGTTCTAATTATGTTGTCATTTGAAATCACAGGGGGGGGGGGGGGGGGGCAAGAGAGAGGTCTCTGTTTTAAAACTTCGAGCATAAATGAATTCACTGTATAAGCATATTAGACTGTGAACAAAACTATTGTCAAGCCAGCAACCAGATAGTGTAGGTGCTCAGTTTGTTTGTTTTTCGCCAGTCAGCAGTGTTCCTCATCTTATAATGAATGTTACTGAGATTTACCGACAGCGGCTGAGGGTAGGATTCAGTAAAGCTTGTATGGAACATTGTTGACAACCACTCTCTCTGATGAAAGTCATGTGCTTCTTCATTAAGGTGGAGTTGATATATTGCACCTTTCCTGTTTGAAAGAAGTTGTTTAAAGGAGATGTGTGTGATGGAAGCTCAATGATTATTGTATAAAGTAGTGGTCTGATGATGCTGATGACCACTGATAAGGCAGACTATGAGAGTTTCCTCTTGACTAGATCATTTTTGTGCTTCTGTTGGAAGGACAGGCATGCAATAATGTAACGACGAAAGGGGAAATGCTGACTGCTTTAAACATATTTTGATGGCTAGGGGGAGGACAGGGTTTGTCGTTAAGTTTGTTTTGTTTTGTTTGTGATAATCTGGTGTGTTGAGTACGTTTAACCTTAAGTTTTTACTTGCATTTCTCCATAGTTGAAGCAGATATTTCTTTCTATGTTAGAAGCTGTTTTCAGTTGATAGAGGTGGTGGTTTTATAAGTGGAGATAACATGTATTTTAATCAAAGAGATGAAGCAGTTCTGTATTCCAATACTGGAAACTCGATGATTAATAAAATAAAGTAGTGGTCTGACACCATTGTGATGACTACTGATATGGCAGACTATGAGAGTTTCCTGCAACGTAGGTATATTGTGTTACGTCATTTTGTCAGTGGCATGGACTGTAACCAAGGGGCACCCTAATTTAGATATCAGAATCATCAAAATGGTGACACTGTTCTGTGGTTGTTACAGTCTCCGTAGGCGTCATACAGTATCTTTCCATTTTCTTTTGTTGTCAGAAGCTGTGGATCGTCCTGTGCTGTTGATCATGCCCCTGTCACCTTGTTTGTATTTCAAATGGATGTTGTTATGGTTTATATAATACTCTTGCTTGAGTCCTTGTGAAAATGGCTGGACTCGAGAGTCCCATGGTGAGGGATGAAGACTGATTCTCATGTTACAGGGTACAGCTCAGTATTGTCACATTAGTGCATACATCTGATATTTCTTTGTCTATCATGAACTTTTTTTTTTTCCATTTCCCTCTAATGACCGGAGAACAGTCTGCCCATTCTTCCGTAGCCCACCCTGATTGCATGGATGAAAGCCAAACGCACACATCCCTGTCCCTTACATATATATTCATGCACATATTTAGAGGGGGAGGGGAGGGGGGAGGCAGTAAAATGCAGAATGACTTGTTGGAAAAGCAGCAGTGCATGGTATAATTGGAATCTGTGGTACAGTTTGTGCAGTGATGATTTTACCCCAATGTGGATTGATTGCTCCTGAAAATACCTTCACATGCACTACCATCTGAGCCAGACTGCCACCAGTACATGGGGGTAGGGAGGAGGTTTGGAGAGGTTGGTCAGGCTGCCAGACTGCACCTGTTTCCAGCTTTCTGTAGTGAACTTGGGTTATTACTCCAGTCAGCATCCTCTGAAACAGGGATTTGAACAATAAATGACAATGCTTCTTTCCCCTTTGTAGAGGTCTTTTTGGGATACATGTTACTAAGAAAGGTCAGTGGCTTTTAAACTGGGTCCCATTTTAGTCATCTATATTTGCAACTTTAGACAGTCTGTAAGGGAACTTAGTTTCAAAGAGAGGTGAGTAGCAGTTGTCGCTTTGGGTTGTGTTAGTAGGTATGAACGAAACTTGCTCACAGTTACTCTTTGAATTGCAAAGAGTAGGTATGAACGAAACTTGCTCACAGTTACTCTTTGAATTGCAAAGAGTAGGTATGAACGAAACTTGCTCACAGTTACTCTTTGAATTGCAAAGAGTAGGTATGAACGAAACGTGCTCACAGTTACACATTGAATTGTAACGAGTAGGTCTGAACGAAACTTGCTCACAGTTACACATTGAATTGTAACGAGTAGGTCTGAACGAAACTTGCTCACAGTTACACATTGAATTGTAACGAGTAGGTATGAACGAAACTTGCTCACAGTTACACATTGAATTGCAAAGAGAAGGTCTGAACGAAACTTGTTCACAGTTACCTTGATCAGAGTAGTATGATGAAATCTGCTCACAGTTACCCTTGAATTGAGAGTGTATGAATGAAATCTGCTCACAGTTACCCTTTGAATTGCAGAGTAGGTATGAATGAAATCTGCTCACAGTTAACCTTTGACTTGCCTTTACATCACAGTTTGTGGGTTTGTGTTTATATTGCCCTGCTCTGTTATTGCTCTCAGAATTTCGTTAACTGTCTTCCACAAATACAAGGAGACTGGAACAGAGGTTTGGTTTGGCGTTTGTGATTCAGTGATAATATACTTGAGATGTGTAGAAGATTGTGTGTAGAGCTTCACATTGACTTGAGGTAATTTGTTGAATGATACTTTGGTGTACACTGCACATGATGCGTTGAGGAAGCCTGATACTGTTTGCGCAGACCTAAGTTGTGTTGGCACTTTGTGTGGGCAGTACTGCTCCCTGAACCGTCTGGCCCACGAGGTCGGCTGGAAGTACCAGAAGGTGATCGGCACACTGGAGGCACGGCGGAAGGTGAAGTCCAAGCAGTTCTTTGAGCGCAAACGCAAGCTGCAGGTGAGTGGGGGCCTGGGAGGAGGGGGGGGGGACTCTTGACACAGGGCTGGTGGTTCCCAGTGATGCCATTATCACTTACCTACATTGTCTGACTGCACAGTGAAGGAGATGCTATGTCTGAGGGAACACAGGCCTCTGGTTATAGTGGGGTGAGTGTGAAGCCGGTTGTCGCTGCTGTCTTCACTATTATTGTTGACAGTAGGGGAAAAGGATAGAGAGGAACAAATGAGGGGTAGTATTCCCAGTGCTTGCAGGCATTGGTGAGATTCAACATTTGAGTGACGTGTCTGTAAGGTCTGGTGACAGGAATGAAGAAGATCGTGTTTGGTCAGTTGTGAACAAATGTCAAGATCGGCAGCATGGTCAGCTGGGTGGTGGAGTTGGTGGTGTTTGCCCTCTGCTCCAAAGTGAAGCTTTTCCATGTTCCATGAATAGTTTGTAGGAATGTGACTTGTGTGAGCTGAAAATTGGTCTCCATCCACGATTATTGACATTCTCAAGAGATGCAGTGCTGTGTTGTGACAACTGAAAGCTTCAAAGTAACAAAAAATGGACATAGAAATTAAGCCACATGCCAGCTGTAGGTAAATTCTAATTCTAGTCCTGAGAAAAAGATGAGGGTCCATAAAGTTCCCATGGTCTCTGCTCATCTGTCTGGAATTTGATTGGATAATGCACAGATCCCTGCATTGTTTTGGATTTGATTGGATGGTTGCAGGGGTCCCTGTAATTTACTGGACTTGTTTAAAAAAATTGAGGAGTTTTACATTTCGATCCATTCATAATTTGTATCATTTTGTGGACAGCTCAGCCAATCAGATGATGGTGGTGTGAAGGTAACAGTATTAGGAGGTGATGTTTGTCGTACAGTATTCTGGTAAAAACTCCCCACACAGTCCCATTTTTTGTATCATGGAGGAAGGGGAGAGAGCAGCAAATGTCGACAAATCCTATGGTTCCCAGTGATGTCATTATCACTTACCTACATTGTCTGAATGTACTGTGAAGGAGATTCTATGTCTGAGGGAACACCAGCTTTCAGTTACTTCATCAGTATTTTCATAAAATAAATAGATGTTTAACAAGTCTGCTGAAGTTAGTTTGGAAGGCATTTATACATTTGCTGTGTGGAGAACAAAAAGAGGAAAGCACAGAAATAAGGACTACACACACTTGTGTAGAATGCCTTCTGGTAGACACCTGGGAGAGGAGCTGCACTGAAGGGTTATGTTCCTTGTTGGTGTGGTAAGGGGGGGGGGTGGAGGGGTGGGGCGACTGGAGAGTTGCCAGGTTTCCTTGATCTTGATTTAGTTGGAAGTGTGTCCGTTTTGAAAGCTGGTCCTTGGTTTATGCAGTTGCTCATTTTGTGGGCAGAAAAAAAAGTATTAAAAGAGTTACTTGATTCTAAAGACCAAACGAAACCACAAAAAAGCTGTTGTGAATATCTCATTAGTTCTGTTGATCACAGCGTGAATTACTATGTGTAAACGAAAACTGAAAATGGTTGCGCAGTGTTGTAACGCAAGTGTATGACATGACATGAAATTTTTCGTGTGTGTTCTTGAGTGACTTGTCCAAAGTGACGCCTAGATGAGTGTTTTGATGCTGGAAGAGGGTTGGAAACTTGTGATGCCTGTCAGTCCTGTGGTTCCCAGTGATGCCATTATCACTTACCTACATTGTCTGAAAGTACAGTGAAGGATATACCATGTCTGAGGGAACGTCAGTCTGTAGACATGCAGCTGTCATGTTCAGAGAAACTGTTCATGATGACTCTGTGTGTGTGTCAGTGTGTGTGTGTGTGTGTGTGTGTGTGAGTGAAAGAGAGAGAGAGAGAATGCAGTCAAAGTATGAAAAAGCACACTGATCGCTTCAGGAATGTATGCTGGGGGAGGGAAGAGTGGTGAAGTCAACAGAGTATGAAAACACTCTGATAACTTGAGGAATGTATGCTGGGGGCGGAAGAGGAAAGGGGGATGGGACGATGAAGTCAACAAAGTATGAAAAAAGCATGCTGATAAACTGAAGAATGTGTGTGTGTGTTGGGGGGGGGGGGGGTCAACAAACTGAAAAAGTACGCTTACTTGAGGAATGAAGGAGTGGGAGTTGACGATGAAGTCGAAGTATGACAAGGCACACTGATGATAACTTGAGGAATGCCTGCTTGTGTTTCAGCAACTGCGTGAGCAGGCCAAGAAGAATGTGGCCCCCAAGGTCGAGAAGTACCAACAGATCATCTCCAGCTGCGGCTACTGAACACCACTGTACTCTTGTCTCTGTGAACAATAAATTTGTGACAGGAACATGTCAGTGCTGTGTCAAATGTTGAATGTATGGGTGTTGTCCATCTGTGTGTGGGCAGTAAATATGATGTCGTGTGTGCTCAACATGGCATCATGGACATAAGTATGTCTGACAAAGTTTTAACCTTTACCAGCTGTGTCATACAAGAAAGTGTGACGGGATTTCTTTCCCACGAGCCGCAGCACCCAAAACTGTGTGACAGACAGACAGTACATTCTGCCGTGTCACATTCTACCGTGTGACTGGAACATAAAAAATTCCTACCCTTTCCATAAAATAATCCAAGGGAAATAAGGTCTGTAACTAGTCTTGGGGATGTTGTAGCGAGTAGCAGACCTTACTTTCAGTGCACTATCGTGAACTTGGCTGACCCCAGCAGCTTTGGAACAAAGGAACTGACGGCACTGGGCTTTGCCGCTAAGTGCGCGCGAAAAAATGTCGGTCAGACGAAGGGGTGGAGCGATTTCTCGCTCAATGAAGCGCTTGAAATCATATTACAAAGTGGATCTGGTGATGAGGGGAGTGATAGAGAGATAAAAAAAAAACTATGAAAGATAAGAGGAAAGTGAATTATTTGAAGATGCAGCCATCCCTTCTTCTGATTTGGTGTTGTAACAGAACAAATAGAATGTAAACAAAGAATTTTTTTTTTACTTGTCAGACATGTTTTTCAACACACAGTCGTGTCTACATATTGAAAGTGAATGATTCAAAATTACTATGTTCGATTAGTTGAGTGTTTGTTCTTTCCTATGACACCTAACACAACACTGTCAGTTGTCTAGCTACTGTAAAAATTAATTAAAAAGTGGCGAAATATGCACGTTGGCAGGGACTGAGCACCATGCGCGAGCGTGCGGCAGCAGGGAGTTGTGCTGCATGTGCCGCTCTCGGCTAGATAGTATTAAGCATGGCTGGATTCGCAGGTTGTGTAGAATATTGGTAATACTTTATAGATGGCTGATCACCGTCAGTTGAAAGTGTTCACGTTTAGAGTATTCTGCTGGTCACTTCTCTATCATGCTTTTCAAATGGAGCATAATATTGAGAAATAAATGCTGAAGGGTTTGAATGGAGTTTTGGAAATTTGTAAAAGTTCCTAAATTCGTTTAACATTTTTGCAGAGTTGGAAAAATACGGCATTTTGCAACATCACAAAGGCTGTGGGAGAGTAGGGTTTTGAAAAAGAAAAAGCTTCCAGCGACATCGTCATTCATCTTCTGACTTGTGTCAGTTGATATTAGACTTCTCAGCAAATGATCTTGTTCGTGTTTATTGCAAGATTCTGATACTCACGGGCGATGACCTTTTCAAAACGTTCTTCACCGTCACGCTTCACGATAGAGTTTGAATCTGAAAATATACATTGTTTGCATCCAAAACTGCTCAAGTGTGTGTTCAGACATAGCTGGCTCTGAAAAGAAAAGTATTATGACTGGTTTGTCAGAGATTCGTTGTCAGTTGGAAAAAAGGTTTGCTGTGTATAAAATATCCCATGTTTTTTACGCAGGCAAAGCAGCACGCGGCAGCCGTATGCACCTTTTATTCATAGATAACAGAAATCTGATTAGAGAAGAGTTTGTCGGTCAACCAGGATCCAGCATGTGTGCATATTGAGGCAACTTTGAAGTGTTCACACACACACACACACACACACACACACACACACACACAGAGACTCCTATTTGAACCCTGGATGTGCATGTATGTGGGTGCACTCATACTTCAGTATGTGTTTGTGTGTGTGTGTGTTCAGGTGTATCTTGGTCCTTGTGACGGGTTTAGTTTTATAAGCTGGGAATGCAAACCACAGACTGTTGTAAAAATGCACTGTAAGGAAAGCGACACTGTCTGCACTAGAACAAGACCCTGTGTGGAAGAATACCGACTTCTCCATCAACCAGGCTCCTGCGCACCCAGGTTGCAGTAACGTCCTGTAGCATGTACAGCTAGACATGGATCCTTGCAGGCAGTCTGGAGAGAATGCCATGCAAGTGAGGTGTGGCTACTAAAACATCGCCACCATTAAACAGGTGTGTCCTATCTCCAAGACACATCAGACCAAATGAAAATTCACTGACCTCGGTGAAGAAAAGACTGCCACATTAGTGTAGCCCTAGAATTGATTGATCCAACTGTCTTGCTAAAACATTACTCCAGGGACCTGTTGAATGGGGGAGATGGTGGGTGAGAGCGAAATAAAGGATGGATCGAGAGCATTTCAGTCTGGACAGAGAACAAGACCTCACCTTTGGCACTCTGTGCTAAAGTGGGGAAAACTGTTCTAAAGTGTGACATGCACAATGACCCCCCCTGGACATAGAGAGAAGGAGGCCGCAGACTTTCAGTATGATTTCAAACATGATGCACTGCCTACTTGATAAGATGAACATTTTCGTATTTCTTCCTCTAAAGACGAACATTTTCATATTTCTTCCTCTCTTCGCCAATGCATGTACTCGCACATGTATAGGCTCCCACAGAACTGGCATATACACATTATGTGTGCATGTCCCCCTGTTCTTGTTTGTGAGTGTGTATAGTGGTTTGGATGCAATGTATTGTGCGCGACCGTATCTTTAAGTGAAGGTTTAAATGTGACATTTCATTCGAAATAATATTGCAAAGCTTCCATGAATGTATACCGTACCCACTCAACCCATATGCAGATGCATGCATGCACAAACCCCCACACACAGGCATAAGCGTTTTCTTTTTTTCTAACCATATTTTAAATTCAGCCCGCAAATAACCATGTCAAAATTATGTTTATGTAATCATTTGACTGAGAAAATAATACAGAATTGAACTTTTCTTTCATGACATTGAGGAGGGGGGGGAGTTCAATGAAAATTCTCGGACTCCTCAACAGTATGGCAGCACTAAGTTACAAAATAAAAAGCAAATAAAAATGTTAGTTTCAAAGTGAAGTGACTGCAGGTGGTGATTGAAACAAAAGAGGAAATGTTATTCCGTCGGACGAAAGGGACAAATAAAATGAGACAAAACACATTTCGACCTCTTTGGTCGTCTTCAGGCAAGATAAACAACATTCAGGACAATGAAAACGAAGAATGAGCAATCACTTGTCTCCACAAAAAGCGCCCAATTCATCTTCAGCGATAACAAATGGCAAGGAAGCCAGGAGGGGAGCGGCGACAGGTGAGTTATCAGCAAGTTCGGAGTCACGGGGATTATTGACTTGCTTCCACTTCATCTGCCCTTGTTCATCTGTCTTTGTTCATCTTCTTCTCGCATTATCCAACCAACACATTCCCTCTTCACTCAAACTGGGGGGGGGGGGGGGGGGGGGGGGGGGGGGGGGGGGGGGGATCGCTCTATGAAGCTCCATAGCAACACACACACGCACGCACACACAAAATCTTCACATATCACAAAAATACATTGCCATTCACAAATAATTTAATATACACCACTTCTTCAATCATTGGAATCAGTGGAGAACTAGCTCATCTCAATTTTTCATGTAACTTGTACGTTTTGACCGATTTGTAAAATCCTTCATCCCCGCCTCGCTGCTTTGTTTAATACTAACCTGTGTTTAAACATGACATGTAGGTTTGCTTGGTGCGAGTTCATATACGTGGACAGAGGAGTGAACAGTGGTGAAGGTTCTCTCTCTCTCTCTCTCTCTCTCTCTCTCTCTCTCTTCTACACTCTCACCATAACACAAAACACACACACATATATTTATATATTTCATGTGTGCTGGCACCGTCCAACAGAAGAGGCAAGCAGATGAAGAAATATGGTTTTGAAGTAAGTTGTCAACATGCCCATAGCCAGAGCTCATATTTATTCATCAGTTTTCATCTATGAAAGATTTATTAAGAACTCCTGTGTGTGTGTGTGTGTGCGTGTGTGTGTGTGTGTGTGTGTGATTTGTATTAGCTTTAATGGAGCCATTGAATTGTACAGGAGTACCAAAGAATCCTTTAATAGGCGAAAGCTCGACAAATAAAAATCAAAATAATTTTTATGCGGGTATGTTGATGACTAACTGTTTCCTCCTCTCTCTCTCTCTCTCTCTCTCTCTCTCTCTCTCTCTCTTCTCTCTGGGATCACTTAGCAAAACAAAGCGTGTTTTGAATCGCTCCACAAAATATCAGTTTTTCGTTTAATGACTTTACGTCAATGTTATTTACAGCAGTTGCCTGTATTCCATTGTCAGGTGTGAAATCATGCCAGCCTGTCCACTAGTTTTTCAGGACTGTGTATGGAACATTGGTGACAGGTTTGATTCACTTTTTGTAAGCAGGTGTTCTGGAGACAATAGAGTGGTTCTGAAGACAGCGAACAGGTGTGCTGGAGACAATAGAGTGTTTGAAGACAGCGAACAGGTGTTCTGGAGACAATAGAGTGGTTTGAAGACAGCGAACAGGTGTTCTGGAGACAATAGAGTGGTTTGAAGACAGCGAACAGGTGTGCTGGAGACAATAGAGTGGTTTGAAGACAGCGAACAGGTGTGCTGGAGACGATAGAGTGGTTTGAAGACAGGGAACAGGTGTGCTGGAGACGATAGAGTGGTTTGAAGACAGCGAACAGGTGTGCTGGAGACAATAGAGTCGTTTAAAGACAGGGAACAGGTGTGCTGGAGACAATAGAGTGGTTTGAAGACAGGGAACAGGTATGCTATAGACAATAGAGTCGTTTGAAGACAGGGAACAGGTGTGCTATAGACAATAGAGTCGTTTGAAGACAGGGAACAGGTGTGCTATAGACAATAGAGTCGTTTGAAGACAGGGAACAGGTGTGCTATAGACAATAGAGTGGTTTGAAGACAGGGAACAGGTATGCTATAGACAATAGAGTGTTTGAAGACAGGGAACAGGTGTGCTATAGACAATAGAGTGGTTTGAAGACAGGGAACAGGTGTGCTATAGACAATAGAGTCGTTTGAAGACAGGGAACAGTGTGCTATAGACAATAGAGTGGTTTGAAGACAGCGAACAGGTGTGCTGGAGACAATAGAGTCGTTTGAAGACAGGGAACAGGTGTGCTGGAGACAATAGAGTGGTTTGAAGACAGCGAACAGGTGTGCTGGAGACAATAGAGTGGTTTGAAGACAGCGAACAGGTGTTCTGGAGACAATAGAGTGGTTTGAAGACAGCGAACAGGTGTGCTGGAGACAATAGAGTGGTTTGAAGACAGCGAACAGGTGTGCTGGAGACAATAGAGTGGTTTGAAGACAGGGAACAGGTGTGCTGGAGACAATAGAGTGGTTTGAAGACAGCGAACAGGTGTGCTGGAGACAATAGAGTGGTTTGAAGACAGCGAACAGTTGAAGACAGCGAACAGGTGTGCTGGAGACAGTAGAGTGGTTTGAAGACAGCGAACAGGTGTGCTGGAGACAATAGAGTGGTTTGAAGACAGCGAACAGGTGTGCTGGAGACAATAGAGTGGTTTGAAGATAGGGAACAGGTGTGCTGGAGACAATAGAGTGGTTTGAAGACAGGGAACAGGTGTGCTGGAGACAATAGAGTGGTTTGAAGACAGCGAACAGGTGTGCTGGAGACAATAGAGTGGTTTGAAGACAGGGAACAGGTGTGCTGGAGACAATAGAGTCGTTTGAAGACAGCGAACAGGTGTGCTGGAGACAATAGAGTCGTTTGAAGACAGCGAACAGGCGGAGTCTGCGGCTTGCCCTCGCCCTTACTTTCCTCATGTCGACTTCACTGCACTGCTCCTTGCAAAGGGAGGTCAGTGCAGGCGGAAATTAAAACAAACGTAAAAGGAATTATGCCGCCGAACGAAACAAACAAACAAACTACACGACAAAAACGAAGCGTTTCGACCTCTTTGGTCTTCTTCAGGCAAGACAAACAACATTCAAGACAACGAAAACGAAGAACGAGCAATCACTTATATCCTCAAACTGTGCGCAAAATGGATGCACCTAATTTGAGGAGATAAGCGCCCTATTTGAGGAGATAAGTACTCATTCGTTCTTCGTTTTCATTGTCTTGAATGTTGTTTATCATACCTGAAGAAGACCTAAACGGTCGAAATGCGTCGTGCTTGCCATGTGATTTGCTTGTTTCTTTCGTTTGGCGGCATGATAACTTTTCTTTTAGTTGCAAAGTGAGACGACTGCAGGCGGAAATCTAAACAAATCTTAAATAAATGTTAGCGAACCGCCAAGAGAAACGTGGACAAACGAGTCACAAGACAAAACACAACGCGTTTCGACCTCTTAGGTCTTCTTCAGGCAAGACACAAACAAAATAATAGGACAATGAAAATGAACGAATTGTTCACTTAGCTTAGATCTCTTCAGCGCAAGGTAGGCAGTAGATTCAACGCCTGCCTACCTTGCGCTGAAGAGATCTAAGCTAAGTGAACAATTCGTTCATTTTCATTGTCCTATATGTTTGTGTCTTGCCTGAAGAAGACCTAAGAGGTCGAAACGCGTTGTGTTTTGTCTTGTGACTCGTTTGTCCACGTTTCTCTTGGCGGTTCGCTAACATTTATTTAAGATTTTTCTTTTAAGTTTCTTTCACTGAACTGGTCAGGCATTGTCGAGTTGACCCCCCTCCCCCCCCCCCCCCCCCCCCCCCCCCCCCCCCCCCCCCCCCACCCAAAACAAATAAAACCAAAAAACAACCCTCAACAACAACAGCAACAACAAAAAAACAAACAAACTTCTCCTGCTAGAAGGCAGTCCAGAATTAATTCCGGCACCACCAGACATTCCATGGAAAACTCTGAAAAAGCTGTTTCTAATACTGGTGGAACGTCCGGACACGAATTCAACTCAGAGTGATGTCAGTTCTAAAAGAGATGGGGGGGGGGGGGGGGGGGGGGGGGGGGGGGGGGGGGGGGGGGGGGGGGGGGGGGAGTATTGCACAATCGTTTGATGCCATCACCGAACAGTTCGGCGTTGGCTGAATCTGCATGTGGTCTGTGAGAAGTCAAAGGTGAGAAAGAGAACAAGATAAAAACAGAAAGGAACAACTGAAAACAAACAACGCTGAACTGACAGAGTGTCTGGTGTCAGTTTCAGTTTCATCAAGGTGTCACTGCGTGCAGACTTGTGAGAGTAGGCTACACGTGTTCGTGTGTGTGTGTGTGTGTGTGTGTGTGTGTGTGTGTGTGTGTGTGTGTGTGTGCGCGCGCGCGCGCGCGCGCGTGTGTGTGTGTGTGTGTGTTGTATGTGTGTGTGTGTGCGCGTGCGTGCGTGTGCGCTGTGTGTGTGTGTGTGTGTGTGTGTGTGTGTGTGTGTGTGTGTGTGTGTGTGTGTGCCTGCGTGCGTGCGCGCTCTGTGTGTGTGTGTGTGTGTGTGTGTGTGTGTGTGTGTGTGTGTGTGTGTGTGGTGGTACGAGAGCCTTTGACTATTTGTGGGACATGGATGCTCTGAAGATATCATAGTAACAAGAACAATAACAGCACACACACACACACACACACACACACACACACACACACACACACACACACACACACACACACACATCACGAGCGCGCGCGCACGTGCGGTCTGGAACGAATGGAAAGATGTTGACGTCCCAGAAAAAAAAAAAATCTGGTTTTCTCCGGTTTGGAAAGACAGACACCAGACCATAAAACATGGAAGGTCGGCGAAAAACTCTTCCGGGACTCGATCAAAGATCACCTGAACATCGATGACGACCTCCTCCCGGACACAGTTCATCACCTGCCACAGGACACCAACTGCCCCGTCACTGCCACGGGACACCAACTGCCCCATCACTGCCACAGGACACCAACTGCCACAGGACACTAACTGCCCCGTTACTGCCACAGGACACCAACTGCCCCGTCACTGTCACAGGACACCAACTGCCCCGTCACTGCCACAGGACACCAACTGCCACAGGACACCAACTGCCCCATCACTGCCACAGGACATCAACTGCCCCGTCACTGTCACAGAACACCAACTGCCCGTCACTGCCACAGGATATCAACTGCCCCGTCACTGTCACAGGACACCATTGCCACAGGACATCAATGCCCCGTCACTACCACAGACACCAACTGCCCCGTCACTGTCAAGGACACCAACTGCCCCGTCACTGCACAGGACACCAACTGCCACATGACATCAACTGCCCCGTCACTGCCACAGGACACCAATTGCCCCGTCACTGCACAGGACACCAACTGCCCGTCACTGCCACAGAGGAAACCAACTGCCCCGTCACTGCCACAGACACCAACTGCCCCATCACTGCCATCAGAACACCAACTGCCCCGTCACTGCCACAGGACATCAAGTGCCCCGTCACTGTCACAGGACAATGCAACACTGCCCCGTCACTGCCACAGACACCAACTGCCCCGTCACTGCCAAGAACACCAACTGCCCCGTCACTGCCACAGAAACCAACTGCTCCGTCACTGCCACAGGAACACAACTGCCGTCACTGCCATAGAACACCAACTGCCCCGTCACTGCACAGAACACCAACTGCCCCGTCACTGCCACAGACACCAACTGCCCCATGCCAAACAATGCCCCGTCACTGTCACAGAACACCAATGCCCCGTCACTGCCACAGGATATCAACTGCCCGTCACTGCACAGGACACAATCCACAACTCAATGCCCCGTCACTCCACACGACACCAACTGCCCCGTCACTGTATAGACACCAACTGCCCCGTCACTGTCACAGGACACCAACTGCCACAGACATCAACTGCCCCGTCACTGCCACAGGACACCAATTGCCCCGTCACTGCCACAGAACACCAACTGCTCCGTCACTGCCACAGAAACCAACTGTCCCGTCACTGCCACAGAACACCAACTGCCATCACTGCCATAGAACACCAACTGCCCCGTCACTGCCACAGGACACCAATGCCCCGTCACTGTCACAGAAACAACTGCCCCGTCACTGCCACAGAACACCAACTGCCCGTCACTGCCATAGAACACCAACTGCCCCGTCACTGCCACAGAACACCAACTGCCCGTCACTGCCACAGAACACCAACTGCTCTGTCACTGCCATAGAACACCAACTGCCCGTCACTGCCACAGAACACAACTGCCCGTCACTGCCACAGAACACCAACTGCCCCGTCACTGCCACAGAACACCAACTGCCCCGTCACTGCCACAGAACCAACTGCCCGAGACAAGACACCAACTGCTCCGTCACTGCATAGACACCAACTGCCCCGTCACTGCCACAGACACCAACTGCCCGTCACTGCCACAGACACAACTGCCCGTCACTGCCACAGGACATCAACTGCCTCGTCACTGCCACACGACACCAACTGCCCGTCACTGCCACAGGACATCAACTGCCCCGTCACTGCACAGGACAACTCACAACATCTGCCCCGTCACTGTCACAGGACACAACTGCCCCGTCACTCACAGGACATCAACTGCCCCGTCACTGCCACAGGACATCAATGCCCCGTCACTGTCACAGGACATCACTTCACTGCCCAGCTCAACTGTCACAGGACATCAACTGCTCCGTCACTACTACACGACACCAACTGCCCCGTCACTGCACAGGACACAATGCCCCGTCACTGCACAGGACATCAAGTGCCCCGTCACTGTCACAGGACATCAACTGCCCGTCACTGCCACAGGACATGAACTGCCCCATCACTGCTACAGGACATCAATGCCCCGTCACTGCCACAGGACATCAACTGCCCCGTCACTGCCACAGGACATCAACTGCCCGTCACTGCACAGGACATCAACTGCCCACGTCACTGCCACAGGACATCAACTGCCCCGTCACTGGCACAGAACATCAACTGCCCCGTCACTGCCACAGGACATCCAGCTGCCCCGTCACAGCCACAGGACATCAACTGCCCCGTCACTGCCACAGGACACCACTGCCCCGTCACTGCCACAGGACATCAACTGCCCCGTCACTGCCACAGGACATCAACTGCCCCATCACTGCCACAGGACATCAACTGCCCGTCACTGTCACAGGACATCAACTGCCCCATCACTGTTACAGTCACTGTGTTTTTCTTCAAGGACAAGCAAAGAGTATTGACAGATAAGAAACTATTGATGCAATCAGAACATGGCCAAATATAATCATCATCGTTATCATTATTATTGTTATTGTTATTATTATTATCGTTATCATAATGATGATGACGATGATGATTATCATTATTATGATTATTATTATAATCATTATTATTAGTAGTGTTATTATTGTTATTATCATCGTTACTATTATTATCATTATTTATATTATTATTATTAGCCTATTATTGTTATTATTTAGTAGCATATTATTATTATTATTATTATTATTGTTGTTGTTGTTGTTGTTGTTGTTGAGAGAACTTGTATAGCGCCTATTCTCGGTTAGAGACCAAGCCCGAAGCTCTTTACAATCCACGCTCTCGTTTACACAACGGGCTGCCTACCTGGGTAGAGCCGACTGAAGAGCTGCCTGCTAGGCGCAACATTCTGTCGTTTCCCGTGTCATTCAGTCAAATATCAGTCACTCTGTTCTTCGTTCATTCATTCATTTTTTTTTTTAGAACCTGCAAAGTGTATACGTGTCATCCATACCAACGGCCAAAAACTGGCCTTCTCTTCCGAAAGTTGGTGATGAGACTTTACGTATGTGGAAGATGTAATGCATGCGTTCACACACGGAACCTAGGTTTACAATCTCATTCGAAGGACTTTTTTTTTCTGGAAATGAGAGTCAGACCGAGGGAAAAGTCCCCCTCTACCGAAACGGCCCGTTGGAGATTCGAACTCGCAACCACAGGATCGCCAGAATCACGGATCCGGTGCTCTACCAACTGAGCTACTGAGTGGGTGAAAAGAGAAGAACATGGCTTCTTTTTCAACCCAACAGAAAATCAAAGACAAAGACAGCAGTATATGATATCTATATGATATATACATGATTCAGACCATGAAGCTATCTTTGTAGAGTCGTCCCTTCGTCCAATCTTCTGTAAGAAGCCACCAAGGAAGGTCCTCATTTTTAGAAGAGCAGATTTCACCTCCATTAGAGACAAGCTGAAGGAATCCTATCAAGAATTCAAAGATGCAGCCAACTGTATGGGGGTGAACGACCTATGGGTGAAGTTCCGGACCCTCTTGACCACCGTCATTAATGACCATATTCCCACAAAACAGATAAGGAGCAACATGAGTGACAGGCCCTGGATAACACCCTATGTCAAGAACAGACGGAAGAAACTACTCCGACTCTTTAACAAATACAAGTCTTCTTCCGACCGCGCAGTTAAGGAGAGGTACACCAGAGCCAAGGCTAGGGTACAGAAGGAAGAGCGTAGGAACTACTGGCAATACATAAACAACCTGATCGACCCCCCCAGAAGAAGGCGACTCTGAAAACCATGGCAGCAACCAGAAAAAATTCTGGAGCTATGTGAAGACACTAAGGAAAAATAGTACTGGTATTGCCCCTCTGAGACACCTAGGGAGACTTTACTCCGCGGCAAGAGACAAAGCCAACATCCTGAACAACCAGTACAAATCTGTCTTCACCAAAGAAGACCTTCGAGATATCCCATCTCCAATAGGGATTCCCTCCCCAGCCATGAACAACATCACTGTGTCTGAGGAAGGAGTGAGGCAGTTACTCCGGAAGACCAACTCACACAAGGCAGCAGGTCCGGACGAAATTCCAGCAAGAGTCCTGAAAGAGTGCGCAGACGAACTAGCGCCCATGTTAACATTGATTTTTTCCAACACCCTAACTGAGGGATCTATTCCCGATGACTGGAAGATGGCTGAAGTAACAGCAGTCTTCAAAAAAGAGGACAGGAACAACCCAGCAAATTACAGACCAGTCTCACTGACCAGCCTGTGTTGCAAATTACAGGAGCACATCATAGCAAGTAACATCATGCAACACCTCACAGAACATAACATACTCACGGACTGCCAGCATGGCTTCAGAGCCAGAAGAAGCTGAGAGACACAACTCCTCACGCTGTCACACGAGATCGCCTCTAGTCTGGACAAAGGGATCCAAACTGACATGACCATCTTAGACTTTTCGAAAGCATTTGACAAAGTGCCCCATGAGCGTCTCCTTAAGAAACTGAACCACTATGGTATCCGAGGATCGACACTGGCGTGGATAAGAGCCTTCTTGTCCCATCGTACTCAGCAGGTAGTAGTCGATGGCGCTAAGTCCGAGCAGGCCCCAATCGTCAGTGGTGTACCACAAGGCACAGTTTTGGGCCCTCTTCTTTTCCTGGTCTTCATTAACGACCTCCCTGACCAACTCCACTCAAGAACTAGGCTGTTCGCTGACGACTGTATTGTTTACAGAGAAGTCAGGAACCAGAACGACTGCCGTTTACTGCAGGAGGACTTAAACACGCTGTCCAAGTGGGAACAGAGATGGGGTATGGAATTCCACCCGCAGAAATGCAATACTCTATCCTGCACCAGATCCAGGGACCCCATCATATTTAGGTACAAACTGAAAGGTCGCACCCTGGAACGAACAACTGAATCAAAATACCTGGGAGTTAATATCTCGAGAGATCTAAGCTGGACCAGCCATATCAACCGCTCCACCAAAAAGGCCAGCAGCATGATAGGATTCCTGAGGCGGAACCTGAGGGCAGCGAACCAGGCAACCAAGACCAATGCCTACAAGGCCCTAGTTCGCCCCCACCTCGAATACTGCAGTACAGTCTGGAACCCGTACACCGCAGACAAAACTAAACAGATAGAAGCAGTACAGAGGAGAGCAGCCAGATACGTCACCAACTGCTATGATTACACCTGTAGCGTTACTGGTCTGCTCACTGACCTCAAATGGGAATCCCTGGAGTCCAGGAGGACGAAAGCCCAACTAACAATGTTCTACAAGTCTGTGAACAACCTTGTGGACATTCCCCCAGAGGAGTACCTGACACCAGCATCCGCCAGAACAAGAGCCAACCACTCCAAGAAATTCCGTCACCTTAGATCAAAAACCGACGTTCTGAAGTATAGCTTCTTTCACCGCACCATCCCAGTTTGGAATTCTCTACCGGCAGCTGCAGCCGAGGCCCCCCCTCTGGCATATTTCAGGAGGGAGCTCAGCAAACTTTACTTTTAAAATACAGCCACTGTAGTGCTGTCGTGTGGAAGTGTGTGTGAATGGTTGGCGGGCCTGGACTAGCCTAATGCTTGTTCTGGGGCTGGATAGGGAGCGGGGTAACCCCTCTTGAAAAGGTGAACGTGGGTACCCTTCCTGCAGCTCCACACTTAGCTGATTTTTTTTTCTAGGCTAGCTGGTAGGTAAGTTGGGGGGGGGGGGGGGGGGTGGTATGACTGCTGTCTTTTAAACAAGAAAGTAGGACTTTTTTTTTTTTCAATGCGCACACCCGAGTCACTTAAAGTCTATGGAGACGATGTGACGATTGATTTGAAGATTTGAAGATACTGAGCCATGAGACCACCTGTCCCAAGGGACACAGTGAACAGGGCACCAGAGAGAGGCCCAACGGATCCTGAACATGCACAGTGATCAGGATTCTTTCCACAGACCGATTCGCGCCAAATTCGGAAATCTGCAAGGGAGGTAATCTCTGTTAGTGCTCGCGTTCAGCGAGGGTGATCTTTCCGTTTTCATGGGACAATTGCCGCCGGTGGGCACACGTCCAAAGCGATTATCCCTTATCAGTCTGCTGAACAGGTCAACCAAAGAGAGAAAATGCCGAAGACATGGACGTGAAACGGTGCGCCTGGAATGCAGATAATCGATATCCCGATGTACTTCAAAGCAACTATTTGACTCTTTAGATGTATTTGTTTGAACCACAAACCGAGAGAAGGTAACTCTGTTTGTAATTTACAGACAGGCGTTATCTTCTCTCTCTCTCTCTCTCTCTCTCTCTCTCTCTCTCTTCTCTCTCTCTCTCTCTCTCTCTCTCGCTCAGGTGTGTTTAATCGCTTCGTCCTTTTTATTTTACACTCCGTCTTTTCATAAATGCCCTTAAAATCGGTACTGTAGTTTGTGCGTGGTTGACATAACGGATCTTGACTTTGCTTTTTAATCCGGATCGGCTCCAAAATTTAACTGATCCGTCCCTGGACCACCTTTTTTTTCATCAAATTTTGAAAAAAGGAAATTTTGAAATGAGACAGGGAATAGTAAACAGTAATTAACAAACAAGTAAGGTAACTCTTACTGCTACGATGAAATAACTCGAAACGAATGCTGCTTACACCAAATCGCCTGGCGGAAATGAGACACAAAGCACTGAGAACAGGTCCTCTAGACTGGGGGGGGGGGGGGGGGGGGGGGGGGTTGTTTGTTTGTTTGTTTGTTCGTTTGTTTGTTTCCGGGGGAAGGGGAAGGGGAGGGAGCACTGATTATTTCTTTTTCACAACCTTGTTAACAGATTGTGGTGGAATAGCAGTACATACAAACGCAGTACCAAATCCAGCGACCTTTAAGAAATTTAAAACGTCATTTTTATACTTTAGCTCCGTAGTGCTTATGACGCGTATAACATTACATCAAGAAAAAAATAAGCAGAATGAGTAGGAACTACTAGGGAGATAGAGTTTTTGTCAGTCGACTTTGACAACCGAAAATAGTGGTTGAGATCTTAGTCTTTCAGAGAGAAGAGGGTACTTTCTTTTTGTAAGTGAGCTTGTGTTGGCTGGTTTGGGTCCAACAGTGTTGTGACAAGCTGTGTCGAGCTGTTTGAATCATTATTTTATTGAGCTGTGTCAAGCTGTTTGAATCATTATTTTACTGAGCTGTGTCGACTGTTTGAATCATTATTTTATTGGCAGTGTCAAGTGTTTGAATCATTATTTTACTGAGCTGTGTCAAGCTGTTTGAATCATTATTTTATGAGCTGTGTCAAGCTGTTTGAATCATTATTTTATGAGCTGTGTCAAGCTGTTTGAATCATTATTTTATTGGGCTGTGTCAAGCTGTTTGAATCATTATTTTATTGGGCTGTGTCAAGCTGTTTGAATCATTATTTTATTGGGCTGTGTCAAGCTGTTTGAATCATTATTTTATTGGGCTGTGTCAAGCTGTTTGAATCATTATTTTATTGGGCTGTGTCAAGCTGTTTGAATCATTATTTTACTGAGCTGTGTCAAGCTGTTTGAATCATTATTTTATTGGGCTGTGTCAAGCTGTTTGAATCATTATTTTATTGAGCTGTGTCAAGCTGTTTGAATCATTATTTTATCAGCTGTTCCAAGCTGAAATGTGGTGTACTCGGGCTGTGTTGAGTGGCAGAACTTTACGACAACCTGAAGGAGCTGTGTTGGACTGGACAAGGTCTGCTACTGTGCTGTGAACTGTGTTTACAGTGTCAGTGTTACACGCCAGGGGAGGAGTTGATGTAGAATACGCAAACTGTTGATGATTGCCAACTGTATTATTATTATTTTTTTTCTTTGGTTTGGTACGGACTGAGGCTGACATGGAGAGCTTCAGTTTCAGGAGACATTCAAACAGCCTTCGTTCTTTTCCAGCCAGGTCCAGTAAGTTGACCATTGGATCTCTCCAATAGATCTGTCTGTTGCTGACTTGCAGCTGAACAGTACTCTAATGTCAAACATGAAAAGGATTCATCGGGCATAGGCAGTTTGGGACGATTTGATATCAAGAGATTGTTAAGTCTGTGATGATAGACCAGAAAGCATTTACATCTCACTAGTGTCTGCAATCATAATGAAAGTCGTTTAACTGTGTCTACGCTAAGCCATAAAAGGACTGTATGATAAAGTTTCTCCGTGTGTATAATGACCTTGAAAAGGTGTTCACAGTTTTAAGGATAAAGCTAAAAGACACTGACCGGTGTTTTGGAAGACGTGCTCCACATTTGGACCGTATGTCGAAAAATACATTGAGAGTGAGTGTAATGATTATTCTTGTAGTTCATCGATGTGTTTTGCGGTCCATCCTGGGATGATTGCTCCGTTTGTTGTGAGGTTTGTTTGTCAACCCCATAATTCGAGTTACACCGACATACAAATACACCATCAGAAGCGGATGAAAACACGACCACCTCCTCCTTTGCCCATGGCGAGACGTGAGCCAAGACATCCCCCCGACAGAGCTGGGAAGAGGGGTCACAGGAAGGAGCCTGGGGACGATCGCCACCAGATAACAGGTCATCCCTTTCACGCTTGACTCGTCAGCCTCCTCCCTCCCCCCCCCCCCCTCCCCTCCCCACCTCGTCCTGCTTCTGAACCTATGGACGCGTGGGACAGCTCGCGGACGCCTTCCACTATCATCCTTGCCTCAGGCTCAAGGAAGAGTTGCCGGACCTCAGAAGTTAATTCTACGACGTAACAACGGGTCTGGAGTTGAGTAACTCGCCCACGGTGATCTATGATACCAAAAATCTGATATCTGTTCAGACTCGGACATTACCTGTTTCAAGTCAGTTCACGTCTGTGACAAAGAGTACAGAGTTTAACTAAGATCTTGAAACGAAGTTGAAAATAAAATGAGGCAGGGAACAGTAAACAAGTAGGATAACTCTTGTTCCCATAAGAAAACCTAACTCAGAGTAACTTTTATTCAAGACTGGCACAGCCTTTTAATCTTGAATAAAGTCAGACAAATACAACGACGAACAATCTAATAGTGGGGGAAAAACAAGCGCAGGCCAACAACCCCTCCGTCATCACAGTAATGACTTGGCAAAGATTTGAACTTAAGTCGGGGGAGGGGTTGAAGATGAAGAAAATGGGAACATAAAATTAAGAAGATATATTATAAATATAAAAACTCTTCATTAGCTGCATGAGGGAACCATCGTAATCCCTCTTGAAGGCAGATATATTTGTATTGCCTGCTCCTAGGCCTTTCGTCCGCTGGATCGGACTCATCAGGGAGACACGGCTGATTGTGTCTGTGTTCCTGGCGTCAAATAGAGACACACCACAGTCCATAACACTGTGGTGTTGTCACCACCAAGGGTTCTAAAAAGAATCCAACAGCACCCCCACAGCAGCCAGCGAAGGGTAGTAATGAAACAAAACAAAAGTGTGGGGAGGAAAAAAGTTGCTGAAAAACTAAAGACATTATGCAAACAGTATAAAATGTAGGGGACGATCTTTGAGCCTACGCCTGAGGATCCACCCAAGGATGCAAGGAAGATCAAAAGACAAACACAAAGACGGACAGAAACAAATACAAATAACCTCGATTTAATTGAAACGAAGTTGAAAATAAAATGAGGCAGGGAACAGTAAACAATAAACAATAAACAAGTAGGGTAACTCTTGTTCCCATAAGAAAACCTAACACAGAGTAACTTTTATTCAAGACTGGCACAGCCTTTTAAACTTGAATAAAGTCAGACAAATACAAAGACGAACAATCTAATAGTGGAGGAAAAACAAGCGCAGGCCAACAACCCCTCGTCAACACAGTAATCTTTGCCAAGTCATTACTGTGACGGAGGGGTTGTTGGTCTGCGGGTGCATGCAAACAGGGCTCATCGAATTTTCAAACTATTTTCAAAATCGTTGTAACTGACAGAAATGATGCAAAGATCAAATATACGATATTTTAACAGAAAAACCCTTCAATTAAACAAAAAAAAGATGACTTTTTCTGTTTGTTTAATGCTTTTTGACATTGTAAAACTTCACTTCCTCGAAAATCTAATTGTAAAACGCAGAATTTCATGTTCTTTATCATCTACTTTGACAGTCTACATTTTTTTTTTTGTATTTTCGACTCTAGAAATAAGCCAAGATCTATGCCAGAGCCAAAGCGGTTTCTGAAAAAAGTGATCCTACCAACCCACACCTCCTCTTGGTTCACTGACGTGTTCATTATGTTTGACTCTCGTTTACAGCCAAACTCGTGTTGCATTTCTTTGATCCTTTCAATCATCCCCGTTAAACAGATTGACAAACGCTGGAATAAACAGCTACACACACACACACACACACACACACACACACACACACACACACACACACACACACACGCTGGAACACACACACACACACACACACACACACACACACACACACACACACACACACCACAACAAGAGAGAGAGAGAGAGAGAGAGAGAGAGAGAGAGAGAGAGAGAGAGAGAGAGAGAGAGAGAGAGTTCAATTCATGTTAGTTGTTTTCCAACCGACTGCAAAGGGTCATATTGAAAGTAACTCTCTACAGAGATGTTAAATATGCAAACACAACCCGTGGTAACGTATTAGAAAAAAACAAACAAAGAAACACACGCTAAGACTGCCTTAAAATGTATCTTCCGTAAAATGTGGTTCAGCTGAAAAATATATGTCTCTCCCAGGAACTTAAAAATCATATCAGGTGGGACAACTCTGAACAAGATTTTTATGGGGTCTTGCTGTGAAGTGTTTGTCTGACATGTATAATACCAAAAAACACCGGAAAGAACATATGTTACAGTGAGTGGTACACCACACAGAATGGACCAGAGAGAGAGAGAGAGAGAGAGAGAGAGAGAGGAGAGGAGAGGAGAGAGAGAGAGAATAATACAGATGATTGGGGTGATGATAGAGGACACACTGGACTGAGACGTGGACGCCCCGGGTACATTGACCGTTGATTGTGGACACCACAGAGATGAAGTTCCGATTAGCTCCCTGATAATCCCCACAACTCTCAGTTCCTTCTCAGTGTATCTCGCTAGCCATCCGCATGCAAATCAACGAGAAGAGAATCACTCCCAGCGCTTGACGCAATCACCATCCTCAGGTGACGTCAGTCAGGAAAGATCGAGTTCCGATGACACCAAACGTTAAGTCACACGAAGGTATGCAGCTTACGGCCATCACCGTTAACCCTTTCAGAGCCAAGGAGGACGTTGATACTGCACATCTACACGAACTCCAGTGACGCTGCGGGTTGGATTGATCGCTCTTTCTTGTTGAAAAAGAAAAAAAATATACGACACGTTTGAACATACAATCCTTTGCCATTGTTTTACACAAATCAACAAAGGAGTAGGTTGGGACAAGAGAAAGCTGCGAACATTGAAAGACAGTGACTGACGCTTCAGCTGGGTCCCGAAAATGCTGGAGATTTCAAAGATAACTAACGTGCGTGGAAGGTTAACGTGAAGATAATCAGCCAAAGGATTTGCCTGCGGCAATAGCAGCCCACTATAAAGTTGGCCCAGGGTCTGTGTTCGACATCATTTCTTACCTGCTCTCTTAGATTACCAGCTGTCCTAGAGGAAGTCTGCACACTGACTCACCCAGCCTTCCCGACTTGCCAGAAAGTCTGCTGTTTCACTCACAGTCAGAGCGGCAAACAGCAGTTGACACAGATTCAGCCACAGAAGTCGCAGCATCAGAAGCAGTAGCCGTAGCAACAGTAAAATATTTACGGTAAGTGTGGCTGGTATAGAGTGATGGTAACAAAATCAGAAAACAGAATGCGCGAACTTTTGAGAGAGAGAGAGAGAGAGAGAGAGAGAGAGAGAGAGAGAGAGAGAGAGAGATTTGAAGACTGTGCTTTTTGTACTCTCAGTTCTTAAAGAACAGGGAGTACTTTAGAATGGGAACGAAGAAATGCTCTTGTGTGTGTGTGTGTGTGTGTGTGTGTGTGTGTGTGTGTGGTGTGTGTGTGTCCGTGGTCAAAATGTGTTCCACTCGCTCCAGACAAAACTACTGGGTCGATCTTTCTGAAAATTTGTAGGTATGTTCATTATGGGTCAAGGATGATGCCCGACGTTTTAGTTTACCGTTACAGCCGTTACTAACGGCTGTAACGGCCTGTAACGCTTTTTTTTCTTTATGGAATATCTCCGAAAATACTTGGCCGATCTTTGTGAAAATTAGCACGTATGTTCATTATGGGTCACGGATGATGCACAATGTTTTAGTTTACCCGTTACAGCCGTTACTAACTGTAACAGCCTGTAACGGTTTTTCTTCTTTTTAGAATGAATTAAAAAGTACTTGGCCGATCTTCCTGAAAATTTGTAGAAATGTTCATTATGGGTCACAGATGATGCCCGATGTTTTAGTTTACCGTTACAGCCGTTACTAACGGCAGTAACGGCCTGTAACGCTTTTTCTTCTTTATAGAATATCTCAGAAAGCACTTGGCCGATCTTTCTGAAAATTTGTAGGTATGTTCATTATAGGTCACGGATGATGCCCGATGTTTTAGTTTACCGTTACAGCCGTTACTAACGGCTGTAACGGCCTGTAACGCTTTTTCTTCTGTATGGAATATCTCAGAAAGTACTTGGCTGATCTTTGTGAAAATTAGCAGGTATGTTCATTATGGGTCAGGAATGATGCCCGATGTTTTAGTTTACCCCGTTATAGCCGTTACTAACGGCTGTAGCGGCCTGTAACGGTTTTTCTTCTTTATAGAATATCTCAGAAAGCACTTGGCCGATCTTTCTGAAAATTTGTAGGTATGTTCATTATGGGTCACAAATAATGTCCTATGTTTTAGTTTACCGTTATAGCCGTTACTAACGGCTGTAACGGCCTGTAACGGTTTTTTCTTCTTCTAGAAGTATTATCTCAAAAGTATTCTTGGGACGAGATCATTTGTTAGTAACCCAATTAAGCTTAGGTATGTTTCTGATTATTGGGTCCGAATTTAAATGTCCGAATGTGTTTTAGTTTACCGTCTTATATAGCCGTTACTAACGGTCCTTTGTAATTCGGCCATGTAACGATGTTTGTTTTTCGTTCATTGGAATTATCTTTGTAGAATAAGGTACTTGGCTGATCTTTGTGAAAATTAGCAGGTATGTTCATTATGGATCAGGAATGATGCCCATGTTTTAGTTTACCGTTATAGCATTACTAACGGCTGTCGCTGTAACGGTTTCTCTTATGAATATCTAAAGACTGCGATCTTTCTGAAAATTTGTAGTATTTCTTTATGGTACAATATGTCCTATGTTAGTTACGTATAGCCGTTAACGGCTGTACGCTGTAACGGTTGTTTTATGGAATATCTCAAGTATGCGATCTTGTGAATAAGGTATTTCACTATGGGTTACGGATGATGCCCGATGTTTTAGTTTACCGTTATAGCCGTTACTAACGGCTGTAACGGCCCGTAACGCTTTTCTTCTTTATGGAATATCTCAGAAAGTACTTGATCGATCTTTGTGAAAATTAGCAGGTATCTTCATTATGGGTTACGGATGATGCCCGATGTTTTAGTTTACCGTTATAGCTGTTACTAACGGCTGTAACGGCCTGTGACGGTTTTTCTTCTTTATGGAATATCTCAGAAAGTACGTGGCCGATATTTCTGAAAATTTGTAGATATGTTCATTATGGGTCACGGATGATGCCCGATGTTTAAGTTTACCGTTATAGCCGTTACTAACGGCCCATAATGTTTTTCTTCTTTATGGAAAATCTCAGAAAGTTCTTGGCCGATCTTTCTGAAAATTTGTAAGTATGTTCATTTTAGGTCACAGACGATAGCCGATGTTTACCAGAATAGCCATTACTAACGGTTACACCAGCCCAAGACGGTTTTTCCTCTTTATGGAATATCTCACGCGTATTCAGGATAAACTGGGAGTACGTTTATATGCTTTGCATCTTGTTTACTTCTTTAAGAAGAGAGTGATCAGATATTTTTTCAGGATGGGGGAAGGTGAAAATGATTTTCTGTTGTTTCTTGCCCATCTGCCCTTCAAGCTACATATTGAGCACAGTTCCATCAGCCATGGACAACCTCAGTGAACAATATGAACAATAGCAAACTTAAGGATAATGGTCCATTGGCACATTGAACGGCCCTGGTTTGCCATATGTAGATGGACGTATCCATTTTTTTCTCTTTTTTTTTTTGTTCTTGAGGGATAGGGGGTGGGGTGGGGTGGGGGATAGTTGGAGGCAGTAGACAGGGGCAGTGGGAGAGAGAGGGGGAAAGGGGAGGTAAGGGTGAGGAGATGTACTGTGTTTCAGAGTTTACATACTGACAACAATCAATGGTGATAATGAACAGGAAAATAACGAGTCTTACACACACACACACACACACACACACACACACACACACACACACACACACACACACACGCACGCACGCACGCACGCACGCACGCACGCACACACGCATTTTCTTGTGAAAAGTAGAAAATATAAGACATAAGAGCAAGCTTTGTTTATAATTGAATATTTCTTGCAGTCATTGCAACACGAAGCTGCTCTGTAAGTTGCTGGAATGGTGCTCGGTACTTATCCTTGGAATTTATTAGTTTTTTTTGTAATTTAGTCCCTTGTGGATTCATTCCAAGAACTGGCCCTCAGCACTTGTGTCTTAAGAGATTATCTTTTTATATTTTCTACTTTTCACAAGAAAATGTAGCTTGTTTTGCTCTTTCATGATTTTCTTTTGCTTCTTAGGTGGCACCTTTGGTTGGTTTTTTTGAAAATTCAACAAACATACTATTGCACACCAGCCTTTTTCTGGGATAGCACTCTTCTTAAAACCGAAAAGGCAGAGGAATCAAATTACCACTTTCCGCGGTCACTGAGGAGAAACAATCAGGTTTCGAAACATCGGTATCTGATCACGAGTTATATGTTAGTGAGTTTCCTTCCCATTGGAGATTGTCTTCCCCTTGGAGACTATAAGCTTGCTGAAGGCTCATTTTGAGAAGCATTTATTTTATTTTTCCCCATTCACCCACTCAAGCACGTACTGTTAGTTAGGCAGAATTATCTACCACTGCAGATATGAATGCTTATCTCCCCCTATTTCTTCAATCTAAGACATAAGAGCAAGCTTTGTTTATAACTGAAATATATATATATATATATATATATATATATATATATATATATTCTACAGTCTGTATAATTATCAGGTGGTCTCACCACAAAGGGTTCAAAATGGAAATTCAACAGCTCCCCAAAATAGCCAGCAAAGAGTAGAGCAATAAATAATTTTTTAAAAAAAGACTAAAGCTGCTGAAAAAAAATAACCTCATTAAGTAAACAGTATTAAAGATAGGAAAGAATCCTTGAGCCTTTGCTTGCATATGTACTTACAGATACAAGGGAGGTCAAAAAGTGCCAACAGTCCGAGTGGTCTGCTCTCCTGTTCAATAACCCAAGCATCGTCAGTCGCATAAACGCTGACAGCACCTAAGAATTGTGCAGAACAGCCTTTGCTCGAATCTCGTAAGAAAAGCAGTCGCCCACTGATTGACCAAACAATGTGTTGGAACAATTTAGAAGTGGGGGAAAAACATGAGCAGCCTGACATTGTCTCCATCATGACATATACATGTCATCTTAAACTAGTGCATCACAGTGATTAATGCATGCCTTGTGTCATGTGACAGTATGTGTCATGTTTCAGCTCATGACAGTTGTTCAGATCGTTGTCATGCTGATCAATGTGTGTCATGTTTCAGATCGTTGCCATGGTGATCAATGTTTGTCATATTTCAGATCGTTGTCATGGTGATCAATGTGTGTCATGTTTCAGATCGTTGCCATGGTGATCAATGTGTGTGTCATGTTTCAGATCGTTGTCATGGTGATCAATGTGTGTCATCTTTCAGATCGTTGTCATGGTGATCAATATGTGTCATGGATCAGATCGTTGTCACGGTGATCAATGTGTGTCATGATTCAGATCGTTGTCATGGCGATCAATGTGTGTCATGGATCAGATCGTTGTCATGGTGATGAGTGTGTGTCCTGTTTCAGATCATGGCAGTCCGGGCCGCATCGATGTTCCTCCTGGCAGTTCTCTGCGTCGTCATCCATGCAAACGACGACAAAAGTTTGTGCTTTCTTTTTCTTTGTCTTTGCTCTGCGTGATCTCCTCATTCTGACTGTCTTCTGGTTTTCTCCTGATGTCTTCTTGGCTCCCTTTTATCGATATTACTGGTGTCCTTATCGCTATATCTACTGTTATCTTTCTATTTCATATTCTTCATCAGTTTTTCTAAGGCATTAATCTTTTAAAGTGTCTGATTAGTGTTTGCTGTTCTTGTCGACAAGATTGAGTGCATTTACCACTGCGTTGTGTTCTGGGTTGGGGATGGTGTGTGCGTGTGTGTGTGTGTGTGTGTGTGTGTGTGTGTGTGTGTGTGTGTGTGTGTGTGTGTGTGTGGAGGGGGGTTGGGGTGGGGGAAGGGTGGTGGGGGTGGTGGTGGTGGTGGTGGTAGGGTAGCGATGGGTTGGGGGGTGCGTGAGGGCAAGGGGGGTGGCTGTCAGTGCGGTGATTGCCGTTGGTGCGAGTGATTGATTTGAGTGTGTGCTCATGTGTACCTCTGACAGGTATATGATATGACGTCACAAAAATGAGGCAAAGATAGTTCTGAATGTTACGCTACTGCCATCTGTTCAACAGGAGCAGCTTCACGTTTTGTTTGTTTGTTTCTTTTTCCTTAATTCAAGTTGTCCTTTCATTTCTTCCCCTAAGCTTTTCCCGAATTCCTTTTGTTTTTTCCCTCATTTTTCTGAACTGCTATGCATCGCGATTCTAAAAAAGATTTACTCAGTTACATGTCTTTGACCTTGACATAATTTAAAATGAGAGAGAGAGAGAGGAGAGAGAGAGAGAGAGAGAGAGAGAGAGAGAGAGAGAGAGGAGAGAGAGAGGGGGGGGGATACATGGGTGTGCTTAAAAGGAGTATTACGTCAGTGTAGTCTGAAACGAATCACAAGAAAAGGTCATTTAATCAGTGTGGTCTTATAAACCTTACGCCAAAGAGGCTAGATACGTGTGGTCTGATACAAATAGTGTCCAAGAGGAATTCAACCAGTGTAGCCTGATGTCAATGGCGCACAGGAAGTAAGCATTAAATCAATGTTGTATCATAAAAGTCACTTAAAAAGGGAATTAATTAGTACAAACCACGCAGTCCTGCTCTAATGCAAATCAGGCAGTAAATGGGATAATAAATCAGTTCAGTCCACTTCGAGTCATATGAAATTCACTGTATCTCAATCTTAGTGTAATTATACAAAATACATACAAAGGTATAGCATCGTCTATGATCTCAGTCTTAGTTCAATATAAACAAAAATCACGTACAAAGGTATAAAATTAGTCTAAGTCTGGAGAAATCGATATCCTCAGCTTAAAAAGGTTAAATTGCACGTACCCTATTGGCCATAGGGACAGTGAACTGTGAGAGGTTCACTATGTCCAGAGCACAGCATGCTGGTAGGCGCAATCCATCCCTCTCCTTCTGCCGCCTTTAATCTTCCCTGAACCGAATCAGGTCCCCATTTACTACTGCATGGATAGACAGATTTATATATATATTATATATATATTTTTTTTTTTAATAGAAATCCGACCGTAGTGTGGTTTGAACTCACGATCGTCGGCTGTGAGGGCAAACACACTAACCATATGACCCACATACCCCATAGGGGGTCTTACATCAGTCCAGTACCCTAGAATTTCATGTAAAGGGGGTATGAAGTCAATCTAGACTATCACAAACCACGTGGGAAGGGTGTAAAATCAGTCTAGCTCATTACAGATTATGTGAAAAAGTACTAAATCAAGTCAGCCGATTCTAAATCATTTAGAAGGGGTATTAAGTAAATCTAGTCTGTAACAAATCACGTAAAAGGGTAGGAAACCAGTCTAGTCTGTTATAGATAATGAAGAAGGGATATTAAATCAATCGAGTGTATTTCATACTATCTAGAAGGGGTATTAAACCAAGTTAGTCCTTTGCAAGCTGCGTGAAAGTGGTGTGAAATCAGTGTGGTTTATAACAGTCTCTAGAAACGGTACTAAATCGATAGAAGGGGGCGTCAACTCAAACAGTTATTTAGATACAAATCACAAAGAAAGGGCATTGAATCAATCCACTTTATTACATGCGACCCAGAGGAGGCATAAGGTCAGTTTACAGTAACACAAATCCGTGGAGTTTCTATGAATCTAATGTAAATCACGTGAAAGGGCGTATGAAGCTGTGAACTGTATAAGATCAGATTGATGTAATATCCACTTTAATGGTTTGTTCTGCTTAAAATGAACACCCGCTTTGTCACGTGATTCCTCAGGTTGTTCATGTCCTACTCGTATGTGTAATTGTGCCGTCATTATAACATGACTGAAAGATACAGAAAAAAGGCATCAGCCTAGGTTGCAGAATCGGTATTGCTCCCATGCAGGCCTGTCTAAGTCACACACCAATGACCTACGTGAACAGTACCTAAATCATACCCCGGCCTTTTTGTCACTGGGTGCAGTCAATGCGAGCAATTAAAGATAATGAGGAGTAATCATCGCGCAGTTAATAGCAGGTCAAGACACTGAATAACGGACAATTGCGCTAAATGACGGAAGATATGGTACTTGATGATAATGAGGGATAATAGGACTCGCTGAATGACGGAAGATAATGGTACTTGATGATAATGAGGGATAATAGCACTCGCTGAATGACGGAAGATAATGGTACTTGATGATAATGAGGGATAACAGCACTCGCTGAATGACGGAAGATAATGGTACTTGATGACAATGAGGGATAATAGCACGGTGGAGGGTAATTGTCGACCGATTATGTCGCAATTTCTGGCCGAGAAAATGATGATTAATGATTGCTGATTGCGCTGAATGGCACTTCATTCTAGATAATTGCGTTGATTGACGATGAATGATATCTAATAATAATCTAGGCTGCGCACTCCTAGCCAGCTCAAGAAAACAAATATCACCATTGACTGGTACGCTTTTTTGTCATGGGTGTGGAAAAAAAAAGTAATATGAAGTCTTTCTCGAGTGGACATGAAAATTTTTCTGGAGTGGAACAACAACGTAGATGTCATCCTTTTTCTAGGGGGATCTTAATCGTCAGACAGGCATGTAGGCTATTTTGGATCTTGATGTGTTCATGTGAGGGATCTCTGTGCCAAACAGCAGACTGAATATCTCTTTCAAACTCAATCCTCCAAGACACCTATCTTTCGTCCTGGAGATAAACACACAGATAAACTCTGCTGAGTGCTTTCTTCCCTCATGTTTTCCAGAGACCACGTGAAGACGTAATGTTCGTTTGCAACAATCCGAAGAAACTCCACAAAACGTAGTTTAACAGAAAGTTGAAATAAATGCGCTAGTTAACAGGGATAAACAAATTACAAGAAAAAAACACGACGCGTTTCGACCTCTTAGGTCTTCCTCAGGCAAGCTAAACAGCATTCAGCACAATGACAACGAAGAACGAGCAGCCACTTATCTTCTCAAATTCGGCGCAAGATGTCCCCTCCCCCCTCCCCCTCCTGTCATTGCGCTGAAATCATAGTGACCAAAGCACATCAGGTCTGTTCGACACGAAATATAGGGAAACTTTCTTTGTGGTGCATGTTCCCAAACCTGTGTCTGCAAAGAGGAGAGAGGTGGGAACACCCCTGGAAAGGTCTTAATACGTGCTACAGAAGTTCCAGTGAGTCGGATACTTACCGCCAAGTTACGCGAACGCGGAAATCTGGGGAGGGAGGGTGGGTAGGTGGGGTGGATCCAATGTGGGTTTCAGAAAAGATGGGAAAAACCATGCATTTCACCTGCATAACGAAGAGAAAATCTTCTCTCTCTCTCTCTCTCTCTCTCTCTCTCTCTCTCTCTCTCTCTCTCTATGTATATCTGGTGATGATAAGATGTATGACCAAATAGTGGCTCGTTTCCTGTTAGGAGTATTAGCGACGCAGTTTAGTACATCCCAAAGGATGGAACGTTGTGAAGAATGATATTCTGATTTAAATATTTTGAGACATATTCGTAAAATCGTGTTGAGAACGTGTTGAATATTCAGATTTTGTCTTTTCATCTTCATGTAGCGTTTGTGATTATCTACATTTGGGAATGACTTGGACTTTTACGTCATGTGTTCCAGTCGCTCTGATGACGAACTGTTTAAATGACATCTCCGAGTGTCCTACTGACAACATTGCGCAATATCCGGTCTGTGGAGACTGCGCCGCGTTCATCAAATGTGCCGGGGGCGCCACCAGCGGCCTCTTCCACTGTTCTTCCGGTCTGCACTATGACATCATCCTGGGCGTGTGCCAGTTCAGGGACTTGGCCAACACTAACTGCCAGTGAGTTGGTCTTCAACTCAGAACTTTCTGGGTGAACATGTGGATGAATTAGTAAAAACGGCTTTTTTTTTTCTATCTATCAGTATTAATCGTAAATATTTAGGACTTTCTGGGTGAACATAAGGATGAATTAGTAAACACGGCTTTTTTTCTATCAGTATTAATCGTAAATATTTGGGAGAAAAAAAATTAGTAAACACGGCTTTTTTTTCTATCTATCAGTATTAATCGTAAATATTTGGGAGAAAAAGACCCCCCACCCCCCTCCTCCCCGCCCTCTCCACCGCCCAACTTCTATTTCCCAACGACAGAAAGAAACAGAGCGCTGTGTGTTGTGTGTGTGTGTGTGTGTGTGTGTGTGTGTGTGTGTGTGTGTGTGCGCGCTGCGCGCGCGCGCGCGCGCGCGAGCGCTCGCGTTGGGTGTGTTTGTATGTATGTGTGTATGTACTCGCGCGCGCACGCACGCGCATGTGTGTGTATGTATGTATGTACCCGCGTGCGCGCGCATGTGTGTGTACGTGTGCGTCTGAGCGTGTAAGTATGTGTGTGTGTGTGTGTGTGTGTGTGTGTGTGTTGTGTGTGTGTGTACGCGTGCATGTATGTGAGGAGAGAGAGAGAGAAGAGAGAGAGAGAGAGAGAGAGAGAGAGATTCATTCATTGATTGAGAGAGAGAGAGAGAGAGAGAGAGAGAGAGAGAGAGAGAGAGAGAGAGCATGTGCATGCTTGCACCCCAGTCAGGGCTGGATCAATTACATGGCAGGGAGTGGGCTGCAAAGGGGAGGAGGTTTGGGTTGGGGTGTCTGGGTTCTTCTTCCAGAGAAAGAAGAGAAAACTGCCAGCCATGGATGTGGGCAAAGGGGGGAGGCGGAGGGGGGGGGGGGGGGGAGGGATGTCGGGCATCTCCTTTCCCTCCAGTTACGCCTTGGCATACACAAATTGACGAGGATGTTAATTCTACTGAGTTTCTCTACACGTCCTAAGCGATGGAAACTCCATGTTTGGCGATTTTCAATAGACTGACAATGCAAAGTGTCACTGTGTATGTCCGTTATGAACTTGTAACACACACACACACGCACGCACGCACGCACGCACCACACACACACACACACACACACACACACACACACACACACACACACACGCACGCACGCACGCACGCACGCACACACACACACACACACTCTCACTCTCTCTCTCTCTCTCTCTCTCTCTCTCTCTCCCAGCCTTGCACGCCAATACTTCTAACAGCACTTGAAAGTACACAGACCATTTTTCTCACTGGATGGCCAAAGCACGTTACATTCACAAGCAAATAAATCTGGCCTCCACTTCCTGTCTCCAGGCTTGGTCCATCTCTCATAATCCCCACTTTCATCCACAGAACAACCACGACAAGCACAGCAACAACAACGACGTCGCCAACCTCCACCACAAACCCCGCGACAGCCGGCGCCAGCGCCATCCCTGGCTGCATCACGAACTGTGACGGGCAGGCCAGCAGTTTCTACCCGTCCTGCAACGGGTGCACGTCCTTCTTCGTGTGCGTGGACTCCCTGCAGGCCGAGGTCAGCTGCCAGGGGAACAAGGAATGGGACAACACCGCCCAGGAGTGCCTCACCGATTCCTCCACCTGCCCCTAGAATGAGCAAAGGTCATTAGGACCTACAATGGACGTGTGGCCCCCAGCCACACACACACACGCACAGACACACACACACACACACACTCACACACGCACGCATGCACGCACGTGCGCACGCACGCACACACGCGCGCACACATATACACGTATGCACACACGCACGCACACACACACACACTGCTGTTTTTCGTATTTTTCCGAGTAACTATAGTAGGAAGGACAGCAAGCACGTTTCATTGAGAATTTTGAGAACTTGTGGACAGCGCCCTTTGGACAGGCGTCGGGGAAACTTACTTCCGGTCATGAAGTCGACAGTACGCAGTGTATCGATCGTCTTCCTGAGGCCAGTCTAACATTTCCAAATTGAAAGTAGACACAGATTATTTGGTTTAAAACGGATCCAATGGTGAATTATTGGTAGACGATGTCCTTTGTAAGTGTTTTCTTTGCGCGACTATGAGCAATGGCATGTAAAAAATTACACTTGAAGACTCAAATCTACAATGATCGTGGTAGCAGACGTTCAGCAAATTGCCCCATATCTATACGAAGCTGCGTTGCCATTGGCCAGAATAAAGGGTCTACTCTGGAACGACTGAAACTTCTTTAGCACACGATCCCTTGTTGCACAGGTCTGCTGTAACAGTGCGCCTCTCCGCTACCAGCTGTGCCTCTGTTTAGTATGCCAAAGAAGGAAAGGTCTGTCGCCTTCTAAACCCTGAAACCAAGAACTCGGCTAAACCTTTAAGCCGTGTTGAAACTAAGCACTAGCATTAAAAAAAAAAATTCACTGGCCAAAAGTGGATGTTTTGAGAACCGGAAGTAGATTTCCCCCGACACACGTCAACCCACCACTGTCCTGAACATACTGGACGTGCAGTGAAACCCTTGTGTCTCTCCTGCTACTGTCCCTGTACTCTATGAACGAGAATGCTGCTCTGCACATGCTTGTGTGTATTTGTGAGCAGCTGTGCAAAAAAGTCCAATAAAGTTCGTGTTGAAGTCTACGTAAGAGGTGTTTGTCCTAGAGTCTGTAACATTGCCGAACATGTGTGTGTGTGTGTGTGTGTGTGTGTGTGTGTGTGTGTGTGTGTGTGTGTGTGTGTGTGTGCGTGCGTGCGTGCGTGCGTGCGTGCGTTGGGGGGGGGGGGGGAGGGATGAGGGTTGGAGATGGACGTTTTTGTCGATGAGGGTTGGGGTTGTGGATGTATGGTGCAAAAAGATGCACTGCTACGTACCGAAAAACCGCTACACGTGTGCTGGTATGGCAAACCGGTTCAAGTTACTGCGAACCGGTTTTTCTTTTTTTTGTTAAATTGCAAACCGAAGGGAGTTTCAAGAGCGAGATCTGTTAGACACCAACCATCTACAAGTACATTAATTAGCAATCGTTTGTTTTCATGATTTCCATTGAATGAAAACTTCTGTTTTTCTGCCTTTCATGTGAATGAGAAATTTTGTTTCTTGCTCTTTACATCAATTACAAGGTGCGGAGACAGTGAGAGTGTTGGGTACGCCCAAACAATGCGCACTATCTTTCTCTCTTTTGGGCTGCAAGTGAAGTTGCCAGATCATTCTCTCTTTTATATCTATGGGAAAACAAGTGCAGGCTAACAATTCCTCCAGCATTACATAAATGGCAAAGATTCGGAAAAAAAAAAAAAAAAAAATGGGGGAGGGGTGGGCTGCGTCACTCTCCGCACTTTCTCATTGATGTAAAGAGCAAGAAACACAATTTCTCATTCACATGAAAGTTACAGAAAATGAGAATGAAAGTAAGGGAAATATAGATGTAAAATCCTTCACTAGCAGCCTATGGAGACCATCGTAATGTTATCTTGAAGACGGAAGTATTTATACTGCCTGTTCCGAGACCTTTCGTCCACTGGATCGGACTCGTCAGGGAGGCACGGCTGATTGTATGTGTGCTCTCTTGGCATCAAATGGAGATAAACGGCAGTCTGCAGTTTCGTACAATTCTCACCACCATGGGTTCAAAAACGGAATCCAACAGTTTCCCAAAGCAGCCAGTAGAAAAGTAAAACGAAAACAAAGTGTGGTCAAGAAATAAGTTGCTGGAAAACTAAAATTATACGTAAACTGTATAAAGAAAAATAGGAGAAATCTTTGAGCTTACGCTTGAGGATCCTTTAAAGTTGTAAGGGTGGGTATTTTATGAAGTCAATCAAAGCAAGCAGTATTGCTCAATATCTAATCCGTTTTTAACTATTAAAGACTTTAAGATATTTTGTATCTGTAAATACAGTTATATTTCTATAAATCATAGTCATAACAGTTTAATTCCGTGTTCACCTATACGTGTATATGCTATGTTTTAGTTGATTGTATTACGTAGATGACATCTTCAATGCATAAAAAAGAATCGGTTTGGTTATGACGATCCGCCCAATATGAGTGAAGGTGTAGCTCCACTTTTGGTAGAGTCTTCCAACATCAGGTCAGATTTTGAAAAGAAAAAATCGATTTTATTTGATAAATATTAAGTGTTGATAATACTTATTTATACATAAAGCGTTTCACAACAATGTGTACAATCCACTGACAGCGTCTGCAGTGTGTTTTGACCTTTACACTGCAGATCGTGGGCTGGAGAACATACCGACACATCTCCCCTGCGTCTCTGCTGGGAACACCAGGTGATCCCCAACTGGCTGAGCACTGCTTTCCTCTTTCCCTCTTTCTGTCAATCTTACGATCGCTAAGAATTACACACAAAAGTGACACGTTTGGAGGAATATGTTATCTATACTTCAGCGGAAGGTCTAAGTAAAAAAGAAAAAAAAAATTTACCAGTGTTTCAATCTCTTCGCCAAGGTGTTCAGCGCGCTCCGTACTGCACAGTTTTGACCGGAAGTCAACGTCCCTGACACCTGTCGGAACAGGTCTGTCCGCAAGTTCACTACAGACAAACGAAGCGTGCCTCCCACAGCTGCCTGTCCCTGGAAGCAGCACTGGTAAAGGAGTTTTCACGTGCTGGCAGCTTTCTCTCAGACTCCGCTGCCACTTGACCCTCGCCATAGCGGTCACGGCAGGCTCGTGGGGAAATGGCCAACGCTCAGTGAGACGGCAGGCGACTCAAGTAGCCATGGTCCTTTCATGCTTACGAGTCTTCATCCGCTCACAAGTGATGCACATTCCAGTCAGTCACGCTGGTGTTTCTTCAGTCACTCACGAGTCACGTTTATGCACATTCCATTTTATCATACGCACGTTCCTTCTTCAAAATCACGAGTGAAGTTTATACACATTCCAGCCATGCTGATGCTTCTTCATCCGCAAACGAGTGAAGTTTATGCGCTTTCAAGTCATGCTTACGTTTCTTCATTCGCTCACAAGTCAGGCTTGCGCACATTGCAGTCAGTCACGCGTGTTCCTGTCAGCCATGTTTATTTCAACGCTTACTTTGACATCTTAGTGGTCCTTCTGTGTGCATGTATGTATGTACAAATGAGCGCGCGCTTGTGTGTGCATTTGCTGTGTGGTGTGGTTTGACAGATTTGTTCTACTTTCACTAGTTTTAGCCGATTTCCCCCGTTCTTCCGCTATTTCATAAAAAACACAATTGGAACCTGGATACAAAGGCCATAGAACCAGTCTGCGTGGGCGCGTGTGCAAGAAGCGTACGAGTGTGTGTGTCCGACATGATCCAGTGACTAAACCTGACACAGGCCCGACTGATGATGGTGGAGATTTACACGTGACAGCACACGGCACTTCAAGACCGTGTTCCAGCACAGTCCAAAATCATCCACCATCATCTGGAATAACTTGGTCATTTTCACGGCCAGACTGACCTAAACCGTGTCCATTCAACGGGCAAAGGGTAAATGGAGTCAGGTTGAAGTCCATCTGCTGCTGCAGTGTGTGCATGTGATGCACGCTGCGTGTGCAATGTTGACCGTTTGAGAGTGCATGTTTGGCCGCTGGTGGATGTTCATGGAGAATTGTGTTGGGGGATCAGAATCTTACAGTGTTGGGAGAAGCCGAGAGCGAGGAAAGGCGGAAGGTGGGGGGTGGGGTGGAGGAGGAGTAGGTGGAGGAGAGAGAGAGAGAGAGAGAGAGAGAGAGAGAGAGAGAGAGAGAGAGAGGGTGAAAGATGGGGAGAGGGGAAGGAAAGAGAGCAACATTAATTTCTTCTGTCTTTTTCTTTTTTTTTGAGATTTTGAAGTTCGTTACAAGAGTAATCCTTTCAACGATACAACGTACATTTCTATGAACCAAAAGACACGAAAGAAGCTGGGGGAAAAATGGTTCGATTCGTTCTGGTAACGTACATGGACTGTTTGAAGACTGACAGATGGTGATGGAAATCCATACCAAGGGATTATTAAGGGTTCAAATGGACGGAAAAGGTTCCCAGAGTTGTCTGAAGCCTGTGACGCCATTCACTGATGCCTCAGAATCATTCAGTTCTTCGAGAACCTTTTCCAAAAGTGGATTAGAACGATGCTATAGAGCAGTCACTGCAAGGGTTAAAACCTTTATTAAAAAAACGCAACAAACACGACTATGGGATCGTTTTGATCATAGCAACATCCATCTTACCACATCTAAAATAACTGAACTAAAAAGGCATGATTGTAGAGATAAAAGGCATGGTTGTAGAGATAAAAGGCATGATTGTAGATACAAAAGACGTGATTGTAGGAATGAAAAAGTTGATCATTCTAGAATGCCGACTTCGTCATTCCAAAAACAATTCCGATAAAACGACATGATTGTAAGGATAAAAGGATCGTTCCTCTCATAAGACTTTAACGAAACAAGTAACAAATGCACGATAATGGTGTTTAACACTTAACTTCACGACTGCACTTATCCTGGAGAGGTGTTCAATCTGAACGATCATTCTGTCCTGACAGGAAGACGGATCGTTAAAAGATTAAAACACTGATATTCATAAAAAAAAGATAGAACACTGCTTTCTAACCGGTCACACACTATCAGTCAAAACTCCTATTCCTATCTACACCAGCTGCAGATCTGATCCGGTGATGAACGTGGTCCTGGGCTCTCTTCTGGTGTCGGTCTCCGCGGTCCCTAAGCGTGCCGTTGGCGCCCTGGGCCTCACTGGTCGATGAGGTCGAAGGGGCGGTTGGGGTTCAGGTGGTGGCAGACGCACAGCAGCTTCAACAGCCACTCCCTGGCCCGGTCCAACAGGTCCCGCTCCTCCTCGCTCACCCCCAGCTCCTCGGGGTCGGCGGGGCCGTCGTCTGACTGGCAGGTGTAGAAGCCGAAGGTGGGCAGACCCCGCTCCAGCCGGCCCAGCAGGTGGCGCGACAGGTCCGGCGGAGGCGTCACCGAGCAGTTGATCAGCCTCCGGATCAGAGTCTCCCGGTCCGTATAGGCCCGGTAGCGCCAGCGGAGAATCCGGATCCCGGTCTCGATCTGGTCCGGGGTGAGGGGGCAGACAGGCTGCTCGTGTCCCGCGGCGGCGGCGGCCCCAACGGGTCCTCCCTCCGCGTCCACGGCACGGCCCGCCGCTCCTGGCACCGGTCGCTGGCGTCGCCGGGGATGGGCCGCCAACGGACGTAGTGGACGAGGCGGTGCTTCCGCTCCGCGGTCCTGGGGCAGGTCGTCTGGTGGTGACGGCTCTGCACTGTCCGGATCCTGGCCCCCGTGGTCAGCCTGGACGCCCTGGGCAGAGGGCTGGGATGGTGAAGGGGAAGATCCTCCAGACTGGTCGGCTTTAGACACCCCGTCGTCCAGCTGTGGAGCCGCTTCTGACTCCGGGGAGGAGGACCGGGAGGACCCCGAGCTTCCCGAGGACACGTCCGCCTCGTGACTCTGGCTGTTGCCTCCGCATTTCTCGGCCATGTTGCGTTCGGAGTGGTGTGGTTGTCTGCTGAACACAGAGAGAAAAGGCTTGATATGCGTTCGGAGTGGTGTGGTTGTCTGCTGAACACAGAGAGAGAGAAAAGGCTTGATATGCGTTCGGAGTGGTGTGGTTGTCTGCTGAACAGAGAGAGAAAAGGCTTGATATGCGTTCGGAGTGGTGTGGTTGTCTGCTGAACACAGAGAGAGAGAAAAGGCTTGATATGCGTTCGGAGTGTGTGGTTGTCTGCTGAACACAGAGAGAGAGAAAAGGCTTGATATGCGTTCGGAGTGGTGTGGTTGTCTGCTGAACACAGAGAGAGAGAAAAGGCTTGATATGCGTTCGGAGTGGTGTGGTTGTCTGCTGAACACGAGAGAGAGAAAAGGCTTGATATGCGTTCGGAGTGGTGTGGTTGTCTGCTGAACACAGAGAGAAAAGGCTTGATATGCGTTCGGAGTGGTGTGGTTGTCTGCTGAACACAGAGAGAGAAAAAGGCTTGATATGCGTTCGGAGTGGTGTGGTTGTCTGCTGAACACAGAGAGAGAGAAAAGGCTTGATATGCGTTCGGAGTGGTGTGGTTGTCTGCTGAACACAGAGAGAGAGAAAAGGCTTGATATGCGTTCGGAGTGGTGTGGTTGTCTGCTGAACACAGAGAGAAAAGGCTTGATATGCGTTCGGAGTGGTGTGGTTGTCTGCTGAACACAGAGAGAGAGAAAAGGCTTGATATTCGTTCGGAGTGGTGTGGTTGTCTGCTGAACAGAGAGAAAAGGCTTGATATGCGTTCGGAGTGGTGTGGTTGTCTGCTGAACACAGAGAGAAAAGGCTTGATATGCGTTCGGAGTGGTGTGGTTGTCTGCTGAACACAGAGAGAGAAAAGGCTTGATATGCGTTCGGAGTGGTGTGGTTGTCTGCTGAACACAGAGAGAGAAAAGGCTTGATATGCGTTCGGAGTGGTGTGGTTGTCTGCTGAACAGAGAGAGAGAGAGAGAAAAGGCTTGATATGCGTTCGGAGTGGTGTGGTTGTCTGCTGAACACAGAGAGAAAAGGCTTGATATGCGTTCGGAGTGGTGTGGTTGTCTGCTGAACACAGAGAGAAAAGGCTTGATATGCGTTCGGAGTGGTGTGGTTGTCTGCTGAACACAGAGAGAGAGAAAAGGCTTGATATGCGTTCGGAGTGGTGTGGTTGTCTGCTGAACACAGAGAGAAAAGGCTAGATATGCGTTCGGAGTGGTGTGGTTGTCTGCTGAACACAGAGAGAGAGAAAGGCTTGATATGCGTTCGGAGTGGTGTGGTTGTCTGCTGAACAGAGAGAAAAGGCTTGATATGCGTTCGGAGTGTGTGTGGTTGTCTGCTGAACAGAGAGAGAAAAGGCTTGATATGCGTTCGGAGTGGTGTGGTTGTCTGCTGAAACACAGAGAGAAAAGGCTTGATATGCGTTCGGAGTGGTGTGGTTGTCTGCTGAACACAGAGAGAGAGAAAAGGCTTGATATGCGTTCGGAGCGGTGTGGTTGTCTGCTGAACACAGAGAGAGAGAGAGAGAGAAAAGGCTTGATATGCGTTCGGAGTGGTGTGGTTGTCTGCTGAACAGAGAGAAAAGGCTTGATATGCGTTCGGAGTGGTGTGGTTGTCTGCTGAACACAGAGAGAAAAGGCTTGATATGCGTTCGGAGTGGTGTGGTTGTCTGCTGAACACAGAGAGAGAAAAGGCTTGATATGCGTTCGGAGTGGTGTGGTTGTCTGCTGAACACAGAGAAAAGGCTTGATATGCGTTCGGAGTGGTGTGGTTGTCTGCTGAACACAGAGAAAAGGCTTGATATGCGTTCGGAGTGGTGTGGTTGTCTGCTGAACACAGAGAGAGAAAAGGCTTGATATGCGTTCGGAGTGGTGTGGTTGTCTGCTGAACACAGAGAAAAGGCTTGATATGCGTTCGGAGTGGTGTGGTTGTCTGCTGAACACAGAGAGAGAAAAGGCTTGATATGCGTTCGGAGTGGTGTGGTTGTCTGCTGAACAGAGAAAAGGCTTGATATGCGTTCGGAGTGGTGTGGTTGTCTGCTGAACACAGAGAAAAGCTTGATATGCGTTCGGAGTGGTGTGGTTGTCTGCTGAACACAGAGAGAAAAGGCTTGATATGCGTTCGGAGTGGTGTGGTTGTCTGCTGAACACAGAGAGAGAGAAAAGGCTTGATATGCGTTCGGAGTGGTGTGGTTGTCTGCTGAACAGAGAGAGAGAAAAGGCTTGATATGCGTTCGGAGTGGTGTTGTCTGCTGAACACAGAGAGAGAGAAAAGGCTTGATATGCGTTCGGAGTGGTGTGGTTGTCTGCTGAACACAGAGAGAGAGAAAAGGCTTGATATGCGTTCGGAGTGGTGTGGTTGTCTGCTGAACACAGAGAGAGAGAAAAGGCTTGATATGCGTTCGGAGTGGTGTGGTTGTCTGCTGAACACAGAGAGAGAGAAAAGGCTTGATATGCGTTCGGAGTGGTGTGGTTGTCTGCTGAACACAGAGAGAGAAAAGGCTTGATATGCGTTCGGAGTGGTGTGGTTGTCTGCTGAACACAGAGAAAAGGCTTGATATGCGTTCGGAGTGGTGTGGTTGTCTGCTGAACAGAGAGAGAGAAAAGGCTTGATATGCGTTCGGAGTGGTGTGGTTGTCTGCTGAACACAGAGAGAGAGAAAAGGCTTGATATGACAACGATTACTTTGCTCTGGCTTTCTCCGAACATGCATCGTCAGAGAATTGAAAATTTTTTTTTTCTGTTTTTGATTTTCTCTTTGATTTGCGGTCTGCCTAAAATTTTCATACGCGTAACCTCACTGTGGACATTGTATCCTGTACAGAAAACACGAAAACGAACAATTTGCACGGTAGTTAAAACAGTTCGACCCAGAGGAAATCTCACGAAACGATCATGTGGTCTGGACCTCCTGATGGACACACACTCGAACTAACCGAGTTATCAATCTTTGGAGCTCACTACAAACTCCCACTACAGCTGGAGCTATTTCTTTTTTTTAAATCAAGGCAACAAACACTGTGGAGCGTTTGGATTCCGCACAAATTTTACTTTCTGACAGTTTTCAACCTCACCATGCGCTGTGCACTCTGGGCGAGGAGTAAAGCTCTATAAAGAGAGAGAGAGAGAGAGAGAGAGAGAGAGAGAGAGAGAGAGAGAGAGACAGAGAGAGAGAGCAGAGAGAGAGAGACGATACAGCAGCAGCTGACTGCTCTGCAGCACACATGCCTGCATGTCTGATGAGAGAAAAAACAAAACCTCCAGACTGCTGGCCAGAAGGGGCCATTGGAGAATGCAGACATGACCCCACACACAAACAGCTTCAGTCACCCGGCGAACGAGTTCCCAGAGAGGACAAGCACGCAGTGGAAAACCAGGGCTGTCTTCAGTCACCCGGCGAACGAGTTCCCAGGGAAGACAAGCAAGCAGTGGAAAACCACGGCTGTGTGTTCTTCCATTGTCCTTGCTTGGTAGGGACGACGCTGGCCACGTTCTGTTTCTCAGCCACCACATGTCAATTTAATTCATCCAAAATAATCCGAAATAAGTGGAAACAAAATGAACTTTTCTCCTTTCCTTGTCAACCTGCAGGATTTGTTTTCTGCCCCCCCCCTCCCCCCCCCCCCCCACCACACGCACATACAACATTGGGCCTCCCTGACGATATCCTGGCATTTAAACCCATCAGCAAGAAACTGATTAGGACACCGTCCTTGTGATGTCCTTCAGGGTCGTCTTCACATCAGCCTCATTTCCGCATGTCCAGCAGTCTCCCAAACGACAAGGATGACACCGTCTGTCCCAGTGCCAACGCTCCGTGTCAACCTTGGCACGAAGTCTGGAGGCCTTCGGCCACAGCCCTGAGCTGAATCATGACGGCTGGGACTGGTGGCACCAGAAGACAGTGCCAGAGCCATGCAGCAAGCAAAGAATGGACAAAAGCTGTGGCTCCACACTGCCAAGTCAGCACCAAGGACACTGACCCAGTGACCGCGTTCCAACTGCCTCAGCTGGCCCCGGGCAGTGCCTGTTGAACCATGTACTCATTCTTCAACGCACTGATGCACGGTGACCTCAGCATCCCTGCCATCCGACAATGCAGGCTTCTACAACATCATTCCTCTCTCTCTCTCTCTCTCTCTCTCTCTCTCTCTCTCTCTCTCTCTCTCTCTCCTGTGCGAGTTGAAGATGCATACTGTGTTTCGCGAGCTTCCACAGGTCAGGAAACATAAAAAAAACCCTCTTTCCCCGTAAAACCTAGTAACAAGTGTCTGAAAGTGAGCTTTGCACTAGAACAATCAGAGGGAAACAAAATGTCAAGATCTGCTGCTTTTAAATATCAGCCCAACCATTTGGGATCCATTAATTCGCAATCTATACATTAATATCTATATACTGGTTGGAATGGGCCCTGAGAAGGAATTGTATATTTTCTTGTTGGATTTTCTCCTCAATTCAATCCCAAAAAAAGTTTGTACAGTGTAACTGTTTGAAATTTTATTCTGAATATATCACCAGGAGAGCAGGGCTTCTCCACCTCTTTACTCTCCCCCCCCCCCCCACCGCCTCTTTTCCTCTGCACCTCCCCCCCCCCTTTTTTTTTTAAATAAAGCAGTTCAACTCTCAGGATATCACGTCAGCCCCTTTTCACACTTAATATCGTTGGTCTCCCGTGTGTTGCACTTACAAGAGACTATACAGAATTGTGTGTGTGCGTGTGTGCGTGTGCGTGTGCGTGTGGTGCGCGCGCGCACGCACGCGACAATGCCATGAATAACCAGAATGTCTGTTCTACTACCAACTCTACCAACTACTAATAATCCTTCAACAGCCCACCTGTGGCCAAAACGGTGACAGTGAGAGAGGCTTAACCACCACACTCCGTGTTACAACGTGAAAGGAAGGCTAATAAGTTGGTGCCGTCTCACATGGTTGTGTCGGGTGTTCATGTTTCAGTATTGTGAGGATTCTTGTTGAAGTCTTTAGTTCATTGCTTCACGGACACGGTGATGGCGGTCAACGGCAAAGAAACACTGACCACAACACTATAACATCTGAATCATGAGGACATCACTCAGATCTTCCGTCAGGAAGTCGGGTACACATCAGAGGAAGGAAGTGGGACAGCGATCCAGTGTGATCTCATCTCTTTCTCTCTCTCTCTCTCTCTCTCTCTCTCTCTGTGTTGTTGTGTTGCGTGCCGCGTGCGCGCGTGCGCGCGCGCGCTTGTGTGTGTGTGTGTGTGTGTGTGTGTGTGTGTGTGCGTGCGCGTGCGGTGAGAGAGAGAGAGAGAGAGAGACAGAGAAGAGAGAGTCGGTATTTGCTTATTTTACGCAACCAGCGAACTTTCCACAAAATGTTCCTAAACCAGTGAAATACGGAGCCGTGATTTTGCTCCTTTGAGGAAATAAACGGTGAAGCGGACCACTTCATGAAACAAGCATCACTGTGCCCTGGTCTGAACAAACTGTATATCAGTGAACACTTGCGAAAAATACATGAGGTCTTAAGATATGAAAACTTTTTAAATTGCTTGCTTCATGAACTACGCAGCCATTTTTGTTCCGTTTTGCTCAGTTCTTGAGTAAAAAAAAAGTGCGAGGTTCACGTATCTCATGGAAATTGGCAAAATCTTGGATCTTCGACAAAATGAGCAATTTCATCTATTCAGCATAACATATACATAACTAATGAGCAATTTCATCTATTCAGCATAACATATACTTGACTAATCATGATTTTTAGTTTTACACATTTGGGGTATACGTATCTGAGTGTAAGTAGTGATAGAAATCGTACAAGAACCACACAAATAAACATTTCTTTACAGAAGGAGGCGGGGGGGGGGGGGGGGGGGGGATGAAGCACCTTCAACGCCCACCCCCCTTCCTCCATTCCACCCCTTGACTTGGGTAGGTGTAGGGATAGGGGGCGGGGCAAAGTATTACACCGATTAAAAAAACAAAACAAAAACCAAACATGAAACCAACTTCATGAGCCCACGTGCGATTAATTTTCTAACGGACCTTCTTTAGACTATCATTTTGACCAACACAGGGACAGCGGAACATTTCTGTGCTGGGCAAATCCACTGATTGGAAGAATGGTGGCCCAGCAGAAGAAATACCCATCTAGTGAAATGAGTTCAGCTGCTAATCTGTAGGCCAGAGATGAGCACTTCACTTTTATTTCGATTTTATATAGCCCATAAAACAAATCGCAGACAAACTTCTCAAAGACATTGCCAGTCATTTTTCCTTCTTGTGAATGCGAGTACATCTGTGAATTATGACGGTTCAGGTCTGTGTTCACCTGTGTGTATCTGTTGTCTTGTTTTAGACAATAGCACGTCCAAAATGCTATATTTCCAGTGCAGTAAAAAAAAAAAAAAGTCTGAAGGTGTGTTAAACAGAAATGAATGTTTGACTCGTGTTTTTGATGAGTCTGGCAGTAACGGGCCATTGTCTGAAACAAGTGTTGGCCATATTTTGAGCGAAGCGTTTGACATAGTGTGTAAAACCGCCTGACAGTAACTTCCTGACCTCTCTGTAGCAAACTGGTCGGTGACTGAAACAGGTCCCAGAATTGGCATGGTCCCCCCCCCCCCCTCTTCCTCCCCACGTACAGATCCTTTGAAGGTAAAGGACCTAGTGGGAGAACATGGCGAGGACAAATCCAAATGAACTACAGCACGCGATTTGTTTCAATGCTACGTCACACTGGGAGTCGCCAAACAAAGCACTGTGCCGAAACAAACCTTACGATTTCTTGCATTCCGCCGAACCAATGAAATGGCACTGCTGGCAGACACGTCACTGTGTCTCGCCTGGCCACCGGAACAGGTTAGAGGTTCACATTCTTAGGTAAAATGATTAAAGCAGACTGATTTCGTTATTGAGATTTATGTCTAGTGAAGAGTCGGGGGTAGTGCACTGGAACGGGTTTGCACGTGCTGTACTTTGCCTGGGATATTTCATGGCATCTTAGCTTTGAAATATTCCCTGCTCTAAATAGTTGGGGGTGGGAGGTGGGAGAGGGGAAAGGGGGGGGGAGCTCTGTATTGGACTTTTCAATAAAAAAAAAGTCTACAGGCCTTAGGCAACCTTTCTTTAAAAACAAATCAAGTCTAGCCTACCTACTCTATTCGAAACAGCCATATTACCGGAAACTTTTTTTTTTTTTTTTGGGGGGGGGGGGGGGGGTGGAAGGGGGTAGGGGTGGCCTTGTGTGAGGGAGAGGCTTACTTCAAAATTCTGTGTAGTTGATGTCTAAACCAAGTACAGTCTGTTTCAGTAAGTAAACAACGAGAACACATTGAAAATATAAACCTTTTTGTCAAAACCTGCACTTAAAAAAAAAACAAAAACGGGACATAAATCTTTTGATTTTTTTTTCAAACGAAAAAAAAAAAAAAACCCATGGGGAAGAATATAGTTTTCAGTCCAATTTCAATACTGGTAATCAAATTTTTACGCTGTGCACCCTCGATATACAATAAGAGGTACAGCAGCACAGGCGTAAGACTGTTGTACGCCTGTGCCACGGTGATGAAACGGGAAGAAAAGGAATTCATGATAACAAGGAAACTACCATGAGGAAATCTTGCTTCACTGAAGTATCAATGAGCGACATTTACAAATTAGCCCCCTGCTCCAAGCTTCGTCTGTATCTAAAAAAAAAAAATAAAGAAAAAACGTGAAATTGCTTCAACAAATATCGGACATAGGCTACAAGCAGGAGAGAAAAGCGGAGGCTGAAAGTGCCGTTTTCCCACGGCTGAAACGACGGGGCCAGCGGGGAGTACAAGGTGGTTGACCTGTTGGGGCCAGCGGGAGTACAAGGCGGTTGACCTGTTGACCTGTTGGGGCCAGCGGGGAGTACAAGGCGGTTGACCCGTTGACCTGTTGGGGCCAGCGGGGAGTACAAGGCGGTTGACCTGTTGGGGCCAGTGGGGAGTACAAGGCAGTGACCTGTTGGGGCCAGTGGGGAGTACAAGGTGGTTGACCTGTTGACCTGTTGGGGCCAGCGGGGAGTACAAGGCGGTTGACCTGTTGACCTGTTGGGGCCAGCGGGGAGTACAAGGCGGTTGACCTGTTGACCTGTTGGGACCAGTGGGGAGTACAAGGCGGTTGACCTGTTGACCTGTTGGGGCCAGCGGGGAGTACAAGGCGGTTGACCTGTTGACCTGTTGGGGCCAGCGGGGAGTACAAGGCGGTTGACCTGTTGGGACCAGTGGGGAGTACAAGGCGGTTGACCTGTTGACCTGTTGGGGCCAGCAGGGAGTACAAGGCGGTTGACCTGTTGACCTGTTGGGGCCAGCAGGGAGTACAAGGCGGTTGACCTGTTGACCTGTTGGGACCAGTGGGAAGTACAAGGCGGTTGACCTGTTGACCTGTTGGGGCCAGCGGGGAGTACAAGGCGGTTGACCTGTTGGGACCAGTGGGGAGTACAAGGCGGTTGACCTGTTGACCTGTTGGGGCCAGCGGGGAGTAGAAGGCGGTTGACCTGTTGACCTGTTGGGGCCAGCGGGGAGTACAAGGCAGTTGACCTGTTGGGGCCAGTGGGGAGTACAAGGCAGTGACCTGTTGGGGCCAGTGGGGAGTACAAGGTGGTTGACCTGTTGACCTGTTGGGGCCAGCAGGGAGTACAAGGCAGTTGACCTGTTGACCTGTAGGGGCCAGCAGGGAGTACAAGGCGGTTGACCTGTTGGGGCCAGCAGGGAGTACTAGGCGGCTGACCTGTTGACCTGTTGGGGCCAGCGGGGAGTACAAGGTGGCTGACCTGTTGACCTGTTGGGGCCAGCAGGGAGTACAAGGCAGTTGACCTGTTGGGGCCAGTGGGGAGTACAAGGTGATTGACCTGTTGACCTGTTGGGGCCAGTGGCGAGTACTAGGCGGCTGACCTGTTGACCTGTTGGGGCCAGTGGGGAGTACTAGGCGGCTGACCTGTTGACCTGTTGGGGCCAGTGGGGAGTACAAGGTGGTGACCTGTTGACTTGATGGGGCCAGTGGGGAGTACTAGGCGGCTGACCTGTTGACCTGTTGGGGCCAGCAGGGAGTACAAGGTGGTTGACCTGTTGACCTGTTGGGGCCAGCAGGGAGTACAAGGCGGTTGACCTGTTGACCTGTTGGGGCCAGCAGGGAGTACTAGGCGGCTGACTGTTGACCTGTTGGGGCCAGCAGGGAGTACAAGGTGGTTGACCTGTTGACCTGTTGGGGCCAGCGGGGAGTACAAGGCGGTTGACCTGTTGACCTGTAGGGGCCAGCAGGGAGTACTAGGCGGTTGACCTGTTGACCTGTTGGGGCCAGCAGGGAGTACTAGGCGGCTGACCTGCTGACCTGTTGGGGCCAGCAGGGAGTACAAGGTGGTTGACCTGTTGACCTGTTGGGGCCAGCGGGGAGTACAAGGCGGTTGACCTGTTGACCTGTTGGGGCCAGCGGGAAGTACAAGGCGGTTGACCTGTTGACCTGTTGGGGCCAGCGGGGAGTACAAGGCGGTTGACCTGTTGACCTGTTGGGGCCAGCGGGGAGTACAAGGTGGTTGATCTGTTGACCTGTTGGTGCCAGCAGGGAGTACAAGGCGGTTGACCTGTTGACCTGTTGGGGCCAGCAGGGGTACAAGGCGGTTGACCTGTTGGGGCCAGCGGGGAGTACAAGGCGGTTGACCTGTTGGGGCCAGCAGGGAGGACAAGGCAGTTGACCTGTTGACCTGTTGGGACCAGCAGGGAGCACAAGGTGGTTGACCTGTTGACCTGTTGAGGCCAGCAGGAGTACAAGGCGGTTGACCTGTTGACCTGTAGGGGCCAGCGGGGAGTAAAAGGTGGTTGACCTGTTGACCTGTTGGGGCCAGCGGGGAGTACAAGGCGGCTGACCTGTTGGGGCCAGCGGGGAGTACAAGGCGGTTGACCTGTTGGGGCTAACGGGGAGTACAAGGCGGTTGACATGTTGGGGCTAACGGGGAGTACAAGGCGGTTTGACATGTTGGGGCTAACGGGGAGTACAAGATGGTTGACATGTTAGGGCTAACGGGGAGTACAAGGCGGTTGACATGTTGGGGCCAGCGGGGAGTACAAGGCAGTTGACCTGTGGGGCCAGCGGGGAGTACAAGGCAGTTGACCTGTGGGGCCAGAGGGGAGTACAAGGCAGTTGACCTGTGGGGCCAGCGGGGAGTACAAGGCGGTTGACATGTTGGGGCCAGCGGGGAGTACAAGGCAGTTGACCTGTGGGGCCAGAGGGGAGTACAAGGCAGTTGACCTGTTGGGGCCAGCGGGGAGTACAAGGCGGTTGACCTGTGGGGCCAGAGGGGAGTACAAGGCGGTTGACCTGTGGGGCCAGAGGGGAGTACAAGGCAGTTGACCTGTGGGGCCAGAGGGGAGTACAAGGCAGTTGACCTGTGGGGCCAGCGGGGAGTACAAGGCGGTTGACATGTTGGGGCCAGCGGGGAGTACAAGGCAGTTGACCTGTGGGGCCAGAGGGGAGTACAAGGCAGTTGACCTGTGGGGCCAGCGGGGAGTACAAGGCGGTTGACATGTTGGGGCCAGCGGGGAGTACAAGGCGGTTGACATGTTGGGGCCAGCGGGGAGTACAAGGCGGTTGACATGTTGGGGCCAGCGGGGAGTACAAGGCAGTTGACATGTTGGGGCCAGCGGGGAGTACAAGGCAGTTGACCTGTGGGGCCAGAGGGAGTACAAGGCAGTTGACCTGTGGGGCCAGCGGGAGTACAAGGCGGTTGACATGTTGGGGCCAGCGGGGAGTACAAGGCAGTTGACCTGTGGGCCAGAGGGGAGTACAAGGCAGTTGACCTGTGGGGCCAGCGGGGAGTACAAGGCGGTTGACATGTTGGGGCCAGAGGGGAGTACAAGGCAGTTGACCTGTGGGGCCAGCGGGGAGTACAAGGCGGTTGACATGTTGGGGCCAGCGGGGAGTACAAGGCAGTTGACCTGTGGGGCCAGCGGGGAGTACAAGGCAGTTGACCTGTGGGGCCAGAGGGGAGTACAAGGCAGTATCATATGCACTTTCCATCCGCCGAGTAATGTCCAAGGGACGCAGTGGCGTTGGAAAATAAGTTTAGTGGAAGGGGGATGGATGGATGGTGGTGGTGGTGGTGAGGCAAGGTGGGCAGCCTGAATGGACAAGCATTTTTTTCACCCCACCTCACCCCCCCCCCCCCCAAAAAAAAAAGACCAAACAAATAAAAAAAGAAAATACTTCAGTCCTTACACAGCACGTTTATCAAGGCGTGGGGGTGGGCGTAGGGGTGGGGGAACCATTATCTTCCACATCCATTATCAATGCGGGGACATCAACTGTCGTTGAAGCGGGAAAGGAAGGGACGGAGAATGAGGTAGGGGAGGGGGCTCTCCTTCCATATTCTTGTAAAGGCTGCGTGTGTGTGTGTGTGTGTGTGTGTGTGTGTGTGTGTGTGTGTGTGGTCTCTCGCCTTCCAAATTTTCAGAGGGATGGGAGGCTCAATTCTGTAAAAAGCGGTGGTGGGAGGGGGAGGGAGGAGGAAGCGGGGGGGGGGGGGGGGGGGGGAGGGGGAAGATTTCTAAACTTTCGTAACAGAGAACAGGGAGGGGGTGGGTTGGAGGGGCGCTCTCAAATTTCACATTCTTGTAAAAGAGGATTGGGGGAGGCGGGCGGAAGAAGAGGGGCGGTTCTCAAAGCAAGGAAGGCCATTTTCCCCATGTTCACAAAACTGGGATGCAGAGGTGTGTGCATCTTTCGTCTTCTACATTTCTAAAAAAAAAAAAAAAGAAAAAAAAGAAAAAAAAGAGGAAAAAAAACAAAAAACAACAAAAAAAAACCGAGGGATAAACCGCCATGGAGAAGGTGGGGGATGGGGTGGGGGGTGGGGGGGGTCATCTTCCATATCTTAGCACGAGAGGGGTGGGGTGGGAGGAACGGAAGGGGAGGAGGACTAACCAGACCACCATCCCGTGCATAGTTTCCATTTTACATCCAAAATGTCATTCAGAAAGACGCCATGTTATGATTTCCTTTTGGTCCCCCTGGGCACCTCTTTGTATTCATATACTGGGATGAGAGGGGCAGAAGGCTGTCTACTCAAAAACGTGTTAAATGAAAAGAGGGGGGGGGGGGGGGGGGGGGGAAGGCGGTCTATAACTGCGCTCAACTCAAATGCAGAGAGAGAGAGAGAGAAGGCCTGCTAGGAAAATCTTTCTCACTTCCCCATATTAGTAGGATGAAGAAAAAAAGGCAGCCAACACCCAGGTAGTGGCAGTTAAAATTTTCGGTTTCTTAAAACCTTCAATAAAACGAAGGACTGACAATTACAGGCAAATCGCAACGCCTTTTCCTACACACTGACAGCTTCTCACCCTGCATTCACTCATCGAAAAAAGTTAACAGTAGTGGGTAAAATGAATGATAGCACCAGTTAAAAAAAAACGTTTTTGAAACTTTGTGAGTAAACATATTGCCTTCAAAAAAAAAAAAAAAAAAAAAGGAAGTGAAAAAGTTCCTTTTAGACCCCTTCCTCTATCCGTTCTTTGATATTTTGTCACGCACTGTTCATCAGCCGACTGATCTGTTTATACTTCCCCATATTGATAGACTTACCGCTCGATGCCCACCCCCACCCCTCCCCCTGCTGGAATTTCCTTTGGTACCCTCCTCCCCTGGAATACACGCCTCTGTCAAATAGTAGAGGGCCGACTGAATGACATCGAATGACACTGCCTGTTCCCTTGGCATCGTTTCTGCAACAACACTGACCTTGATCTTCAACGGACAGCAGCTTTTGTGCCGAAGGTGGGGAGGTGGCGAGGGTCGGGGTGGGTGAGAGTTTGGAAGAAAATCCTGGTGTTGGGTGAATAGGAGGTAGGTGGGTGGGTGGGTGGGGTGGGGTGGGGGGTATCAAGCATGGGGACCTTCGAACGACGGACCTTCGAACGACAAGGCCGCTAGGTCTGCGTTGTGCAGGGACAAAACTGCATCAAGCCGAGAGAATACCGATCACCTGAACTGTTGAGCAACATTTCCAGTAATACCCCTACTGGAGGAGACAGGGCAAGGCACATTTCCTTTTGGGGGGCCGGAATAGCTCAGGATGGTAGAGCGCCGGACTCTGGTGATCCTGGGGTTGCGGGTTCGCATCTCCGCCGGGCCGTTTCGGTACAGGGGGATTTTTCCCTCGGAGTTAACTCTGGTTCTAACTCCATTCCCATACAGTCCTTCGAATGAGACGATAAACAGGTTCCGTGTGTAAACGCACGCACATCATCTTGCACACACGTAAAATCCCATCACCAACTTTCGGAAAAGAAGGCCAGTTTGGCCGTTGGTATGGATGACACGTTACACATAGCATGCACCTTCCCCGAAGATGGAGTGTGGCTGCCTTAATGGCGGGATAAATAACGGTTATACACACAAAACTCCACTGCCCGTCTATACAGGGGGTGTCCTCAGGAGTATCAGCCTGCGTACGCAGAAAGAAAGAAAATTTCCTTTTGAACCCCCATCCCATCCTAGAGCTTCTACGCCTCATAAAGAATCGAATTCGCTCTCCCTTCTCCGTACGTTAGAAAAAAATTCTCTTCCTACCCCTTTAGCCCAACACAAATTAAACATTGAAGTTGTCTTCTTGAAATCTAAGGGCATTTCACTGCCGCTAAGTGACCTTTATCTGTGTCTGAGAACAGGTCAGCCACCGGAGGGGGTCACAAAGGGAACGCTTTCACAGAACGTTACAGCGAGGGACTTACCGCAAGTGTACGCTGACCGTGTCTTCTCAACTTCTCTGTCGGACAAGACACTGAGCACAACGCGGACCATTCGGCGACCTGTTCCTGGGTCGTGAACACTGGTAAACAGGCAGACCAGTGACAACGCTTCTTCACGCTTTTTTTTTTCACATGCGTTTCATGCTACACGTGGCAAAACTGGTGCATGCCGTCTGAGAAACTCATATTTGTAGATGAATGTTTCCATGATAATCTGTGTGTGTGTGTGTGTGTGTGTGTGTGGTGTGTGTGTGTGTGTGTGTGCGCGCGCGCGCGCGCGCGATCTTGGACAGTCGATGATCCTCAATCGTGGAAACGTGTCCTTCCCTGCTTAGCTGGGACTTCAGTAACTTGGCCATAATGACAAACAAACAAACAAACAAACAAACATAACGTCTTTGAAGGGGG
>CM065724.1:71120501-71125501 GCA_033310375.1 Conus canariensis
AGGGAAGAAACAAGTAAAAAGAGAAAGAAAGAAAGAGAGAGAAAGAAAAGAAAGAAAGAAGGAGAGAAAGAGAGAAGGAAAGAAAGAAGAAGGAAGGAAAGAAAGAAGGAAAGAAAAAAGAAAGAAAAAGAACGAAATAAAAGACAAGAAAAGAAAGAAGGAAAGAAAACAGAATCCTGCATGCTGTATGGTATAAACCATTCAGCATGTAACATGTTCTAACGGACGGCGGCATGTGAACACATTTTGCTACCGACTCCATGATGACTCTTCTGTTTCCCACCTGCAGGGATTTTTCATGTTTATGTCGATTTTCTGCTTTGGTATTATTTGATGTGATTGAGCCATACATTTTTTTTCCTGAGTGGTCGTTCTAGTTCTTGGGCTTGACCAGGGAGTGTGCGTGAAATAATTGTCACCAGTCATACCGAGTTGTCTGTACACAGTTCTGCTGTTAGCTTGCGTGCAGCCTTCATAGGGCCCCCGTGGTCGGCTGGCCTGTGAACGAATGCCTCCTCTTGATGTCAGTCTCGTTCATTGTTCTGTCTCCCCCACCCTCCATCCCACTGCCCCACCGTCAGCTTCCACCCTGCACGCGGACGCGTGCGCTCGCGTGTGCACGCACACACATACGCAGGCGAGCGCGTGCGCTCACACACACACACACACACACACACACACACACACACACACACACACACACACACACACACATTTACACTTACACACACACACACCCCACACCACACACAGACACACACACACATACACACACACACACACACACACACACACACACACACAACACTATATATAACTCAACACACGCCCACGCGCATATCACATACACACAAACAAAACACACACAACACACACCACACACACACACACACACACACACACACACACACACACACACACACAACACACACAGCTCCCTAACAGACGAACGGACAAAGCTCGCACTCCAAGCTTCCCCTTCCCCCCCTCTCCACCAGCTCATCCCTCCCCCCCCCCCCCCACGCCCCTCCCCCATTCCGACATGACCCAGCACGCACCATATGTAGGACAGGCCTGCTCCATCAGGAGTAGACACCACAGCTAAAGGACAGGTGTCAATTTGCCGACGATGTTGACAAGCCTGACGCCCCGATGCGCTGATCGATAACAGCAGTGTCTGAGCGACAGGTGGGCAGGTGCGTGCACTGTGACCTCGATACTCATACCTTGCCCTCGCGTTACTTACTGCCTGTCCTCCTAGCAGCAGTGTTTGTGGCGACAGGTGGGCAGGTGCGTGCACTGTGCCCTTAATACTCATACCTTGCCCTCGCGTTACTTGCCTGTCCTAACAGCAGTGTCTGTAGCGACAGGTGGGCAGGTGCGTGCACTGTGCCGTCGATACTCATACCTTGCCCTCGCGTTACTGCCTGTCCTCCTAACAGCAGTGTCTGTGGCGACAGGTGGGCAGGTGCGTGCACTGTGCCCTCAATACTCATTCCTTGCCCTCGCGTTACTTGCCTGTCCTAACAGCAGTGTCTGTAGCGACAGGTGGGCAGGTGCGTGCACTGTGCCCTCAATACTCATACCTTGCCCTCGCGTTACTTGCCTGTCCTCCTAACAGCAGTGTCTGTAGCGACAGGTGGGCAGGTGCGTGCACTGTGCCGTCAATAACTCATACCTTGCCCTCGCGTTACTTGCCTGTCCTCCTAACAGCAGTGTCTGTAGCGACAGGTGGGCAGGTGCGTGCACTGTGCCCTCAATACTCATACCTTGCCCTCGCGTTACTTGCCTGTCCTCCTAACAGCAGTGTCTGTAGCGACAGGTGGGCGGTGCGTTACTGTGCCCTCAATACTCATACCTATTACCCTCAGTTACTTGCTGTCCTCCAACAGCAGTGTCTGTGGCGACAGGTGGGCAGGTGCGTGCACTGTGCCCTCAATAATCAGACCTATTCCCATTACTGTCTGTCCTAACAGCAGTGTCTGTGCGACAGGTGGGCAGGTGCGTGCACTGTGCCCTCAATACACAGATCCTGCCTTCGCTTCCTGTCTGTCCTAACAGCAGTGTCTGTAGCGACAGGTGGGCAGGTGCGTGGCACTGTGCCCTCAATAAACAGACCTTGCCCTCGCTTCTCTGCCTGTCCTAACAGCAGTGTCTGTAGCGACAGGTGGCAGGTGCGTGGCACTGTGCCCTCAATAAACAGATCCTGCCCTGGCCTTCCTGCCTGTCCTAACAGCAGTGTCTGTAGCGACAGGTTGCAGGTGCGTGGCACTGTGCCCTCAATAAACAGATCCTGCCCTGGCCTTACTGCCTGTCCTAACAGCAGTATCTGTAGCGACAGGTGGGCAGGTGCGTGCACTGTGCCCCCTCAATAAACAGATCCTGCCCTCGCCTTCCTGTCTGTCCCAGAGAGATAACGTCTTCTCCCATAACGATTCTGGATCTTTCCTTCACGTCTTCAATTCCAGGAGATCAAGTTGCTGACAGGGCTCATCAGCAGAGTGCAAACCAAGAGAGAGAGAGAGAGAGAGAGATGTGTGTGTGTGTGCGCGCATGCGTGTGTGTGATGTGTGCGTGCGTGTGTGTGTTTGTGTGTGTGTGTGTTTTGTGTGTGTGTGTGTGTAGGGGGAGTTTCGTTGTAGGGGGTTTCATTGGTCATCGCCTTCAGACTACTAGGCTGGTTGGGAAAGTGTACAGCTCAAATCCTGGGTACAGAAAGTGTTACACCAGTGCAAAAATTAAAAATATGTTAAAAGGTCATGTAATTTACTTCACTGATATTGTTAAACCTTATATTATATGGTCTGATACTGACAGACCTGTATGAGTGGTATCTTGACTTTGAGAAGCTTTCAAAGTTTGAAGCTTTGAATGGTGTCGCATATAACATGGTGTCTTTTTCTTGACAATACTAAGTAAACAATGGAACATTTATACAAAACGATAAAGAAACAGCTTTCAGTTCACAATTCTGTTATTAATCCTGTATGTTAGATTTTTTTTTCAACAAAAATCGTAATTGAGACAGATCAATAAAAACAGGCACCGTTATCTGTGTAACAAGTCAAATTTACAGTTTTTGTTTTAACAAACTATAGTAATAACACAAAAAGAAGGCCTTTGCTGTAAATAGGCAAAACACAGCATTGTGGTGGTAGATAAAGATACCAAGGAAATTTTTACACTTGAAATTAAATTTAAGTTTTTATGTTTGAGTAACGCATATAACACAGACACTATCAGTGAAAAACAAACAAATCAAAGCTGTCTTGAATTAGTTGCCTGTTCTGACATGCATAATAAAGCACTAAAACATAATAATACATGAGCACAAGCTGGATGCAATGACAGCTGGAATTTATAACACCCCTCTCCCCCCTCTTAAAAAACGACTAAAGGCACTTTTATGCTTACAGCCCAAAAGCTTTAACACAATTAAAATTAAAATGAAAATTCAAGTATAATAAAAGCAGTATAGTTATTAAATGAGTCTTGATACTACTTGTAAAGCAGAAGTGTCCTGCATATAACAAAGACACCAGAAGGTTGTGTCTGGGTTATCAGCGTGACCTAAACAGATTCAGTTGAGATTTTTATTTATTTACAGCCTGTTAGAAAAGAACAAAGAAAAAAATGCTTCAATATTATGAAAACTGGGCCAGATGTAAAAACTGTAATCAGTTCCATCATGCTAAATTAAAGCTAATCAGAAAACGTTGGTGTCTTCGTTATATGTGTGACCATTACTGATTTACTGACCATTCCTGATTAAAACAACAACAAACATAAGAGTATTGACATGAAAGATACTTATATCATGCATTGGCAATGTTAGCATGCAACATTTAGTGGTTGTTGTTGTTTGTCTTTCATTTGAAACATTGAGCTGGTGGAAAAAAAAATCAACATTGCCTCTCGAGTTAAAAATTCATGTGTCTGAAAATTTATCGAGAAATGCATCTTACCAAACAACTAAAATGCATAAAAAGTGTTAAAGGTTAATATCTTGCATCATAATTATGTTTTCCTACAGTAAGAACGAAGAAAATCACCTCAAACAAATTCGATGTGATAATCGGTTTCGCAGATAACTCACCAGCAAAATAGCAGACGCCAACGTTCCCGCTGAATCTGACAAAAGTAAACAACCTATACACACGAAGTGATGATGTCACAAGAAGCGTGCCCTGAAGTAGTGACGTTTTATGTCGGAAACTTATCATGCACTCACACCACCTCAAAGTTCCGCATATAACAATCGGACACGAACCTAGCGTAACGAAAAAACACGGCTCGTTCAGTCACGAAGGCGATTTTCTGAATTTTATCAACGCGAAAATACACACAATAAAACGAACGATCGTTTGATATATGGTTTATTCTTAAGTGTGACATTGGAAAATACCTTTGTTGAAGAAAAGCTCACGAATCTTACGGACACGACGCGTTATATGCGGCACCAAGATTTTGTCAACACTTTAAGTAACTAAATTGAAAGTGCAATTTCGGCAAAGTCCGTCAACGTGTTGTTCAGAAGAAAGTCTGCTGTTTAAATTAAAATAGTCGGAAATGAAGACAAACCAAAACTAGAGATCAGTACTATCAGGGTGCAACAAAATGGTTGTGCCAAATTCCTGCTTTTTCGGTACAAAATGCTTTCATGGTTACAAATTACGTATGGCTTAGGAAAAAAAAAAACTGCTATCACCAGGTTCTTTGTTTATTACTTTATTGGAAAATGATATGGAAAATGCCCTGAAGGGGTTTTAGAGCATGTATTCATCATGTTGAAATGGGTTGGTACTGAATGTTCCCAGGATCTGAGCTGTACGCGAAACCAAATGCAGACAGGACAGGCTCACATAGAGTCAGTCACAGATCAGTCTTCATATGGTGTTGACAACGGTCCCCCAAAGGTGACGTGTCTTTTAACTCGAACAATGTTCACCTATCTCTCTTTCTGATCACTCACTGTCCATCACTCCGAACTCCCAAATATG